>CM012459.1:13202353-13764853 GCA_003999625.1 Oryzias javanicus
TCTGTTCAGGTGGAAACAAAAGCAGCAGGTGAGTCAGACTAAACATAAAGAAAAGGGATCTTAAGATGTTTCACCAGGATGTTTGTAGATTTAATTGATTGCTTCAAGGCGTGACCCACACTTTTTACTAGATTCTCCTTCATCTATATTTCACATTTAGCATTTATTATTTATTTTCAGATGCATAGATATATAGCCTAAAAATGATGTAATAAACAAATCAAATATTTCATTCACTTGAGATTATTTTCAATCATTTAGGTTTGCCATGACTTGACTTCAGCTTCACCTTAATGAGTGAGAACTCGGAATGTCCCGATCTGATTCCGAGTCGTTGAATTTTGTGGATTTGCCGATACCGAATCCCGATCCGATACTTTTGTAACACATTTAAAACATGAACAAATTGAATAAATACATTTGTCTTGTCCCTTATTTATATTTCATTAACATTATTTTATAATTAGAAACTTAAATAAAACACTTCAGTGAAGTAGCTTTAATAAACAAGTAAAATTAGAGCAAATAAAAACTAGAAAAAAAATCTTATTTTCTTGTTATATAAGTGATAATTAGTCATTTAACTTTAATATATTTAGTGATTGAACATTTTTGACCAAATGTGATTCCTGTCCTCATTTAAAATTCTTAAAAATAAATTATGTGTGTTTTAGCATGAATTTGATGAGTGTTCATGACTAGCTCAGATCATAATTAATTTTCATTTATTAGTTTTTTGTTTGTTTTTTAAGATTATGTTCTTCTCTTTAAGTTCTTCAGACATCCCATTTTCAGTTTTATTATCAGAGGAGTTAATTTTCTTAACTTTTATTCCTCTTTCAGATAAATAAAACAGGCATATCAAAGGACAGCTCAGGTCCTAAGGAGTTAAATCACGGCGCTAGCATGTAGCAGTTAGCAGCTGCTGTTTAGCATCTCTCTGCTGCACGAAGAGCTTAACATTAAAAAGAAACAAAACTCTGTATTTTTCTGTTGAAATGTCTTAAGAGGTTGTTGTTTAGAGACACTAGCTGTCAGTTTAAAGTGTTTTAAAAGAGTTATTGATCCCGGAAGTCGGAATCCGTGATCGGCTAGCTAGCTAACTTTACATCAGTCCTCTGGCCAAACTGTTGTCGTTTTCTGCTGCGTTTTCCGGGAATAACATTTTGTGATCTGTTCTTGACATGCAGACTTCTAGTGGAGAATTTATCCAGAATAATAAGATTGAAAGATAAAGCGCTGATCATATTAAGAATGAAATATCCGATCCTGATCGGACAACGGAGCCCGATTCCGATCGAGTCTTCAAATCGGATCGGATCGGGACATCCCTAGTGAGAACCTTCATTATTACACATTTACAGATTTTATTTTCCGACATTTCCGTAAACTTGTGTTCAATCTCCTGGTTTTATCCAAAACTGTATGGAAAATATGACAAAGGATTGGGGCCACAAAAAAAAAGAAAAGAATATTACAGGATTTAAAGTCGTAAATTGACTAGATTGAAGTGAGTAAATGATACCGACTCAACTCAAGATGGTCAAAGCGTCCAGGATTTGAACGGGTAAGCCTAATGTTTGGAAGCTCTTTTATCAACTTTAAAATGTATGAGATGAAAATCATAAATTTAAGACTATATTCTCATGATTTAACAATTTTGAACTTTAAAGTCGTAATTTAACATTTTTTGTGTAAGCTGGCCCTAAAAGTGCGTCAGTCGTAGGAAGACGATCAAAGTTTAAATTATTTTGTCTTTTTCGCTCTCTACTGGTGAAAGTTAGGAAAAATTTGTTTCATTCTACGTTAAACCAAAAAAATGGTCAGATTTTACGATAAATATCATCAAAGTCCCTTTAAGAACATGAAAAAAGTAGAGATGAATAGACAAACGGATCTGTAAAGGTTGCTTTGATACCTGGACAAAGAAACAATATGTTTCCAAGCTGTTGCATAGCTGTTGGATCTCTCAAAGTGACCTGAACGTCTTAGATACCAAATTCAGCTCCAAACAGCAGCATATTATGGGGTGGTGTTCCCAGAACAAGCACCAACAAAGAGGAGGGGCATCTAAGTCAAAATCATCTGACACCAACAACCACTATACACCAATAATGCTAAAAACTGATATTTTACAGCCTTTTCTATAGTTTGCAGTAGAACTTCTCTTAGTGGATCATGTCCACCATCTATCTGTCCAATGTTCATTAAATTTAGACCCTTTGGTGTTTTCAGTTAGAGCTCCATTGGCGAAGGTGATGGAATCCTCATTCATTGGCCATCCCAAAGCCCAGAAAACCACCGCTGACGGTACATCCAACAGTTCCAACTCTTGGCTTTGTGAATTAGAGGAATGTTAAAAACATCCTGTAGTTAGAGTTAAGCATTGAAAACACAATACATCACCTGAGGGTCCCACTAGAGGGTCTAAATTTACCTTTGGCCTTGTTAGGGTTAAGATGAAATAAGATAAAACAATACAACAGGAAAGTATGATGGAACTGAGATTCTGAAGCTTTGAGGCCCAGAATGCACCATTGTTGTCTGTGCTGTCATCCTATGTAGAGGACCAGCAGTAAACCTTTGATTCATTTAATTAAACACTCTTGTGTACAAGAGAACCTGGTTTCAGACACTTTCTTTACATCTGACACCCGGTAGACTTACTGTTCCTTAATTCTACTTTTATGGCAGACTGTTACCAGAATGAGGTTTGATTGTCGGTGTGGTATCACAAGGTTTGTGTAACTCGCATTTGATTGGTTTGTGGCTCTCCTCGTTCATTAAGGCAAGTCGCCGACATGCAGACGTGGTGAACAAAGTCTAGTAGTTTTCCAAAATAAAACTTCCTTCAGAATCAGAACAATAAAACTGCATGACCCAGGCAGTGGGTCTGCATGACCCAGCGTCTGGGTCATCATTACGCTACGTCTGGGTCCGCATGACCCAGCCTCTGTGTCCGCACAAGCCACATGTGGGTCCCCATGAACCAACCTCCTGGTCCTCATGACCCAGCCTCTGGGTCCTCATGACCCAGCCTCTGGTTCTTCATGACCCAGCCTCTAGGTCCGCATGAGCCACATATGGGTCTGCATGACCCAGCCTCTGGGTCCGCATGACCCAGTCTCTGGGTCAGCATGAGCCACATATGGGTTCGCATGACCCAGCCTCTGGGTCCTCATGACCCAGCCTCTGGGTCCCTCATGACCCAGTCTCTGGGTCTGCATGAGCCACATATGGGTCCGCATGACCAAGCCTTTGGTTCCTCATGACCCAGCCTCTGGGTCCACATGACCCAGCCTTTGGTTCCTCATGACCAGCCTCTGGGTCCACATGACCCAGTCTTTGGTTCCGCATGACCCAGCCTCTGGGTCTGGACTCTGGACCACTAGTTGGTGACCCCTGCCTTGAGCGATCAACGTGAACCCATTTGTTGTTGTTGAGACTGCTTTAACCCTTGTGGTCTCTTATGGGGTCCAGATGACCCTAACCCATATATTGATGTGTGAGATCCCTCCCATGGTAAGCTAAACCCCTTTTCTCTCCAGTTCAGCTAATTCATGTTGATTATGTAAGGCGTTGTCAAAGACTATTGGTGGTTTTTGACAGAAACACTTCAGCCGTTAAAGATTCAAAGCTTAGAATTCAAACAAACACGACTATTAGGGTCACCAGGTATATTAGCCGTTAACAACCAAAATGGTGTGGCACGGCTGTGTGGGACTTTCCTCTGGCTAATGACTTTCAGTCATCTTGTCTACAACCAGGTCCCTGTCCTCGTGTAAGGGTGGCCTAATGCTAATCAAACCTATGATTGGAATAAAATAAACTCTGTGGGCCTTTTTTACTCATTCTTATGGCTCCTATTTTGGCTCTGTGAAGTTTATTTTACTTAAAATACCAGCTGCGTCTCTATAGTTACGGCTGGTTTGCTTCTCCGGTCCTCATGGAGCTCAGGTGAGCTTTACCACTCACTAAACCAAATGGAATGTCAGTTTTCTTCCACAGTTCCTGCTGTTCATAGTCGGGTGCTCATAGTAAAAGCCAGAAAGCTGCTTCTAGTGGTAAAGGTTCAGAGAAATCACTGGACTGATCCCTATTTATCCAGTGGCAGGTAGGAGTATGTCTCTATGTCTCTTTAGTGAAATACAGACTGTTGTATTCTTTGACCAAATAGCAGAGTTTTGCTTTTCTTTGAGAGAAATTTAGTGAAAACATTTTACAATAATCCAACTTCACCACATTTTTGTTTAGCAGTTCCTCAAGTTTAAATTCAGCCTTTTTTGTAAAGAGAAAAGTTGTACTTTCACCACCAGAAGCTCCAGTATTGACGTTTGATAGCACAGAGATTTATTGTCTGCAGATGCAGACATCGACCTCACCACGCTGAAAAGATCTCACGCCTCCTTATTCTGCGTAATGAAGAGAGGCGGGCGAGACCGCCGCGCGATTAAACGCCTGATTTCTGCTTGGGTTTTAAAAGTTCCCAGCTGTTTCTTCTGATCTTGTTTTGATTCTTGCAGCTTCTTAAGGCGTTCAGCGCCTCCATGTTCTCACTTTCTTTGTTGTTGCCGTCTCGTGACCTTGCTCACCGACTGCTTTTTTTTTTTTTTGTTTTTCATTTGGGTTTTTGTTGCCAAGGAAATCGGTCTCCTTCTGCTCTCACGGCCCTGCGCACCAACTGCTGTTTTTTTTACACTACATTTTTCTTCTCAAAAACATCCATTTATTGTTTTGAAAACTTTCTAAATTTTCAGTTTATTAGCAACACCATCAAAGAAGTCTCTGGGTTACTCCAGCCGCCCCACATTTGGACCATAAATGGAGGAGATAATGGAATATTAGAAATATCTAGAAAAGTTACATCACCTGAGAATGATTTTTGCTGAAAGTAGTCAATGAAAGTACTTAAGTTTTTTGCAGAAAATTGTGTCCCAACTTACTTTAACTGCTAAAGGCATTTGCTGAAAATGCAAAAGCTATTTGCAAAATGTAAACTTTGCTAGAAGACTCCACATTTGTTAAAGAACTATAAAAGAGCGCTGAAGGTGACCTAAATTTAAAAAAATTTTAAAGTAAAATTGCTTAAAAATCTTTAATACATGTCACATTTGCAAAAATACTGAGTTAAATATAAGATAAACTTCAAATAAGCCCAAAAAACACAAGTAGATGCCAAATTAACCAAAAAACTTAGCTTGTTGCTTAAATTCAAGCTAAACTCTAAATCAACCTATAAAAACCTCAGTAGATAACAAATTAATCTAAAACATTAGCATGTTGCCGAAATATTAGTTAATCTCTAAATTAGAGTATAAAACCTCAGTGGGTAACAAATAGCCAAAAAAGCAGCTTTTTGCTTTAGTCCTAGCTAAACTAGAAAATAGCCTAAAATTCCTCAGAACACTAATTTAGTGAAAAACATTAGCGTGTTGGTAAAATATTGGCTAAACTCCAAAGTAGTCTTCTACAGGCCTCAGTAGATAACTAATTTGTCAAAAACGTTCACAAAAATGTTGCTAAAACATTAGATAAACTCCAAATTATTATTACTGATTGCTTGAAATAAACCACTTAATTCATTCATTCATCCAAATTAGCATATTAAAACCTCAGTAGATAACAAATTAGCCAAAGCATGTTGCTAAAATATTAGTTAGCTAAACTCCAAGTTAACCTTTTGAAACCTCAGTAGATAACTAATTAGTCAAAAACGGCAGTATGTTGCTAAGATATTAGCTGAACTTTAAAGCTTGTAAAATCCACAGTAGATGACAAATCAGGCAGAAACATTTGTATGGTACAAAACTATTAGCTAAACAACAAATTAGCCTTCAAAAAACCTGAGTGGTTAACAAATTAGTCAAAAAATGTTAGCATGTAGCTACATTATTATCTTGACTCCAAATTAGGCTGTAGAAACCCCAGTAGATAATCAATTAGCCAAAACGTTAGCATGTTGCTAAAATATTAGCTAAACTCTAAATTAGCCTATAAAAACCCCAGTAGATAATCAATTAGCCAAAAAGTTAGCATGTTGCTAAAATATTAGCTAAACTCCAAATTAGCCTATAAAACCCCCTGTAGATAACAAATTAGCCAAAAACGTTTTCAAAAATGTAGCAAAACGTTAGCAAAACTCCAAATTAGCCTATAAAAACCTCAGAAGATAATTAATTAGCCAAAACGTTAGGATGTTGCAAAAATATGATCTAAACTCCAAATTAACCTATAAAAACCCCAGTAGATAACCAATTAGTCAAAATGTTAGCATGTTGCTAAAATATTAGCTAAACTCCAAATTAGCCTATAAAAACCCCAGTAAATAACCAATTAGTCAAAATGTTAGCATGTTGCTAAAAAATTAGCTAAACTCCAAATTAGCCTATAAAAACCCCAGTAAATAACCAATTAGTCAAAACATTAACATGTAGCTAAAATATTAGCTAAACTCCAAATTAGCTTATAAAAACCCCAGTAAATAACCAATTAGTCAAAATGTTAGCATGTAGGTAAAATATTAGCTTAACGCCATATTAGTCTATAAAAACCCCAGTAGATAACCTGTTAGCCAAAACATTAGCATGTAGTTAAAATATTAGCTAAACTCCAAATTAGCTTATAAAAACCCCTGTAGATAACAAATTAGCCAAAAACGTTTTCAAAAAGTAGCAAAAATATTAGCTAAACGTTAAATTAGTCTATAAAATCATCAGCTGTGAAACATTCACACGATTTAGCAACAATTTTTAGTTTTTCAGTGAATGCTTGCTCTTTCTCACCCTGTGGGAAACTGTTTTTGCACAGTAAATGGCAGCATCCACACCAGCGATGGACGAAATGAGTTGTGCCTCCCCCACACACACTCGCACAAGACGGCGGTGGTGGGGATGGGGCCAAGTGTGTGGGAGAGATGGAGGGAAAGATCGATAGAGCAGCAAAAGAGTGCTGTAAACCATGAAAGAAGACAAAAGCCTCCTGTTTTCCCACAGTGCACCAGACTCCGATAGCCTGGGAGCTACGCCGCTACAACCAACACTTTCACACACTCTCAGTCTCTTGCATACAATCACCTGGCTTGAGTAAAGTCATAAAAAAACAGCAGAAAATATCAATAGGAGTCTGTGGGAATGTAGGAACGCTTCAGCTGAGGAGGAAGTAGTTTTATTTGTCAGCCTGCCATTTGCAGAGGATGGATTTTTATGTCCTCGGGCGCTTTGTAAAACTTATTTTATGCCTCAGATTACTTTAAAGGCCCTCTGTTTGTTTGGCCTCAAAGCTGCATTAGGATAAAGTTTTATTATCCATCACTTTGTGTTTCTTCTGTTCGTACATGGAGGCAAAAATGATAGAAAATAAAAAATATTCTTCTCCTTTTTCCAAACCTCCATCTTACAGAAAAATGCATATATTAGCAATTGAACCATATATTTTTTCTTTCATTCTTTTACGTTGGACTTTAAATTTAGTGGTTGGCACTCTTACCTGACGGTGAGAGAGTCCAGGTATGGACCTGTACAGGTCTGAAAGTTAGTGGGTTGTCCGGGACGATGGAGGGTCATAGACAGGAACGTCCAAATCTTAAGGCACATGTCAAAGTCAAGGCCCGGGGGCCGGATCCGGCCCTCCAGGTAATTTTATTTTATTGTTATTAATGACCCAATGTTATCTTGAGTTCATTTTTAACTTATATAATTTTGACAAAATGTATTTTTATGGAGAGTAAAATATTTAAAGTTATTTAACGTTTAAGTTGATTTAGTCTGGATTAATATTCCTGTCTTTTAATTATTCAGGATTATGGTAAAAAGATAACGTTTTAAAAATTAGCTTTCTGATAGCTTTTATGAATATTTTGGCATTTCCTAATTTTTTTTGGCTGTTTTGGAGTTTAGCTAATATTTCAGCTACATGCTAGCTGTTTAGGCTAATTCAGGCTTTTCGTATTTAGGAATTTAGGTATTTAAGCTGTTTTAGAGTTAGGCTAATATCTGCACGCTAGCTATTTTGGCTGATTTAGGTTTTTTAAATCTTTTTTAGGATGTTTTGAATTTGAGCAATTATTTTCAGATACACGCTAGTTGTTTTGGTTGAGTTTTTTTAAATTTCTTTGGATACTTTGGTATTTTGCTAATAATTTAAATGGTTATCAGCTTCAGCATTTTAAGGTTTTAGCTTCAGCGTTTCAGCTATCAGCACCAGCATCTTCAGCTATCAGCTTCAGGTTTTCAACTATTAGCTTCAGCGTTTTCAGCTATCAGCTTCAGGTTTTCAACTATTAGCTTCAGCGTTTTCAGCTATCAGCTTCTGCATTTTCAGCTATTTGCGTCTTTGATTTCAGCAATCAGCTTCACCGTTTTTAGCTATTAGCTTAATTGATTTCAGCTATCAACTTCAGTGTTTTTAGCTATTAGCCTCAGTGTTTTCAGCTATCAGCTTCAGTGTTTTCAGCTTCAGTGTTTTCAGCTATCAGCTTCAGCATTTTCAGCTATCAGCTTCAGCGTTTTCAGCTATCAGCTTCAGCGTTTTCAGCTATTCAGCTTCAGCGTTTTCAGCTATCAGCTTCAGCGTTTTCAGCCATCAGCTTCAGCGTTTTTAGCTATCAATTCCAGCATCTTCAGCTATCAGCACTATTGTATTTAGTGGCCAAATATGACCTGAAATTATTTTTAATCAAATGAAATAAAGAAACATTGGGTAAACCAGTTGTTGTACCTCATACGTTCTGTTTTGGAGCCACTTGGGTTCAAGTTTACCCATTTTTAGCCCACAGAAAGAGTCTATGCCCCCATAAGGACAGTTGTGACTATAGCTTAAAATAGTGGGTCTAATTTGTCCTTGTTGGTGTGTGTGATTGTGTGACTTTGTGATGGGCTGACAAACTCTGCATTTTCCCAACAGTTACTGGGATAGGCTCCAGCAACCACATGACCAAGAAGTGCAATTGAGCGCGTTTAGAAGATAATTGGATGTTAACTGTTGTGCAGTTTTCCTTGCATGAGTAGATCAGAAGATCAATACATTAAACCATTTAATTTACCTAACACCAACAATTTCATTAATTTAACGATCAAACATCTTAATTGTACAGCTTTTTATTTATCTGTCCATCCACCAATCAAAGAACATCAATGACCCCATTGATTGGTCAATGCATTCATCCATGTATTTATTAATCAGACACTGAATTCACAATGTTAAGTTATGTCGCTTTTTCACTTAGTTTGACTTATTGAAGCAACAGAAACCATTTTAACTTGAAGATTGTCTCAAAAGTAAGAATCTGAGATATTAAACAATAACGTGTTGATGAAAATGGCATTAGAAATTCCAAAACAAAGCACAGAGAAGGCTATTCTAAAGTAACCAAACCATTAACAGATCAAAGGCATCATGCATCCCGGACAAGCCCCCAAGTGTGTTTCCTAACTTTAAGAATCCCCCTTTGCTAAATCTATGATAAACTGCCACTAACAAAGTTGTTTGAAATGAAATACATTCAGTTATATCTTTATTGTATTAAAATGATCTATTTTTTTAATCTAAATAATACAAGTATGACAAATGCGCAATATATTCAAAACATACAATATCCTTTTTATCTTGTCAAATTCATTTCATTTAGATTGTCTCAAAAGTAAGAATCTGAGATATTAAACAATAACGTGTTGATGAAAATGGCATTAGAAATTCCAAAACAAAGCACAGAGAAGGCTATTCTAAAGTAACCAAACCATTAACAGATCAAAGGCATCATGCATCCCGGACAAGCCCCCAAGTGTGTTTCCTACCTTTAAGAATCCCCCTTTGCCAAATCTATGATAAACTGTCACTAACAAAGTTGTCTGAAAGGAAATACATTCAGTTATATCTTTATTGTATTAAAATGATTTATTTTTTTAATCTAAATAATGCAAGTATGACAAATGCGCAATATATTCAAAACATACAATATCCTTTTTATCTTGTCAAATTCATTTCATTTAAATGAGTGTGTAAAAGATCTTTAGACACATTCAAGCAAACATCGTGCAAATCTAACAACAAAAAAGCTTCCTTCACCGCATTTCCAGAGAGCGTGTCGCATTGTGCCTCTCACGTGCCAAATGATGAAATTTCTAAGTAGCCCAATTTAGCATGGAGATAAAATCCAGTGAATGCCAAGCTAAGCATGTCAGGACAATGCTGCAGGCTTGTACAAAGCAGAGAGGGAAGACTGGAATGCATGGAGGGTTAATCTTATAGTCGTACATAATCTCTAAAACACTGGAAGTTAATGCCAGCTGCTTCTGCAAATGTGCCTTCATCTTTGCTGCTCATTGTCAGCTTTTGTGTTTATTCCACCTTCTCATTTCTCAAATGTGGTCAACAATTGAAGGAATGCTCTTTGGTGTTGTTGTGTTGTGACATCAATGCATTTGGTTGAGCTGTGACGTCAACACCCAATTTAGAGTCACCGACAAATACAACTAGAAAAGTGCATTACCTCCGATAATGCAAGTGTGAATGCATTTTACAGAATGTGGTAGCTGAAGATGCTAAAAATATGATAGCATAACTCCAATAGCCCAAAAAAACTCAAAAGTTGCCAAATTAGCCAAAAAAGCTAACACATTGGTAATATGTTAGTTTAACTCCAAATTAGCCCAAAAAACCTCAAAAGTTGCCAAATTAGCCATAAAAGCTAACACGTTGGTAATATGTTAGTTTAACTCCAAATTAGCTCAAAAAACCTCAAAAGTTGCCAAATTAGCCATAAAAGCTAACACGTTGGTAATATGTTAGTGTAACTCCAAATTAGCTCAAAAAACCTCAAAAGTTGCCAAATTAGCCATAAAAGCTAACACATTGGTAATATGTTAGTTTAACTCCAAATTAGCTCAAAAAACCTCAAAAGTTGCCAAATTAGCCATAAAAGCTAACACATTGCTAAAATGCATAGTTTTTTAAGGATTTGAAAAATTCCCATTCCTTTTCAATAAGGCTACTAATTAGCATAATTTGCGTAAAAACCGTAAATTTTGCGAAAACCAAAAATACTAGCCATAATGTCCTCCACGATCTGAACGTTTTGATACCAATATTGCACAAGTATAAAAAGTGCACAAAGTTTTGTAACGATTTAAAAAATGTCCATTAATTGTCAATGAGGCTAGTAAACTAGCATAGATTGCGTTAAAATCGTTAAGTGTAAGAATTTCAAAAGTACAAGCATGAATGTCCTGAACAAGCTGAACGTTTTGATACCACTGTTGCATAAGTTGTAAAAGTTTCTGAAGGATTTGAAAAATTCCCATTCATTTCCAATGAGGCTAGTAATTAGCTTAATTTGCGTAAAAAACGTAAATTTTGAGAATATCAAAAATACAGGCATGAATTTACTAAATTTGTGGAACGTTTTGACACCAATATTGCATAAGTTACAAAAGTGCACAAAGTTTTATAACGATTTGAAAAATTTCCCCATTGACTTAACATGGGCTAAAAATTGCGCGAAATCGCGAAAACCGTAAAATTTGCGAAAACCAAAAATACAAGCAGTAATGTCCTTAATGAGACAAACGTTTTAATACCAAGACTTTTAATTGTGTGAATGCATTGATGCATTCACACAATTAAAAGGAGCAACAGAGGGATGGAAGCAGCGATAATATCTCAATACTTTTAGACTCAGTTGGTCTTTAGGGAAAGATATTAATAGCTGGCTATTTCTGGACGGCCCATTTATTTACTTGAAGTCTTTGCTATGTTTTGCCTTTTCTAGTTTATTTATAGCTGAATGACAGCAACAAAAAACAAGCCTTCTCTGTGCAGTTTATTCCTTAATATTTAAATATACCACTTTTTAGGCACACCTGACTGCTTGTTAGTGCAAATCTCTAATCAGCCAATCACATGGCAGCAACTTTTAGACATGCAGACATGATCCTGGACAAATTAAGCATCAGAACGGACAAGAAAGACGTGGCGGGATTGTTAGTCTGAGGATTTCAGAAACTGCTGATCTACCAAGATTTTCAGCCAGAGAAAGGTCGTTTGTCCTCTCTTGGTGGGTGGAGTGCTCCTGCCTCAGGTGTAGAAGCTTAAATATCTTGGGGTCTTGTTCCCGATTGATGGAAGATCAGAGCGTGAGGCTGACAGGCGGATTAGAGCGCTGTCCACCATTTTGTGGTCGCTGCACTGGTCCGTTGTGGTGAAAAGAGAGCTGAGCCGGAAAGCAAAGCTCTCAATTTACCGGTTGATCTTTGTTCCAGTACTCATCTGTGATCATGGGTTCTGGGTCATGACTGAAAGAAGATCCCGACTACAAGCAGCTGAAATCAGTTTCAGAGGGTGGCTGGATGCTCCCTTGGAGATAGGAGGAGGAGCTCAGACTAGGTCCAGTTGAGGTGGTTGGGACCATCTGGTCCGGATATTTCCTGGACACTTCCCTGGAGAGGGCTTCCGGGCAGGTTCCAGTGAGCAGAGGCTCCGGGGAAGACTCTTGGCTGGTCTGGGAACACCTCGGGGTCCCCCTAGAGGAGCTGGAGGAAGTGACTGGGGAGAGGGAAGTCTGGGTATCTTTGTTTAGACTGCTGCCCCCATAACCTCAAAATGGATGGACCATGTCTACGGTTTACAGAGAATGGTCAGAAAGAGAAAATATCCAGTCAGCGACAGTTCTGTTGATGTCAGAGGAGAATGATCAGACTGGTTCCAACAAATGCAGAAGAACATCTCTGATCGCACAACGACCATGAGGCCGAAGGGCTACAGCAGCAGAAGAACACACCGGTGTCACTCCTGTTAGCTAAGAACAGCTAACTGAGGCTACAATTCACAACTGGACAACAAGATTATAAAACATAGTCTGATGTCTTCATTTCTGCTACCACATTCAGATGGTAGGGTCAGAATTGGTCGGCAACAACATGAAAGTATGGATCCATCCTGCCTTGTATCAACAGTTCCTGCTGGCGGTGGTGGTGTCATGGTTTGGGGAGATTTTCATGGCACACTTCAGACCCTTTAGTGCCAATTAAGCATGGTTCAGATGCTACAGCCTACCTGGTTGTTGTCGCTGACCACGTCCATCCCTTTATGACCACAGAGTATATAATGCCATCTGATACAGAAACACATGATGAAAGTTCAATAGTTTGTCGATTCTCATCAGTTTATTTAAAAAAAGAAAAGTTCGCCAGCATGTTTTTTCTTACATTCCCTGTATTTGTTTGGCTGTAGTTGACTTGTAAGACTTGTGACGCTCCTGGTGTGAATCGTCAGATTGATTCAAACCTGAAGGGTTCGCTCACAGTCAGCGTGACGCTGCTGTTACTTCCTGCTGTTAGCATAATTGGGGGTTAATATTTGCATTTTTCGGACCAAAAGGACTCTATTCAGTCCCTCCAGGTATTCTTTCTAAATTACAATCACATCTATTTATGCATACTGAGTTAAAAGTCATGAATTCACCAAACATCCCGCAGAAGTCCAGGAGGGAATGTGTATTTACAGGGTTCTACGCCGGGTTCTGAAAGGTCAACGTGTCCAACCAGTAAAAACTCTGTTTTTCATTGTTCATTTTCTGTCTTTCTTGTCTCTGTGGCTCCATATTAAACACTTGAGCAACTCCATGACTTTATCACGGTTCCCAGATCTATTCCCAGCACCCACTTTATCTGAAGTCTCCCTGTAAAGGCCACCTTTCCATCTTCCTCCTGCTGTCTTCCTCAACTTCCCTGGTGGTTTTAATTATTTCCCCGCTGCCTTTCCTCCTGCAGACAGCAGCTTGCACATCGTTCCCTCTTTCCTTGCTCTCCGTTCCCCCATTTCCTTATATTTCTGTCAGTTTGTCTTTCATTTTGAAACCCCCCACACCCCCCACCCCCAGCAGAGGAGTGGCATTTGGAGAATCTGACTCTCCTATTGCTGTCTCACCATTGGGGTTAGAGAAAATCAATCCCACTAATTAGATCTGTGCATCACTGTTATTTTGTCTCCATCTGTGTGTGTGTGTTCTGCATGTTCTGTAATCTATATTTAATGTTAGGAAGCGGGGCTTTAAAGAGCGCCACAGCTGGCCTGTTTGCTAATTAATGACATTTTCCCCTTTAATTACAATTCAATGGGAGCTCTTCTGCTTTGTTCGTCATCTTCTACGTTATTTAGCTTTCCTTTGGTCATTTCAGCCTTACTTTGTTTATTGTCCCTCTGTTTGAGCCACTTTTGCCCAAATTCCAAAACAGTTTTGTTAAAAAAAAACACCTTTTTCCGAATGTCCTCTTGAAAGTTGGAGGACACAAGTTCACCGTCTCTCAAACTGGATCATTACCTGACCTAAAGAGGACAGGAAACAAATCTAGGCTCACATAAAAGAGCTATAAAATCTTTAAAAGCACATTACTGCGCTGGAATAAAGCAGCAGCGCCATGGAAACGGCAGCGATGACAAACAGTTGAATGCTTTGCCCCATGGACACATAAATCCCACAGAAATGGTGGAATTGATGCAGCAAGCATGAAAGAACGGAGCTTTGAAGGAATGTTTTAGGATCTACCCCAGTTTAATTCATTTGTTTTTATGATTTCAAAAAATGACTGTTGGCTTTGGGGAACGGTTTTACTTCAGATATTCACAAGAAGAGAAAAAGGAGAATGAAATGTTGGAGATAATTGGTATTTATAATTGTCTTCACAGGCAACTACTCCTCAACTATCAATTTACAGAACATCTATTGTGAGAGAGCTGTTTTAACTTGTTAACTCAGTGACTTTAGGTCTAAATGAAGCGGTACTGGTACTGCCCACGGACAAGGTTAGGGTATCAGTACTTGTTCTGGATGAGGACTGGGACTGGGATAGGGTAAGGGTACCGGTACTGACCGCATGCCGGGGTTCGCGGTACCAGACGTGGACCAGGCTAGGGTTGGAGTACCGGGTTAGAGTACCTGTACAGGATGCAACCCAAGGTTTGCGGTACAGGACGTGGACCGGGCAAGGGCTGGAATACCAGGTTAGAGTTAGAACGAAGAGTTCCAGGTAGGAACCGTTATGATTTGCGCAGTTCTACCAAAACCAAAAGAAACCGCTGCAATCGGTGCCGGATTTCGGTGCTTAGTTTCATTGATGGTGTATTTGTCTTGGGACACGTTGATCACCCAAACCTAAACCCAATTCCAACTAAACAGGCAAAAGAAATGGTATCCTATAATTCTCTGTGCTGCCAGACCCGACAGCAGGCCCAACTAGCCTTTGACCATAACTACTGTACTTTGAAATTCTAGCTAATGCCTTTCCTGCAATAGTGGGCGGACTCGTCTAAGGCCGGTGACGGGGCAAACACATGGAGGCGCACCGCTTAAATATCTGGCTGCATTTCACAGCAGATCAGTTTTTGTTGCATCAGCCAATCAGGGATTCAGCAGGAAAATATGAATCCAATACGAACCTTTTTGTCGTGTTGCAGTGCAGCGGTTCTCTGGCTTCAGACAGCCTCCGGAACTTCAGTAGATCTCGCTCACACCACACGCCAGGAGAGAAAGTCGCTGCAGGAAGCGCGGTGCGCGGGCAGCCAGCTCGGGTCTCCTGAACTCTGATATTTTACTTATTTCCATGGAGACAATAATAAAAAAATTCCCCTACTTTTCCCCCTCTCTGGCTAATGCGGGACAGCCTTCAAACTCAGTCACAGAGACACAGAAGCAGTGGAAGCGGCTGTCATCCAGACTAACACCTCGAGTGAGATTAAAACCCCTCAGATTAGTTTAGAATCATATTTTTGACAGGCGGCGAGCAGCGGACTCGCCATCGCGTTGTGGCTCTGAGGTCGTGGAGCTCCGATTTGATAGGATACAGCCAGCACGTCAAAAAACACCCAAAACATCAAGTCTGAACCATATATGGTTATATTGACGTATCTGTCAATATGTGACTTGGAAATGAAAATGTGTTGATTTGGGAAGATGTGGGCATTATTTTTCATTACTATAGTATGGAAATTGGAACTGATAAGGAACCAAAACCAAAGAACCGCTTTGGCTCTGGAACCGAATAAAAAACTATTGGTGCCCAACCCTTGTTAGGGTAACAAAGGTTGGGCAATGAGGTTCGCGGTACTGGACGTGGACCGGTCTAGGGTCAGTGTTCCGGGTTAGAGGTATACTCCTGACTTTGTGTTTGTCCGTGTGTGGGGGTGGGGGGTGGGGGGTTGTGGACATCGTTTAGGTCCCACGATGTTTCCTGTTCTTTGTGTTTTTTAAAAATTTTGATTGTTTTTATGTCAAGCACTTTGATTGAAATTTATTATTCCAGAAAATAAAGCTTGATTTGATTTATTATGGAACAGCTATCACGTGAAAAAATGGCAAGTTGGGGACACCCAAAACATCCAGGAGTGATGTGGAGGGGCCCGAACCACACGTACATACGTGAGGACTTTGGACTGAGAATGTGTTGGGGAGATGGATCTTCTTGGTTGAAACAGCAGCAAAGCTTCATTAATTCATGAACCCATAAACACTCTGGTTCCAGAAGGATTGAACATTAACAGATAAAAAATGGTTTAGGGGGTCCAAATACTTTCAAAAACCACTTCAGTGTTAAAAGGTTTCCAACACACCAACATGTAAGGATTCTCAATCCTTTGCAGTGTAACTCTGAACTTAATGATTTTTCTCTGGAAAGAAAACATTCTTTTCCCTGCTATTGATGGAATTAAAAATGCATCAGCTTGGTTCCAGCATATCTTCCCACGTGCAAATTTTTTTACGCTCCTCTTTTATGTGGGTCTTTCATTTTGTGGCTCAGATCTCAGATCTGGATTCCCAGGGGAGAGGAAGCGAGCGCTAAGACTCCATCTGGCTCTCGGCCTCTTCATCCCTCTATCCTGTCTTTCGCTGGTGGATCTTGGTCCATCACCACCTGTCAGATGCCCTTCTGTCACCCGCATGCCAGTTCTGTCAAAATACATTTTAAATGAGCTCGAAAATGTGTGGAGAAACTGACGTGCAGAAAGAAATTAGGATCCTCTGGTCGGACTTTTTTTCCACTTCGGCGGGAAATCGGACCCAGCAGAAACACAAAGCTAGTTTTTGTAGCTCACAGGGTACAATGGGCTTATTTTGTCACCGCCAGCGCCGCATAATCTTTTTGTTTCTGTGTAAGAAGATATCAAAAAGAATATACGCTTTGATTTTAAAGCTGATTGCTTCGTAGCTGTCTTTGGTTTTCTTTTATCTTCTCTGAGACGTCCACTTTTTTCTTGTCAAAGCAGCGATGTTTGCTATTTTCAACTCACCACAGTTTCTCAGTCTTTATGCTGCATCTGAAGAACAACAAACATTAGAATAAAAAGTAGATGAATAAGTCTGGAAGATGAGTTATGAGTTGGGGGAGGAGGTTTTTCAAGAACCGTTGGTTTAGTTTTATATCTGTGACTGCAAAAATACAAATATCTAACCCAACCATCGACTGTATGTGAGGACTGGACAGAGCGAGTATGATGTCACCCATGAACTTACGTCTGGATCCACACAAATTAAGTCAAGTTAGTAGCCATTTGTAGAAGTTCCAATAGTTTCACGCAACTAGATGTGTGAAATTTTTTCTTCGGGGGGAGGGGTGACCTGCAGACACAGTCGCAGTCCGGAACTATTTAGGGGTTTAACCCCCCCCAATCCAAGCAGAGAGGCACTGGATCCTGTTTCTAACCCCTTCCGCTCTCCTTGGCTTGTTTACATTGAAAAGTGGGGTCATCTGGACCCCAACTGATTAAATAAGCTTAAATAAGACATTTAAGTACATCAGGAACTAAAAATAAATGAATAACCAATAGAAACCATTCGGATCTAACAACTAGAATGTTCATTTCTGCTAAATATGTCTAAAACCACTCACAGACTGAAGTATTTCTTGATCTTCCACCACCAACAGTCCAAGTCCTGTCCCTCTTGTTTTTCCCGAATGTCTGCTGCTCTTCTTATTACCTGGACCAGGTGTGCTCCAACATGAAGCGTGTCCCTGGAGCCCCGGGCTTTGACTGTATTTGCTGTGTACCTGTAGCTCAGACACATGTCACGTTGATTCTTCTGGTTTTCCTCTCAGTTTCACTTGTCAAATGAATGGGGATTCACCCTGTCGTACATCCTGAGAACGAGTTCTGGTTGCTCCCAACTTCAGATCTGCCTGGTTGTGACTGCTCTGACCTGAAGCAGAAGAGAGTGTCTGTGCCAGCGTACTGTCTGACTAACGGTCTGTATAGATAACATGGACAGAAGGGAGTCTTGTGGTCATCTACCTCGTTAGAGAAGAACATCATCTGGACAAGAACGTGCTTCAGTGGCACCACTGGGCTGATGTTCTGCAACTTTAGTTGGAAAAATTACTATCCGACTTGTAAATCACACGTGAACATAAATAAATAAATCTTCAGACTCTACATGAATACAGAATGACTTTAAATGATGGTCAGTGTATTTGTGGTGCGCCATCTATGGGGAGACAAAGAGTTCAAATCAAAGCAGCACATTAATAAGGTTATATATACTTCATTTATCCCAGTTTGGGGGACAGATTAAATAGTTTATCCCCCCATCCCCACTCTATAGTGCCTACAATGAGTACTGCAACGAGTGGTTGGGTCATTGTCTTCAAGTCCGACCAGAAACACAATATAAACCTGGATGGATGGCCTTTCTTTTCCATTTTAATGAAGAGGTTTTAGTGGTTAATGGTTTACACGTTTATATTATCAGTATTAATCAATATTAACACTAAAAAAGCAGATTCAAGACACGGTTGAAAACTCGTAAATTTGTCTTTGTTTGGACATTTCGTCATCTTCTCAATTTTAAACTAAATTTTTCATTCTGTCTTCTTTGTTTTGGTGAAATCCCAATTGAACCCCATCGGCACTTCCATTTGAAGGGTCGGAGGTCAATAATAGGCTCCACTAGTGCCACAAAGGACCACCCAACAGAACAATATCTATCTAATAACCGGTTTAGTCACTTTATGACCTAACAAAAACCAAACGCTCTTTGAAGTCGAGCGTTTACATAATTAACATGATTCCAACAGTTTCTTACGCAATGAAAAGCAACTTTTTGACAAACTTATTGTCTCTGCATCCAGATCAGCTGATTTCCATTGCTTGGATTCTCAGTTTACTACTGTAAAGTTTTGCATTTCAATGCAAGGAAACTTTACGCTAGCTTGAAGAGTTACAATAGTTCTAAGAATACAAACAAACAAGCTAACGCACTGGTGAGAAAGGTTTCATCTTTTTTTTTAATCCACCATTATTTTTCTGACGTATTTCAACATTACAAGAGAATTGAAATCTCCTACATAAATTCTGATCTCTTTTTGTCGGTTCATAAAAACAGTTGTGTTTTTCTCTTTCATTTTTTCTCATAATAATTCCTATTTTATTTTTTTTACAATTGGAGATATATATATATATATATATATATATTTTTTTTTTTTTTTTGCTCCAGTGGTTTCCATAAAATGATTAGCAAGACCAATCGTTCTGAATTGACTTCATGTCACTGAAACACAAAGTGACCAGGGTTCTATGGATGACATCACAGCATCTCTATTAGTGCTGCCACAAACGATTATTTTAATAGTCGATTAATCACCGATTATTTTTTCCGATTAGTCGACTAATCGCGCCGTGCTCAAAGTGAATGTAAAACACACATCTTAACCATCATTAGCTTTAAACCAACTAAAAACTACATTTATTCACACTGCGAATAATGCTATTGTGAATGCTCTATGCAGAATTTGGCAGCTGAAGATGCTGAAATTTATAGCTGAAAACCCTGAAGCTAATAGCCTGCTAAAATATTAGTTAATTACTAAATTAGCCTAAAAAAAAAAAAAGCTTAAGTTAGCTAAAACAGCTAGCATATTAGCTAAACTCCAAATTAGATCCAAAAATTGAAAAAAATCCTGAATTTGCTAAAACAGCTAGCATGAAATATAACCCAAACTCCAAGACAGGCAAAAAACTAAAAAAGCTAACATTAGCCAAAATAGCTACATGTAGCTGAAATATTAGCTAAACTCCAAAACAGCCTAAAAAAACCTTAATAAATGCCAAAATAGTCAAAAAAGCTAACATAATGTCATTATAACTTTCAACTTTACTACACTTTGACTCCATATTATAGAAAGTAACGACTAATCGACTATTAAATTAGTCGTCGACTATTTTAATAGTCGATTAATCACCGATTATTTTTTCCGATTAGTCGACTAATCGCGCCGTGCTCAAAGTGAATGTAAAACACACATCTTAACCATCATTAGCTTTAAACCAACTAAAAACTACATTTATTCCCACTGCGAATAATGCTATTGTGAATGCTCTATGCAGAATTTGGCAGCTGAAGATGCTGAAATTGATAGCTGAAAACCCTGAAGATAATAGCCTGCTAAAATATTCGTTAATTACTAAATTAGCCTAAAAAAAAAAAGCTTAAGTTAGCTAAAACAGCTAGCATATTAGCTAAACTCCAAATTAGATCAAAAAATTGAAAAAATCCTGAATTTGCTAAAACAGCTAGCATGTAGCTGAAATATAACCCAAACTCCAAGACAGGCAAAAAACTAAAAAAGCTAACATTAGCCAAAATAGCTACATGTAGCTGAAATATTAGCTAAACTCCAAAACAGCCTAAAAAAAACTTGATAAGTGCCAAAATAGTCAAAAAAGCTAACATAACGCCATTATAGCTTTCAACTTTACTACACTTTGACTCCATATTATAGAAAGTAACGACTAATCGACTATTAAATTAGTCGTCGACTATTTTAATAGTCGATTAATCACCGATTATTTTTTCCGATTAGTCGACTAATCGCGCCGTGCTCAAAGTGAATGTAAAACACACATCTTAACCATCATTAGCTTTAAACCAACTAAAAACTACATTTATTCACACTGCGAATAATTGCTATTGTGAATGCTCTATGCAGAATTTGGCAGCTGAAGATGCTGAAATTGATAGCTGAAAACCCTGAAGCTAATAGCCTGCTAAAATATTAGTTAATTACTAAATTAGCCTAAAAAAAAAAAAAAGCTTAAGTTAGCTAAAACAGCTAGCATATTAGCTAAACTCCAAATTAGATCCAAAAATTGAAAAAATCCTGAATTTGCTTAAACAGCTAGCATGTAGCTGAAATATAACCCAAACTCCAAGACAGGCAAAAAACTAAAAAAGCTAACATTAGCCAAAATAGCTACATGTAGCTGAAATATTAGCTAAACTCCAAAACAGCTTAAAAAAACCTTAATGAATGCCAAAATAGTCAAAAAAGCTAACATAATGCCATTATAGCTTTCAACTTTACTACACTTTGACTCCATATTATAGAAAGTAACGACTAATCGACTATTAAATTAGTTGTCGACTATTTTAATAGTCGATTAGTCGACTAATCGTGGCAGCTCTTATCTCTCTA
Organism: Oryzias javanicus; assembly: GCA_003999625.1. Lineage (NCBI taxonomy): Eukaryota > Metazoa > Chordata > Actinopteri > Beloniformes > Adrianichthyidae > Oryzias > Oryzias javanicus. The sequence goes on from CM012459.1 coordinate 13,223,809, forward strand.
TATGTCAATGATTCAGATAAATGAAGGACTTGAATTCCTTCCTGGTCCAAACCGTAATTATTCAATTCTCCTTCATAATCATTTTTTAATCGGTCTTCACTTCCGTGTTATGAGGAGGTCGCTGCCCACACGTCACCACCACACCGGGTTGGTTAAGTTCAACTGGTTTAACTTGTGTTGTCGAGAATATTTTGTAGGTAGATTCCAAAAACAAACGTAGCGATAGTTCTAGAGTTTGTTCAACAGTTGAATCAGCAAAAGCATAAATAAATTACTGTATAACCTTAAAAAGCTTTCTTGGATGATAGTTTTTCTAAGGAAACCTGTAGTTGAGGTGTTTTGGATCTGGGACCGCGGCGATGGTTAGGACGCTGCCGGCCGGTCGGGCCTGACGGAGCTCAAGCCGCGCCGAACTCTAATGAAGATTAAAACCTGTGAAATTAAAGCGACTCCTTTGAAGACACGTAAGTTGCCCACACATTGTCAGAACGCCTCGGATAAAACCGCTCTGACGCAGCCCACAAAGCCAACGTTGTGCCCGTTGCTAAGAGACAAAGTGGGAAAATTGCAAGGTATAAACGGAAAAACCTGCCACGAGCTCTGAAACGCTCGCCACGCTCTGAGTGCATCACAGCGGCTTTAATGTCCGATCTCACTCCATGATCGGGATCTCTGCGGGAATCAGTCCAGAACTTCTGGAGAAGGATTTCTGGTTTGGTGGAAGTTTAAATGAGACTTTTCATGATTTATTCTCTAAACTCCAAAGAATGAATATTTAAAGACACATTTGGAGGTTTTTATCACAATAGTTTCTGTTTTCCAACTGTCTTAATATCAAATATTAAGGAAAATATTTGGAAAATTAAGGAAAATTAAGGAAAAAAGTGTCTCAGTGCAGGGTATTAGATTATGGAATACCTTAGAAAAATCTATAAAAGAATCTCATTCAATTATTACTTTTAAAAAAACTGTGAAAAAAGAAATGCTCACATCATATGAATCAAACAGTCATTAAAAACGGGCTTAATGCTTAATGGGAAAGGAAGGAAAAAGAGAAAGGAAAAGAGGGAAAAGAATAAGGGAAGGGGAAAAAAAAAAAAAAAAAGGAAAATACTACTACTTTTTTCCCTATTATTTTTGGTGTTTGTTTTTTCTTACCACTTGCTATATCTGTTGCATAATTTTGTTTGTTGACTGAAATTATTTACTGACTCGGTTAAATGGGGCAGAGTTAATGAGTTTACTTCTTTCTGTCCCTTTTCATTTTCATTTCTTTTTTTCTCAGAAACCTTGATTACTGTAAAACTCCTTATGTGTGCTTTGAAAATGAAATAAATAAAATAAAATGAAAAATAAATAAAAAATAAATATCTTCCTGATTTTCTTTCTCGGTGCCAAATTTGAGCTTTTGTGCCCACGGAGAAACCGTGTTAACTCTCAGCAGTTTCTTTGAAGTCAAGCTGCTATTTCACACGATTTTATCTTTTCTTTTGGAATGCAGAGTCCTTCCATGACCTGGAAAACATTTGCTGCCAGATTTCAGATTTGTGCCAAATTCATTGGGTTGTTTTTTACTCGTACAACAAAGTTGAGAGGAATCAGATTCTGTACATTTTTTTAAAAAGTTGCTCTTCGAATCGTTTAGATTTAAAAATCTGGTTAAAATCTAAATTAAAAATCTTTTGTATTTCCCTTCTAAACAATGTTGTCCGTCTTTTCTTCAGCCTCAGACGTGGAAATAATTTGGAAGTCGTGGTGGATCAATTTACATTTTTTAATTTCATTTATATATGAAGCCAGTCGTGAACCAGTTTTTGGTACATGTGTTTTATCAGTCAGAAGCTATAGAAATATAGTTAAAAAAAAACAAGTAAATAAAATAAAACACATAGTTTTATACAAAATAAAAATCCAAAACAAATTTTTAGACATGCTTGTTCTATGATTACTATTTTTGTGTGGATTTTGAACATTTTTTTGAGAAAAAATCCTATTTAAATACACAAAGTAATGACCTCATTTGCTTATTTCCCACCTACTGTCTGAGTTAATTGGTGCCAGTTTGAGACTCATTTTTGTTTTTTTATTTTAATCGGCTAAAGATCCAAAATTACAAACACGTCAGGTGATGCCTGCAGTACATCTGTCTCAAGGCAGAGGGCGCTGGTGAACCCAGAGAAAGTGACCCGCAGCTAAAGAATATCAGAATTAGTGTAGAAAGTCAGTTACTCTTCAACCCTTTAACTGTCTGATCAACCAAATGGTGGGAAACATTTAGAAAACATGTTTTTAAAAATATTGATTTTGTGTATTACGCCCCAAGGTACTAAAGCTCTGAGGGGAAATTGAGGAGAGAAAAAAATTGAAATAAAAAGAAAATAATTCTGGTTGGTAACGGATGCTTAACTGGTGTGCATCAATTAGTAACCAGAAAATGATTTTATTAATTACAGTTTTAGTAAAAAAAAACAAAAAAAACTGTTATTTTCTGGTGTGCACCAGTTACTAAACAGAATTTTTCTTTTTACTACTTTAATAAAAAAAAAAAAAACAAGTTATTATTATTTATTTTAAATGTCCCTTTAGGGGCTCTGTACCATTTTAATTTTCCTTTTTGAGTGGTAAAAGAGTTAAAGGGGCCCACACCAGGGGTCCCCAACTAATTTGGCAAGAGGTCCAGTAACTCTGTCAGCTTGGTAGACCGAACATACAAAAACAGTCAATATGTCACTTTTCTGTTCTTTTATTTAATTACAACGTGTGGTTAAATTTGCAAAGAACTCTTTTAGCTTATTGTCTCAACAAGTATTTCTCTCATTCATTTTTTATACAAAAATACATACATGAGCATACATTGTAGAGTTAAAAAGAAAACTTTAACGATTTACTGTCTGTCACTTAAAGTGTAACAAACAGGTAACATTAATGTTCCTCCAAAAGTATTCATAATTAATCCCTTTCTTGTGAAATTGTTAACTTTCTGTTTTAAAACTCTTAAAAGTAGGTTGCAAATAACGCTACATAATGAACATTAACTTTCATAAGTGTAAAAAAACATTATGAACATAAAGGTAAACTACAAAACAGACTAAAAGAGACGCAGATGGCATTTTGAGTGGCGGCGTCGAGCTGGAACTCTACGGAGATAAATTGGGGCCAAAATTATTTGAAACCCAAATAAAACAATTGAAAAAATATTGGCCAAAAAAAATTAAAAATGTCTGAAACTTTTTACTGTTCTAAAATAAACTTAATTATTTTTAACTTCAAATGTTCTCTTTTCTTGGTTTTAAATTATTTAATTATTGATATAATTAATTTAATTATTTAATAAATTATTTTTTTGAAACCTTAAAAAAATTGAACATTTGAAGCTGAAATTAAGTTCATTTTAGAATGGAAAACATTTTCTGCCTTTTTAGCCAAACATCAATATTTTTCCCAATTTTTTTTAATTGGATTTCAAATATTATTGGCTCCAATTTATCTCCATAGACCTGCACGTCTCTGGAGAGCAGCTGGGTTCTCGTGGACGACGGGGGAATCTGTCAGACCTTGAAGCTGCTGTCCTTCTTTTCCCTCTAATATCGTTTCTGTCATAACCTCCAAACTCTTTAATCATTTCTGAGTCACTTTTTTTGTGCTTGCCCAAAATCCATTCCAGTTGTAGTGAAAACCCGTATTATGTTATTATGGAAAACAGCCCTAAAAGAGTATTTTGCATCGTTCTCTGAGCACTAGCGGATTGATCCAAAACGACCACAGTTTCGTTCTCAAGTTGGCATTGATATCAGATTAATACCCAAATGCTCAGCATCAGCTGCTCCTCCCAATCCCCATTAATAACTGGGTCCTCACAGTGTGATGTCACAAAGTTGGGAACCGCCCCTTCCAGGAACAGTCTGCGCTGCTAGCACCGCCCCCATGCTAACACAAACACACACTTTTCACTGTTACTTTTATGAGCGCGATATACACGTCCATCTTTACAGATGTCGGCGAAACGCAGAGACGCTGTCGAGGCCGGCTCTGGGATGATGTCATGAAATGGCATCACAGAGCGAGAGGCGGAGCTTCTGAGATCAAAGCATCTTACTTTGTTAACGGTGCCAACAGTAATAAATTATCATTATCTATAGACTCTTAAAGGCTTAGAACACCATGATATAGGTCCTGTAATTTTGTTTAGCATCAGGATTACATTTATAAACATCGTTTAGACACGTAACTGTCAGTGATGTCCACTGACCTCTACTAACAGGTTATTCATGTGTTCCGTCAGAGGGAGTAGCTGCTGCTGCTTGTACACAGAAGAAAAATGTTGACATGAAATTTTAAAGACTACACTTTAACGGTTGTCAGTCAAATGTTGAATGAGGTACTCTGTGGGGTTCATATGTTTGTAAGTCTGACGATATATACTTTTTTTTGGCTTGTTGTTCATATAGAAGTCCATGTAAAAATAAGCTCCTTGGATCAGTCTAAAGCAGGGGTCACCAACGTGGTGCCCGCGGGCACCAGGTAGCCCTCAAGGCCCCCACAAGGTGCCCTCAGACCTCTTCCAAAAATAGCACAACTCAGTTGTGAGGTGACTGATATCTATTATATAATTTACATTTTCTATTTTTTTACACTTACATACATTTACACAGATTTAAAAATCAAAATGTCTTAAAAATCTGTTTATGATTCATGAACTTAAGATAAGCTTAGGTGACCTCTGACCTAAGATCATTCATTTAGTTAAAAAATCTGTAGATTTGATCATTGGTTCAAAATGTCACATTTGTTTAAAAGAGTCTAAGTTAATTTTTCTTTAACATTAAATTATTGATAAAGATGGAACAACATAGTGAAAATGGGATAGTTTCCCATGAAATGTAAGTAATCATCTGAAAATGTAACAATCACTGAGATTAATAAAGTGCTAAATATCAAGATTTGTTATCTAGCTTGTTATCATTGTTAATAATAATTGTAAGAAATCAGTGTCTTTATAGAGGAGTATCATGATTCATTATTAATAATGTATAACTAACTATAACTAAGCAAAATGTGTCATTTCAAAATGGTAGCCCTTCGTATGACTTAGTATACAATAAGTAGCCCTCAGGTTCAAAAAAGATGGTGACCCCTGGTCTAAAGTCTATCAGACTTATATAAATTGCTTGTTTTATTGAAGCTTTTTAAGAATCATAACATGATATATCTCAAATGCAGGGAAGTGGACGCTTGACCGGACACATTCGATCGGCCATTTGTCAGCTTCCTGTTTCTGCCCCTCCCTCCCCAACAGTGCAAGTACGCTGAGAATACAAGGATTGAAATGCACCAGTTAGCTTAATTCTGCTCCTTTTCCCCCTGCAGATGTCCCGCTGCCAGTCGCCCGGATCAAATCTCCCCCTCGAGTCATTCATTTGGGGTTGTGGGATGTTGGCTGTCTGCGGCACTGCCTGTTCCCTTTTGCCTTTATTTACGCCGTGTCTGTGAATATCCCACAGCCGCAGATGACATATCGCATCCCTCTCAAGCTTTTGTCAGGCGAGCTAAATCCAGTCCCCGTCGCTTTCGCGGGCCAACAGCGAAACCGAAACCTTAACTCAAAATCCCCCGCCGACGGTGTGGCCGGGCCCCGCAGCATCCGATCAATTCCACTTCCTCTGAATATCAGTAAATCAAGCGGGCATCCAGATCCCTCCCCGCTGGTCCGCTGACGCAAACTTAATTCCCCCTGTTTCCTCGATAGCGATCTGGCTAAGACCCCCGGTGAACGGTGGAAGCCGAGAGAAGGGCTTGTATAAGAAGCGAGCCAACAGGTCTACGGAGCAGGGATTAGTGGGTAAAGTGGATTAAGGAGAGGTATTCTGATATTCCGCCCAGGCTGCTGAGAGGGTCTTTAGAAAAGCAGAGAAACATCTGCTGGAGCTTAGTGAGGCGATGAAAACACTGGAACTCAACGGCAGGAAGACACGCGCGCTAATGCCCACAGCCGTTTAGAACAAGGACGCCACCGGAACAAACACTTCCTCCTGTCTATATATATATGGAAAAATAATAGAATGCGCTCTCCACGACACCCCGGGGTGTTTACTCCGTGGCCCTGAGTTTCTGCATTTGCTCCTTTTCTTAGAATCCTACAGGATCCGGGTTCTGCGGTCCGCTTCCCAACATCTCCCGTTCCGCCGCCTTCACTTACAGCAGCGACGTAACGAGGACGCCAGTCTGACATCGGATGAAATGAGCTACGACCAGGCTCCCGCCTGCTCCGTCTTCCGGACGGCCTCTGAAAACAGCTTTCTTAACCGGACCATTAACTTGGGAGGGGAGGCTTCAAAGTCAGTGTGTGAATGAAAAGCGGGGGGTGGGGGGTAGGGGGGGGGGGGGGGACTCGTGGAACCAGGAGACAACAGTTTGTCAGGATATTAAATCCAGAATGAGAAGTAATTAGAAATCCATCCTGGATCTTACAGTTGGACTCATGTTTGTGTTGTTAAACCCAATCAGTTACATAGACTGGAGCCTGTTACTGTTGGCCAATCCACTTAAAGAGTGACGCCATATTGGAAAGGTCAGTAAAAAACCAAACATGGCGAGCAGAGACGGTAAAATGACCATAAAATGCTTCATTTTTGTCCTAAATATGTCATTTATAAAAAACGCAACATTCAAATCTACACACAGACTAAGATTTACAACACACGTGTCAACGTCAAGGCCCGGGGGCCGGATCCGGCCCTCCATTTCATTTTATTGTCATTAAGTACCCGATGTTATTTTGTGCTTATTTCTAAACAAAATATATTTTTATGGAGAGTAAAATATTGAAAGTTATTAAAGATTTAAGTTGATTTATTCTGGAATAATATTCCCGCCTTTTTATTATTCATAATTGTGTTAAAAAGTAACGGTTTTGAGGTTTTAAAAATTAGCATTCTGTCAGCTTTTTTGGAGTATTTTGTCATTTAGTGAGATGTTTTAGGGTATTTTGGAGTTTAGCTAATATTTTCGCTACATGCTAGCTGTTTTGGCTAATTTAGCCTTTTTTTTATTTTAGGCTAATTTGGAGTTAGGCTAATATTTAATTTAATTTGGGCATTTCTTTTGGGTTTTTTTGAGTATTTTGAAGTTTTAGCTATTTTTTTTCAGCTACATGCTAGCCGCTTTGGCTAACCAATTTTATTTATTTTTTGGTTTTTTTATGGTAATTTGGCATTTAGCTAATATTTTAACTGGCTTTCAGCTTCAGCGGTACCAAGGAAATCCTGATTAGTTTCTTTGCTCCTCTTAGTTATCTGTTGAATTTAGCCGGTCATCCTCCAAAACTTAAACAAAAACATTGGTCCTGCCAGGAAACGTAGAAATAGTTACCATGGACTTTCACTGTTCTGAGAGTAAATTTAATCAGATCATCCTAACATATTTTCTTAAAATTCTCCTTTATGAGCTGACAGTAATAATGTACTTTAGAAAAGTCACATTCTAGTTTTTCCAACACGTTTATACATTTGTAGCACAGCAGTATGTCGTCATCTGGCCCTTTCCAATATGGCGTCCAAGTTTGCATACTAGCATAGCAAGTTTAGCCGATATATCTAATTGTTTAGATGAGGCGTGTCAAACTCATTTTGGTTTAGGGGGTCACATTCAACCCGTCGGATCTCAAAGGGGTCAGACCAGGAACATAATCATAGAATAACTAACATGTCATCTTAATTTGTTATTTTCTCAGTTTAAAAAATGCCTCAAACAGCCTAGTACCCTAATCACTTATTATTATTATTATTAGAACTACTATTATCTTTTTGACATTTTGGTAATTGTAGTTTCACACCTGATAATTTTTATTGCAACTTTAACTCCTTAATGGCTGAATTTTCTTTTCAGGTATGAAAAAAATAAATAAAACTATATCTGTTATGTTTTTGCTTTAAGCCGATGTGGTTTGTGGCATTAAGGGGTTAACGGCGGTGAGGCTGGCGGGGAACCAAACTGCATCTTACCCAGACGTGGCATGCGCTCGCAAAGAAATGCAGTTTATTTCTTGCTCTCTTGTTATCCCGGTGTTTCTTTTCCTTTGCTCCCCCCAGTGGTATAATTGTGTATTGCAGCTAATTCTTTAAATAAATGTAACTCGCCACAGGAATGGGCTACAAACTTGATTTTATTCTTTCAACATCCCTATATTTTGTTTTCTTCATGACTGAGTCAGATTTAATCGGACTGAATGTCTGACCCCCCCCTGGTTTAGACCATAAAGGGAGGACATAGTATATAGAGTCTGGTGTTACGCCAATCAAAGCCTGTGTAGGGTACATAGAAAATACTAAGTATCCTGATCGCTTCCTCAATAGTTCAAAGGGGGTTTCAATTGTTTTATTCAAATTCAACATAAATGTAATAATTGTTTTCTTTCAGAGTGATCTCTACCAAAGATGTAAAAATCTGTCTCCTCTGATAGGGTTAGTTGAATCAGAGTGGAGCATGTTAAATATTGATGCCCAGCCGTCCCTGAGCGCTCTCCGGGGAGTGCGGTGTAAAGGTTGTGTCTGCAGCAGCGGCGGGCTCGGGGGACCTGGAGGATATTGCTCACTTTGCCGTCCCCGGGGCCGCATTTTTGTTCTTGGCCGCTGAGCTCGGAGAGACACACAGCTGCGCTAAATGCACCTGAAAGTCCTGTTTTTATCCCGGTTGTGGTTTGAGATGGGCTCCCGCCACACATCTCTGTCTGAGCGGCGTGTTGTGAAGCCGAGCCGCTGCTTCCTCTGGAAAACCGGAATCTTTGTGGAAAAGGTTCTGCTCACATGAAGGGGGCTGTTATTTTTTTTTTCCTTTAAGTTGTGAAAAAAAACAAGCTAAAAGTCTGAGCCAAATTCAGAAAAAGTTCTTTCTGAGGTTTTCTTTTAAACCAGCTTTAGTATCACCAAAATGTAAACCCTATTTTCCAGAGTATAAGTCACAACAGAAAAAAAATTCTAATCAAAAAGAAGAAAACCATGTATAAGTCACTCTGGAGTATAGATCGCGCTTTTAGGAGAAGCTCTGATGTTTCAGAACAAATCCACAAAGTCGAGCGTAGCTAAAAAAAAAAAAAAAAATACAAAACTTATTGTCTGTATAAGAAAAATATCAAAGTTTAAGATGAAAATTTCAAATTCTCTTCCATGTTTGTTTTGGACGACACTTCTTCTACTGCTGTCAGTAGCAAATACTTTGGAAACAGCGCCCTCTAGCTGTTGATGGTCGCTAAAACACAACTGGTGTTTGCTGGGAAAATAACAAATATAGTTTGATGTCTAAAAAACTAGAACAAAAAATCATAAAGAAGTTGCTCCTGAGTATAAGTCCCTGGCTAAACTATGAAAAAAAAACTGCAACTTATACTCCAGAAAATGGATCTACATACATGCATATATATTTATGCTATTTAAAAATATAATATATTTTTATAGGAAAAATGTGCCAAAACAGTCATGTGGTTTGCCTACACTTCCCAGAATGCCTTTGGGGGTTAAAAGGCAGGTAACTGGTCAGATGGATTGATGGGAAGTTTTCGTAGTGAACTGTGTTGTTCTTGGTGTTTGTCTCTTTTATCTTAAACACGACAGAGAAGTCAAAACCTATTGGTAGTAACTTGTCAACTTCACGTCCTCCGCCTCCTTTTGACACGCATCAAATTTACTGCTTGACGCCGCGACCGCAGAGCAACCAAAGTTTTCCTGGTTCTTATTCGTTGCCATCAAAACATGGATTATGTTGAGCGAGTACCTCGGGTTCAGATGTTTTGGAGAGCTCTACAGAGGCGCCGGAGTTCACTGGATCATGTCCAGTCTTCACCTGATGGACGTTTTAAACGTTACTACAGTCTGCCTGGAAGAAAACAAGTATAAAGCTGGAGGATCTTTTTGTTATTGTCTAGATGAAAATAAGAAAAACATCATGGAGCTGGAGCAAACATATCCGCAATGACATCACCCGAGGGTGGGCAATAAATCCTGCCAGTATCGATACCTGACAATATTTGTATAATTTCAGTTTATTGTATCAGACAATATTTTCCGTAATTTCAGTTTATCGGTACCAGAACTATATTTGAATCATTTTTGTTTTTTAAGTTTATTGGTATTGGACCATAAACTTAAACTAACCCAAAACATATATATATATAAATATATGGTTTTTTTTTTTCAAATTGTCTCATCTAGACACATGGTTGCGGAGCCCTCCACGTCACTTCTTGACATTTTCAGTGTCCCCAACTCACTATTTTTTGATGTGCTGGCTGCTCCAAGTCGTTTCGTCGGACGCGGACCAAACCCCGGTACGCTATCCCTAGCCTGATGTATATCTGGAACAGGTACCGATCCACATCCCGAACCGAGTTAAGGTAAAGATTTTCATGTCCCAGTACCGGACCGGTTCCAGTTTGTGGCCCAGAGTTGAGGAGCGTTGTTTCATTGGCTTTTGAAGCACGGTATCAGTCCACCAGGCCCCTGACGATGGTACCCATAATGCTCCAACAATCGAAGAGGTCTGGTTCTAAAATACAGTCCATGGTTTGACCAAATCATCATAACATCACAGCTCTATGAATTTATATTAAAATCTGTTTTTCTGTTTGAACTTATAGAGAGTTCCAAGGATATTCAAACATAAAAACTGGCTTTTTATTGTATTTTTCCTTCTTTTGTATCTGAAAAAGCAAAGGAAAACACACATCCATGCGACTGAGAGGGAGTTTCTGTGAGTCTGTCTCTAAAACACACCAGGGGTTTTCTCAGAACTCCAGGCTGTATCTGCGGTAAGAACCGTCGCTTTACTGAGACATGGTTTAATTAAATTTATTTCATCTACATTGTACTTTGCCTCTGGCTTTTTTTCCCTTTATCTCTGAGTAATAACAACTCAGCTGTGGAACCTGGATCCCCCTGGTTTATCCAGCCAAGATTGCATTACAGCAAAATTGTTTTGAAAAAGTCCCTGTGGATTTAAACTGCGGCACAGGTCAATGTTTCAAACACATTTCTTAATCTACCTTTGTTCCTGAAGTGTTCAGAAAAGCCACAGCCTTCAGAAAAGCAGGCGGCTTCATCATGTAGCAGCCGCACAAATTAAATGAATGTTTTCCAAAGTACAGACACATACAGTCGGAGAATGAATCAAACTTCATTCGACACTTTCAATGCGTCTCGTTTCATTTTTCTTCCTGCAGACTAAATAAAGTCTGATTTAGTTCAGTTTTGATGCATAAATTAACGGTTAGTTAGACTTTATAGATTATTGTAATTACTGGAAATCTCACAATATAGATGTCAACTCTACAATGAATGGAAGAGATGATCTTCAATGAAGATGTTTGAAGCTCATTCTTAGAGTTAAAATTGTTCCTGAAGAACAAAAACGAAGCCGTGTCAGCCCAGCAGCCGGTCATTATCTCCACTCATATGTCATGTTTCTATTATTGTCTGATAACAGATCACTCTGGCTCAGAATTACTAGTAGAGGATGTGTAAGAAATGAGCCGTAATGGGATTCTATCATGAATCAGCTTAAGGCTATGGGGGACGACCCGTATTGGTCCTGTTGGTTTGTGGAGGGTCCCAAAGAGAAGAGGACGTAGCTTCAGGGGAGCGTGGATGAGTCTTGTAGTTGCCTTGAGGCTTGTGAGACTGGGGATGAAAATGGAACGTACCATTGTCGTGCTTGTGGTTTTTGTTTTGTGAAGTATTTGTAAGGCTAATGGAAGTACTCTTAAGAGACCCCCTTTTGGGCTGGGGTGGGCGCCCCCTGCCATTTTCTCTCCTGGACCTCCTGTGAGGATGGCGGGCACTTGCATAGAGAGTTGGTCTCGCTGCGGTTGGGGTAGGGGACGGCCAAAACTTCTGGTTGTTGGGCTTTATTGATTGATTGATTGATTGGTTTATTTCAAGCATAGATTGAAAATACAGGACAAAACACAATTATTTCAAACTCATTACAGAAACAATAAGATGCATTGATTAGAAAATAGAAAACAAACAAAAATAAAATACACTTATGTCACATTTGGTTCATTCATTCTTTATGATTATTAACTAAAGTCAGTAGAGTTTGATTGATTGCTTGAAAAGGAGTGGGAAGAAGCGAACTTATATAATCCCACCCCTACTTGATTACTTCATTTAACTGTTTTGCATAATTAAGTCTTCTGGTTGTTTTTTTTTTTTTTTTTTTTCTTTCTCAATACGTTCCCAATAGTAAGTAAAGTGCTTGTTGATTATTGATTAATCTCGTAAAACATTATTTCAGTAAACAGTAACATCAATCATACATCATATAACAGATATGTAAAAACTCACTGATTATCATCATAATACAATGTCAATGTCATGTCTATGCATGCTTTATGTCTGGGACTGGCTCTCCAGGGGTTGGGGCCCCATGCTGGGCCACCTTGTATGGCGGAGAGGGTTTTTCTTTTGGCTGGGCTGGAGTTTTCACTTTTTGTGCTACTGTGCCTCCCTGCTCTGTGGCGTTGGGGGCCCCTGTGGTTGTACTGCAGGCCCCAGTCTGGGCAGCTGGTGTGATTTCCCGACTAATAGAAGTTACACAGACTTATGACAAATGTGTAGTACCTTCGTATGATATGGTATGGTTTTTACAATAGCCTAAAGTCATATTCTAGTCTGAGGATTGTCTGTCTGTGAGTGTTGCATGGGTGGAAAAGTGTCCGTAAGAAATGAGCCGTAATGGGATTCTATCATCCAACTGCTAAAGCTTTCATTGCTTGCACCTCTGTAGGGCACTGGTTGTTTTGGTTTCTGGGCTGTCCAGACCCATGCAGGGTCCCAAAGAGGAGTGGACTCATCTTCAGGGGAGCCTAGATGTGTCTTCCAGTTGCCCTGAGGCTTGTGTGACCGGGGACGAAAATGGAACGTACCATTGTCGTGCTTGTGGTAATTGTATTGTGCAGTATTTGTAAGGTTAATGGAAGTACTCTTAGGGGACCCCTGGTTTTCTTGTATGTCTTCCTCTTGGGCGGGGGTGGGCGGCCCCTGCCTTGTTCTCTCCTGGACCCCTCATGTGAATGGCGGGCGGTTGCCTGAAGCATTGGGTCGGGTCTCCCTTGAGAGGCCCTGGCTTGTGGGTGGGATTGGGGTGCAAGGACGCCCAAAACACCTAGCGGATTTTTGGCTGCTCGCCTGAGGGTGGGGGGCCTCTCTGGGGGTTGGGCCACCTGGTGCGGCCAAGAAAGGGGCTGTTCTTCTGACTGGGCTGTAGCTTTCTCTCTCTAAGCTCATGTGCCTCTCTACTTTTTGGTGTTGGGGGGGGCCCCTGTGACGGTCCGGTTGGCCCCAGTCTGGGCGCCTGACTAGAAGGTACACACACTTATGACGATTGCATGATATTTTCATACAACACCCTGACGCCATATTCTGGTTGTTAGTAAGGTGCAAGTACTGGCTCCTTACCGTCTGTCCGTGAATGATACATACATGGGACGCTTTTGTCGGGATGGTTACCTTTTGGATTATATCCAGTGCCAAACTAGTGATTCCTGATAGACACAACCAAGATTGTGTTCAGTATCTGCGTGGTCGTAGACTAAGTGGTCTTTATATTTCGCCGCCCGGACAGTTTGGACCATTGTTCTCCTCCGTATCCACCCATAAGGACAGTTCTAACAGAGCTAAAGTGGGTCCAGATCTTAGATTATTCTTGGTTCAGATTGAAAACACATTTTCCTGCCTTGTGTCCAATTTCCTACATTTAGAGTAGAAGACAAACCAAACAGGCCGAGTGTTCTCATCAACGCTCACAGCAGATTGAGTTACTATCCTAAAGGTGTTCGTCCCGCTCATCCATCCATCCATCCATCCATCCATCCATCCATCCATCCATCCACATCCATCCATCCATCCATCCATCCGTCGTTCCAGCTCCTCTCCATGTTTGTGCCTCTGAGCTTTCGTTTGTCTTCTGTTTGTGAGTAGGTGGTGTTTTGGCAGCCTTTGGTTCCAGAGCACAGAAACTCAAAAAACTGTCCGGTTCCCTCCCACATCCCAGGACGCCCTTCGTCCTTCGCCCCGTACCCCTCCTCTTCTTCTTCGTCTTCCTCCTCACTTGTTGTTTTTCCTTCTTGCGGTTTGCTTCCTCGCTGCCACGGTTTCGCAGCACAGATGAAGCTGTCTCCTTCAACTCCTACGCTCTGTTTTATTCCTCTGTCCCCTTTTTTTTCACTCATCTCATTTTCTAAAATACATGTAGCACATTTCAAATTAAGGCTCTCTGCTGGTGCCGCGCTCTCTAAGCTTTTTTGTTTTCATTTTACCCAAAAATTCTCTTCTAAACTAAAAAATATACGTTTTTTAAATTTACTTGAAGTTTTACATTGTACTGGTTTCTACCTTCTTTAGTTCACATTTGACACATTTATATTGTAACATAATGTCTACTTTTGTTCAAGATAAAGACTTTTGACTCCTTAAATACATTTTTGTTGTCTTTGTCTTTCATCCCTTTTGAGACCCTTCCAGGAAGAGTGCACAAACCCACCTTCTACACCTTCTACAATTTCATTTTATATGCATAATACCATGTATCTGCCTTCAGTAATCTGGGTCTTCATTCCACGTCGCACAAATGTCACATGTGACAGATCTTATAGGACCTCAGTCACTATTGCCACAGATGGGACTTGAAACCCCATTCTTGGGAGGGGCTATCTGTGTTCTTTGGTCTGCAGAGTCTTTAAAGCTTCCATGACACCAGCATGGAACATACAATTCTTCTTTGTCAAAGTTTGGATGTTGGTTAATCGGTGGATGGGTTGGTGAGCTGGAATGGGTGGATTGGTTGGATAGGGCGAGTGGTTGGGTTAGTTCAGGGGTCTTCAACCTGCGACTCTTTTATCTCTCCATGGTGAAGCAAAATAATATACTATTTTCTTTTTTTAAATTGGAAGTCAGCTATTATTTTAGTGACATACTAATGTTTTTGGATAATTTGTTATCTACTGGGGGTTTTAGGCTAATTTAGAGTCTTAGCTTCTATTTTGGGAACATGCTAACGTTTTGGATTAATTTAGTTTACTGAGGAATCTTATGCTAATTTGGAGTTCAGCTAATATTTTAGCAATATGCTAACATTTTCAGCTCATTTGTTGTGTACTGGGGGTTTTAGGCTAATTTTGAGTTTAGCTTTTATTTTGGTAACATGCTAACGTTTTGGAGTAATTTAGCTAACTGAGGAATCTTATGCTAATTGGGAGTTCAGCTAATATTTTAGTAAAATGCTATTATTTTCAGCTAAATTGTTATCTACTGATATTTTTTGGGGATAATTTAGAATTTAGCTTCTGTTTTAGCAACATGCTAACATTTTTGATTAAGTTAGTTTACTGAGGAATTTTAGGCTATTTTGGAGTTCAACTAGTAATTAAGCAACAAGCCAGATTTTTTTTTTTTTTTTTTGGCAGATTTGACCTCTAATTAGTTTTTTATGCCAATTTGGAGTTTAGCTAATATTTTAGCAATATGCTAACATTTTCAGCTAATTTGTTATATACTGGGGGTTTTAAGCTAATTTTCAGTTTAGCTTTTATTTCAGCAACATGTTAAATTCTTTTTGACTGATTTAATTTACAGATAAATGTTATGCTAATTTGAAGTTCAGCTAGTCATTAAGCAACAAGCTAGGTTTTTTGCTACTAAATGTAAAAACTTTTTAAAAAATCCCTTTTTGTGAGATGCTAGTTTCTCTCTATATTTTTTTGCTTTTGTTCGTGCCAAAAAGACATTATTTATATCTATTAAACAAAACATAAAGAAGGTCATGAATGCAAATCCAAATTTCTTAAAGGCTAACATAAATCAGTGCGACTCCTTCTAGGTTTTGATCTGTAGAAAACGAGACCAAATGACTCTTTTACTCTTAAAGGTTGCTGACCCCTGAGTTAGTTGGTGGATTGGTTAGGGTGGGTGGGTTAGTTGGCTGGCTGGTTGGTTGGTTGTTGGGGACAGAATACGCAATTGCGCCATCTACTGCATGACCTCAGGAAAACATTAACATTCTAGACTACAGCAACTTTGTCTTCCAATGAACAATAGATGAGGCATTAGCATGGTTCAATTCCAAAGCCATATAACAGGAGCAGCCAACCTCGGCCTCAAAGAACCTCCACCCTGCCGGTTTTCCAGCGTTCCCTGGACTGCTTGATCCTGTCAGGTATGTTCAGTCAATCAGGATGTGGGATCACTAGAGTCAGCTGGTCAGAGAGAACTGGAAAACAGGCAGCAGCAAACAAGACAGCAAAAGTATAGACCAGGCATGTCCAAAGTCTGGCCCACAGTCACATTTTCAAGCCCTTTTCATAAAATCAATAATGTTCAGCTCCCAGCACTTTCTTAAAGCAGTAGTCAGCTTTTTTTTTTCTACCAAAGGAGACATGATATAGTTTCTACAACATAATAACTACAATGTATGAGTTCTATGGAAAAATTTACATTTATTGTTGTTAAAATACTTCAAAATAACGTCAGGCCTAATGTTTGTCCTTCCACCTCACCAAATCTGGCCCTCTTTGCCGACATGAGACTGATGTTTGGTAATACGTGTTTTTGTTGCTGTTACAGCAGAAATATCTCCCAACACTCCGGCCCTAAACCCACACGAGGTCAGACAGGCACCGAAAAACATCAACCCACCCAGAGCTGCTGGGCTGCACAGATGGGTCTTGGAAGGGGGTATCGTGTTCTGTGGTGGGCAGAGGCTTTAAAGCTTCCATGAGGCTGATCAGACAGATTAGAAAAAGAGGGTTTCTGATTTTTGTCCACAAAGAGGTAATAAATAATCCAATCCAAAGACCCCCCTCAGAATATACCCTCTACTTTGGAAATCTAACATTTAAGCAACCCCATATGAACTGTTATGCTCCATCGTTAAAACCTGCCGTTTCTTTTTAGAGGCAAATCTCAGGGTATTGGAAGCTGTCCTGTATTTAAATGTGCCCCTTTATCAGGTTTTGGTTCACCTGTCCCATGTGCATTGGGGGTATTTAAACAAATAGTTTTGAGCCATGATCGAAGCTAAATAACAAAGGACCGGGGCTTTATCGCCGGCTGCGATCCATCACAGTTTAAATGGCTTTGATCCTGAATATAATTGAACACAGGGGAGCCTCTAAGACGAGTCAGCAGAGCCGCTGGGATCCCCTCTGCATCATTTCCATGCGATGAGATTAACTTTAGGATTCAAGCGGACCGCGGAGCGCATGTTTTCTGCTACAGAACTGTGGCCGTTTCTTTTGTAATCCCACGGCAGAGGCATCGTTTGCAGGAGTGGAGATTAATATTTAAAATGTTGCTGGAATTATATGCAAAATACATGTGAAGGTGACGTCATTTCCAAAAGATCTTTTTTAAGAGTAGACGTTTCATTTTTTATGAGTGTAAAGCTTAAACAGAACCTTGTTTTTATCTATTGAAAAAAAGATGTTTTGACATCAGAACAGAACTGTAAAACAATGAAATCTATTCATGGATAAAATAGTCTTAAATTATACGACATGAACTACGGTAAAGAATTTTTTTTTTTTTAATAATTATGAACCATGTCTATTTTTTGGCACAAATAAAAGCAAAAATATAAAACCTAGCATTTCTCACATTTTTTTAAAACCTTCAGTAGAGTTTAAATTAGCCAAAAAAAGCTAGCTTGTTGTCTAATTACTAGCTGTACTCCAAATTACCATAACATTCCTCAGTAAATTAATTCAGCCAAAAATGTTAGCATGTTGCTAAAATATTAGCTGAACTCTAAATTAGCATAAAAATTTAGAGGCCAAATTAGCCAAAAAAAAAAAAAAAACAGGCTAGCTTGTTGCCCAATTACTAGCTGAACTCCTAAATGGCCTAAAATTCCTCAGTAAACTAAATTAGTCAAAAGATGCTAGGCCGTTGCTAAAATAGAAGCTAAACTCTAAATTACCCCAAAAACCCCAGTAGACAATAAATTATCCAAAAACGTTAGCATGTTGCTAAAATATTAGCTAAACTCCAAATTAGCATAACATTTCTCAGAAAACGTAGCCAAAAACATTAGCATGATGCTAAAAGCTAAATTCTAAATTAGCCTAAAAACTCCAGAAGGTAACACATTAGCCAAAAATGTTAGCATGTTGCTAAAATATTTAGCTAAACTCCAAAATTAGCATTACATTTCTCAGAAAACTTAGCCAAAGACATTAGCATGATGCTGAAAGGCTAAATTATGAATTAGCTTAAAAACTCCAGAAGGTAACACATTAGCCAAAAACATTAGCATGATGCTAAAAAACTAAAATTCTAAATTAGCTTAAAAAACTCCAGAAGGTGACACATTAGCCAAAAACGTTAGGCAATTTTGCTAAAATATTAGCTAAACTCCAAATTAGCATAACATTTCTCAGAAAACTTAGCCAAAACATTAGCATGATGCTAAAGCTAAAATCTAAATTAGCCTAAAAACTCCAGAAGGTAACACAATTAGCCAAAAATGTTTAGCATAGTTGGCTAAAATATTAGCTAAAACTCAAATTAGCATTACATTTCTCAGAAAACTTAGCTAAAGACATAGCAATGAATGCTAAAAAGCTAAATTATGAATTAGGGCTTAAAAACTCCAGAAGGTAACACATTAGCGCAAAAACATTAGCATGATGCTAAAGCTTAGAAATTCTAAATTAGCTTAAAAAACTCCAGAAGGTAACCACAGTAATTGCATTTAGCCAAAAAACGTTAGCATTTTTTTTGCTAAAATATTAGCTAAACTCCAAATTTAGCATTACATTTCTCTCAGAAAACTTAGGCAAAAACATTAAAGCATGATAGCTAAAAGCTAAATTCTAAATTAAAGCCTAAAAACTCCAGAAGGTAACACATTAGCCAAGATGTTAGCATGTTGCTAAAATAATTAGCTAAACTCCAAATTAGCATTACATTTCTCGAAAACTTAGCTAAAGACATTAGCATGATGCTAAAAGCTAAATTATGAATTAGCTTAAAAACTCCAGAAGGTAACACATTAGCAAAAAATTAGCATGATGCTAAAAGCTAAACTTCTAAATTAGCTTAAAACTCCAGAAGGTAACACATTAGCCAAAAAACGTTAGCCAATTTTGCTAAAATTTAGCTAAACTCCAATTAGCATTACATTTCTGCAGAAAACTTAGCCAAAAACATTAGCATGATGCTTAAAGCTAAAATTCTAAATTAGCTTAAAATCCAGAAGGTAACACATTAGCCAAAAATGTTAGCATGTTGCTTAAGCTAAACTCCAATTAGCATAAGCCCTAGAAACCTCCAAAAACATTAAGCATTTAGCAATATGATGCTAAAAGCTAAATTCTAAATTAGCCTAAAAACTCCAGAAGGTAACACATTAGCCAAAGATGTTAGCATGTTGCTAAAATATTAGCTAAACTCCAAATTAGCATTACATTTCTCAGAAAACTTAGCTAAAGACATTAGCATGATGCTAAAAGCTAAATTATGAATTAGCTTAAAAACTCCAGAAGGTAACACATTAGCCAAAAACATTAGCATGATGCTAAAAGCTAAATTCTAAATTAGCTTAAAAACTCCAGAAGGTAACACATTAGCCAAAAATGTTAGCATGTTGCTAAAATATTAGCTAAACTCCAAATTAGCATTACATTTCTCAGAAAACTTAGCCAAAAACATTAGCATGATGCTTAAAGCTAAATTCTAAATTAGCTTAAAAACTCCAGAAGGTAACACATTAGCCAAAAATGTTAGCATGTTGCTAAAAATATTAGCTAAACTCCAAATTAGCATAACATTTCTCAGAAAACTTAGCCAAAGACATTAGCATGATGCTAAAAGCTAAATTATGAATTAGCTTAAAAACTCCAGAAGGTAACACATTAGCCAAAAACATTAGCATGATGCTAAAAACTAAATTCTAAATTAGCTTAAAAACTCCAGAAGGTAACACATTAGCCAAAAACGTTAGCATTTTGCTAAAATATTAGCTAAACTCCAAAACTTAGCATAACATTTCTCAGAAAACTTAGCCAAAAACATTAGCATGATGCTAAAAGCTAAATTCTAAATTAGCCTAAAAACTCCAGAAGGTAACACATTAGCCAAAAATGTTAGCATGTTGCTAAAATATTAGCTAAACTCCAAATTAGCATTACATTTCTCAGAAAACTTAGCTAAAGACATTAGCATGATGCTAAAAGCTAAATTATGAATTAGCTTAAAAACTCCAGAAGGTAACACATTAGCCAAAAACATTAGCATGATGCTAAAAGCTAAATTCTAAATTAGCTTAAAAACTCCAGAAGGTAACACATTAGCCAAAAACGTTAGCATTTTGCTAAAATATTAGCTAAACTCCAAATTAGCATTACATTTCTCAGAAAACTTAGCCAAAAACATTAGCATGATGCTAAAAGCTAAATTCTAAATTAGCCTAAAAACTCCAGAAGGTAACACATTAGCCAAAGATGTTAGCATGTTGCTAAAATATTAGCTAAACTCCAAATTAGCATTACATTTCTCAGAAAACTTAGCTAAAGACATTAGCATGATGCTAAAAGCTAAATTATGAATTAGCTTAAAAACTCCAGAAGGTAACACATTAGCCAAAAACATTAGCATGATGCTAAAAGCTAAATTCTAAATTAGCTTAAAAACTCCAGAAGGTAACACATTAGCCAAAAACGTTAGCATTTTGCTAAAATATTAGCTAAACTCCAAATTAGCATTACATTTCTCAGAAAACTTAGCCAAAAACATTAGCATGATGCTTAAAGCTAAATTCTAAATTAGCTTAAAAACTCCAGAAGGTAACACATTAGCCAAAAATGTTAGCATGTTGCTAAAATATTAGCTAAACTCCAAATTAGCATAACATTTCTCAGAAAACTTAGCCAAAGACATTAGCATGTTGCTAAAATAGAAGCTAAATTCTAAATTAGCCTAAAAACTCCAGAAGGTAACACATTAGCCAAAAATGTTAGCATATTGCTAAAGTAAAAGCTAATCTCCGAATTTTTGAAAGTTACTATTTTATTCTTCTTCATCCTGAGAGCCGTCATGGAGAGATAAAAGAGCCACATGTGGGTTGCAGACCCCCGGGTTAGACCAACACATTCTCATCCCCAACTTTTGGTGAAAGACTCCTCTGCGTCACTTTCTGACATTTGGCTGGCTGTTGATAAAATCAAGGGTCTGGAACCCTCGGGATGCGTTCCCAGACACGGACTGGTCCTCAGGACGCGTCCAGTACCAGTACCTAAACCCAGTAACCTAACAGTAACCGGTACCAGGATAGGAGGCCGATACTGATCTCTGCATTCCGCCACTGAACAATTTTGGATTTGAGATACGTCTGTCTGTAAGTGTGTATATATATATTTACATATATGTATGTATATATATTGAATTGAACTTTATTCATCTCACAAAGCATACGTTCATTTGTTGTGGCAAATCTATGATGCTAGCTAAATGTACGGTGGCGCAGTGGTTAGCGCTCTAGCCTCACAGCTTGAAGGCCCCGGGATCAGAAACATCAACAGACCTTTCTGTGTGGAGTTTGCATGTTCTCCCCGTGTATACGTGTGTTGTCACCAGAGACTCCGCCTTCCTCCCGCCGTCCACAAACATGCTTCATTGGTTAATTGGTGACTCTAAATTGCCCCTAAGTGTGGCGAGCTGTCCAGTAGCCTGGTTAGGCTCTGGCACCCCCCGACCACGAAAGGGACAAAGCGGCCGAGAAGATGAATGAATGGATACTTAAATATAAATGTAATAATAAGTAATACGTTAAAGAATTATATAGGCTTGTGTGCAGTCAGTGTTTAGTCTGACAGAACTCATAGATAACAGTATTCAGACTATTAACATGTTTAAAATGACTAAAGTTGATGCAGAAATGTTTTCTTAACATGACAATAATAAATTTGGGAGACCACCTTTGTGTTTCGATGTTTTCCTTCAGAGAGATCAAAGATCAACACTTTGATGTGCATCTTACCCGGCGTAGCTCGAGTTTAAAGAATGAGGGATAGGCGGAGTTTCATTGATTCGGTTTCAGTTTGTTCTGCTTGATGTCGCCTCACCGTTTTTGTAAAGTGTCCCCCCGAGCCTGGACTGCATCCCAGCCTTTTTTTTTTTTTTTTTTTGGCACCACTTGTTTTATGTGATCTGCATCCAGTGAAGTGTTTAACCTGCCAACGTTCGCTGCTTTGTTCCCTGGATAAAACGCTGAGCGGTACCTGCGTCTGTGATGGTAAACACGAAGAGACTCTGCCGTCGTCAAGGCTGAATGGTTGAAATTTTCCATAGATATGTTTAGTCTGCCTGAAAAAGCTGTTTGTAATAACCTTACCTTCACTGTTCAGTCAAAAGCTGATGTTGTGACTGAGTGATACGTTCTCAACCCGTGGAAAAGCTTTATTTACTGCTGACATCAACTCCAAATATGAAGATTTGCAAATGAAAGTTCGTTTTAAGATAATCAAATCTTTAAGTGACTAAGGAAAAAACTGTATATAGAAACTGGAGTGACCCCTCCCCCTTGGCGTTCTAAACAAGAAGCCAAAATCCCATAGACCAACAGAGAAATCAGCAGCTATTACTCATTCTGTTGGTCAGATGAACCATTCTTCGTCTGATACTTTTTTTCATGATGTTATTTCTGTAGTTCAAGTTATAAACGAACCAATCAGAAGTCAGAATGTAAGAAACGGAGGGGGAGGGGAGGCCAGGTGGGTAATTCCGGGTAAATAGCGTGGAATGATCGGGAGATGGTAAAACAGGACGATGACTGGAAACCACGGACAGACGACAAGAATGTCTCCGACTAGAGAAGACTTTCTGGTGGAGACTATCTGGGAAGGACCTGTTTCAAAAGCTGAATCGAATGGAATTTCCCTACATTTATCCCTCCAATTAAAGAAATATGGGAAAAAAACTAGGATTTCAAATTCGGACATTGCTACCGCTTGATGACATCATCAATAGTCGCCAGTCATTTACATTAGCATTTAGCTGCCAGCACTAATAAAATAGCAACTCAATAGTTCTCCACTATTCTTTATCATTTCTTCTTTGTTTAGTTCTCACACCTGTTTGGTGCGGCTTGGTGCAGTTTGTGTGTTGTCGCTCTTTTCCACGCCTCCCCGGGGGATCAGGATTACCAATATAATATATGTATTGATTATTGCAACATTTTTCATATCGTGATACTATTTCTTTCATGATATCAATTGTATCACGATACATGATACTATTGGTATCATGTATCGTGAATCGATTTGTATCTTGAGTTACCCTGAGATTCCGAGCTCTTGTTGGGACAGCCTTCTTGTGTAATTGGGCCATATAAATAAATAAACTTGAATTGAATATTTACATCTAAATGTAAACGTCTCTGCTTTAGAGCACACCCACGTGAAGAAATGTCTTTCTACTTGTCGTAGAGCGTCGAAAAATCAATCGATACTGGACCGGTTCCGGTGTTTGAATGGGAACGGCCAGAGCGTTGAAGATGCCCAAAAGCGTCAAAAAGAGATGCGGAATGTGTTGACCAGGGATGAGATGGATATCCTTCTATTAATAAAGTAAATGTGTCCACTAATGTATATATTCCATAGATGTAACTTATAGATTTGATCCTAATCTTTCATTTTTATCAAAATATTGTTCAGTTCTTGCACAGGTTGTGAGATCAGCAGTTTAGAATAGTTTTCAGATTAAAACATTTTGATTTTTGACATTGAGTCTATCTACTAGTGGACCTTTAAGAACTTATTCGACTTTTTAACCTAAATTAGAAAAAATAAAGAAAATTCTTAATTCGATGACTTATTTTTGCCCAGGGCCCCCGGTCCATGAAGTCCACCACTTACCAGAAGCCTCAATGCGTTTCCAAACAGATTTCCAAAGTGTGGCCTTTCAACAAACTAGTCATTTCTCATTGGAGTTAGTGGTTGCCATAGAAACGTTGACTCAGGCCCTCTCAGACACAATGACATCTATATCGTGAAAAGATGGCGACTGAATGGATTCCATTTAGTTGAAACCAGAGGTAACCTGCTTTCTATACTTACTGGGTCCAGTTCTCTGATCCAGTTGATGATTCTGGGTCAGGAGCTCTATAAACACCCAGAGATTGTAAAAGGAAAATCAGGAACACGTGAGATTCAGGAATGCCCTTGGAAAGTCGTTACAAATGAGGAAAAGAGGCCACAACAACAATAGAAACACGAGGACGGGGAACAAAGACAGAGGAAAGAGGTTCATGTCAGTGTCATTAAGGCCCACCGTTACCTCCAGCTGCTGACCTTTGGGGGTCAAAATGGCTCAAATTTGGAGCAACATTGTCTTATTTTCTGACTTTGACCTGGAAGAAGAAGTGGGTCAGTCCTGTTGTTTCTCTGATGGGGGTCCAGAATGGTACAGCCCTGAAAAACAAAATATCACCTTTTTTTGCACTGCTAAACATTTAAACTGTGATTGAAAAGTCATTGTTCTCTCATTTCAAATATGAGGACAAAAGAGTTTCTGTAATTTTCTTTGCAATTAGCACAAAACAGATGTGATCCCTTTAACCTCAATCAGTCATTTCTGAGGCTGGCAGCTCGAACAGCGGCCCCGAAGACCCCACATTGTGCCACGCTTTCAGGAAAAAAAATCATTAAAATATTGTCTGATTGTTTGAGGAAATACTATAGTTTATGTCGAACGGAAAAAAAAAAAGAATTTTAGCAAAGATAATGGCGGCGTCGTTAATGGCTTTTTGAGAATTTCATCAGCGCAGCCGCATAATTTGGGTTTATTTCACGATTCTCTCGCACAAGCCCACACAACGCAGTTCAAAGAAGAGAGTGATAATAGAATCATTGATGAATGCAGTTAGGGAAGCATGACAGAGAGAGAAAGAAGGGGCGTGTTGAGATTAACATAGCACAAGCAAATTGGGTTTGCCATTATTACACGATTCAGACCGCAGAAAGCCCCTAACCATGAGAGGCAAATGAGGCCTGAGATTCATAAAAGCTCCATTAACGGGAGTGAAGGGAGTGAGGGCAGGCCATCAATGGGTCCGTTTAATACCAAACATTTATAGATCCGCGTCTATGGCCTGTGGCATGTAATGACTCGACTGCCAGGCCGCCGCTCCTTCCAGGAACCCTTAAATTAAGACTAAAATAGATGGCCTTTTCTCAAAGATTCCGATCTTTAAGGTTCAGTCATTTTTTTCCTGTAATCTGGACCTCCGAGCGTCTTAGCAGGTGCATCTGGAGATCAACGGCCATAACCGTAACACAGTTGCTATCATCCTCCGCTTAAATGACTGAGAGCTCATCACCGCAGTCAGGCTAATGTGCTAATACGTCTTCGTGCTAATGCCAACACCGCGGAGGGACCGGATGGGTAAGGCCCGCGGCACAAACCAGATTATCCGGCCGTCTTGCTGTCTCTCAGATGGCCAGACTCGGGGAAATTGAGTGCCTCATTATCATCATCTGCAGACAGTTCTTCACTTATGTGGGAAAAAAACGACTCCATTTGAGTCTGTGAATATTTGCTTAGCGGACGGGAGGGGGGGGGCATCGAGAGTTGGCTGCCTTCGTGGACTGGCACGAGCAGCGCCGGTGCTGTATGGATACAGATGGCGGGTCAAGTTTCAATCGGAGCGAGAGAGCGTCTGCCGCGGGGAGGGTTCCTGGGATTGTTTATTGCTGCGCCCTAATTGGATAAACCTGCCGTCTAACCTCTTTAGGCCTGTCACATTACTTCATCCTCACGAGGCCAATCTCCAACGCTCTGATTGAGTTTACGCCCAATTGAAACTTATCACCTTTTTTTTTTTTTCTTTTCTTCCAGTGTTTGAAGAACAAAGAGGCGTGCAAAGTGAGATGCATGTCAAAGGGAACAGAATTCCTCTTATCTTTGAGATTTTCCACTCTCTGATCTTATATGCGAGTCGTTACGTGCAGGTAGGCCTCTTTTGATTGCTGCAGGCAAAAAACGGGGGGAAATCGCTCCAATAGGGTCTATGAACCTTCCAGAAAGAACGGATTCATGAATGAATGCCTGCAGCAAACATATGCTGTGGTTGATCATCATTACCAATGTAAAGGCGTGGATGAGACCGCCCCTATAGGTGGATATGGGCTGTCTGGGGGTAAAAACATCTACAAAGGTGATCCAAACAAGATAGCAAGGTTGTAGACCGCTTGATGAGCCTGCAGAGGCAGACTTCAGTGAACACAAACTCACTCCTTCTCTCTCCCAGCTTGTCATATATGGACGTATAGTTCGAGGCCACTTTTTGACATTTGGGGTTTCCTTAAATTCGTCTTTTTTTTGACGTGATGGCTGTTCCCGTTGAATCAGGGGTCCCCAACCTTCAGGTCGCAAACCAGTACCAGTCCAAGGCCCGCTTGTTACTGGGCCACAGACAGGAGAAATAATGCATTCGCTAATTGGGGGTTTGAATGTACCCAAACCTTAATCCAGTGCCGGTACCCCAACCTTAGCGTGTTCTGCGTCCCAAGGGTTGGGGACCCCTTGATACAGTATCGGTGCTCTATCCCACTACCAGTACCCTAACCTTACCTGGTACTGGTTCCGTATCCAGTACCGTGTCCCGACGGTTGGTGACCCGTAATTTCATGGTAACAGCCATAACTTCAAAAACGATGAGTTGGGGACACCCTAAAGGTCTAAGAGTGGAATTGTTGGGCCCCACCATAAGTCCATACTGTATATGAGGAAATGGGAGTGAGAATGTGTAACAAGAACATGTTAAAATACCACTTCCATCTTTAAAACTTCAATTCATTCTCTTAACCGCTTTTTCCCTTTTGGATTCACTGGGTTGCCGGTGCCAAACCCGACCACTTCTGGACACGGCAAAAGAACTGGTACTGGGTTAGGGTACCGGTCCGTATCCCAGAACTAGAACTGGTCCTGAGGGTTGGGGACCCCTGATTCGTGCCTATGGCCCGGTACCAAGATGCCCTCGGACTGGTTTGTGACCTGGAGGGTGGGAACCCCGGATTTAATGGGGACCACAACCCTAACCCAGTGTCGTGTTGGAGACCCGTGATTTAACAGGAACTGCCAGCACATCCAACAATGACGATTTGGTGACACCCAAAAACATCAACAAACATGCATGAGGCATTCGTGCGGTCAGGAAGGAGCCAGTGCTCACCACCTACTACTGATTAGTGTGGCAGAAGTGCTTCAACCTGTGTTATCCTTACAAATCCTTCATAATACAAATACAAACGCACATGTTAATGGTACGTTATGATGTCCCTTAAGGTGGCCGTACAAGTCTCAAGGGACCAGCGAGACACACGTGCTCCCTTTAAGATTTGGTCTCTTTCATCCATGGTTCTAGTCGTCTGGTGTACAATAGACTTTTGGAAACATTTCGAAGCTTTAAGTGAACAAAGATTCCCCGTTTGATCCCTCCCTAAAGCTTTTCTGCATCCAGATGCAGAGACACTACCCCAAGTCATGATACACTTCTGATAAACCAAATAGAGACAGACCCTGGATCTGCAGCAGGGTTCATACCCATTGATAACGTCCAAAAAAGTGGAGTTCGCCACTTGAGAGTTCAAAAAGGAGAAATTTGTATCACTTGGTGTCTGTTACTTAAGAAGTACATTGGTTTGATCCAGCATGTTGATGGAAAACTAATTATTTGTGTAGCTTAATTTTTTTTTGTTGTTAATTCTTTATTATAGATTGTTATTCTCAAAACTTTTTCACTCTATCAATCTTCTCCTGACTGAACATGGGTTGAACATGGGTTCACACGGGTCCGTCACTACCCAGTACCACTATACTTAGAAGAAGTTTGGCGCTAAATGTTGAGTCTTGTGAGTCTTTCTTTCACAGCTCTATGCTGATAAGTGAAAGACTTGGTGTCATAGAAGTTAGCCAGATTGATAGATTGATTTCTCCTCTATGATTAATTTTCAAACTCTTGGCTCTTGCGACTTTAGAAGTAGAAGTTACCCATAAGTCACTGCTAAGATCCAATTCCTATATTGGTCAAAGTTGCACATTTTGTACAAAAAGCCCAAAAACTGTGAGGACAAGAGTTTAGAATACGGAAGCCTGAAAGGTGATTTATTTGCGCATTTGTATAGACTTTTTCTTGGAAGTGACCCTTGATCAATCAACTTTTAGTTTTCCCCCTGAACATATAGTGTCTCTTCTTATACAGGATTTTGGTTCCCTCACCCCCTGTGCAAGCCTTCCCTCAATCTTGGTGTTATTTTTAATTTTTTTTATCATTTAAGAATTTCTGACATCGGATATTAGAGTCAAGCTCAGATAAGGTGCCTTCCTGTTAGAAATGAATCTGGGAGATTTGGTAGAAGAAGAATAAAATGTCACGTCAGTCTGGAGTAGATACAAATAGTTAAAATATACGTGCCGGCCATACGCTGTCAAAATCATTTTATCGTAGCATAAAACAAATCCACTGTCAAGGGAATAAAGGGCAACTCTTCTGTCTTCTTTACCTTCTGCCGGGTTCCTGCTTGTTGCTGAGAGACACTCTTTCTAATTCGGGGTGTTCTTTTTTCAGCGGATTACTCATCCTTGTTGGAAGACGGTTAAGCAGTAAATATGATTTGGGAAACTCATTGTTGGTTGCAGCAGGTGGGTTTGGGCAGATGTTGAGGCATACAAACCCAATCAATCCACTTCAACCCTTGAAGCCAACTGGTCTTCTGTCATTAGGATGGATTTCTAAATGGAAAAAATGTCCTGAATTCAACCAAATCTGTGGATCGAAGAAGTTTGTTTGGTGTAAAAAAAAGTGAAATCATGTCTCCTACGAGCGCAGTACTAATCGAATTGAAGGCACTACACACCCAAGTTCTAATTTTGAGGCCATAGACTGATGTTTGGAGATTTTCTGATTAAAAAAAAAAAAAAAACTATGAACAGTTTCCAGACCATCGCACTACCACCACCATGTTTTATTATTGCTATGGTTCTCTGTAAATCGTGGCTTGGTATTAAATGAGTCAAGGGAGTTTTGTCTGAGTTACTTTGGTCTGTTGGTGACCCCTACCAGCTTTCGTCCATCGTGGCTTTCACTCAGCATCCTCGGCGTCTGAAGGTCTCAATCTATCCCGTAGCTCTACCTCTGTGTTGAAAAGTGTAGGGGTGACACCATGTTTTCATTTAGAGGACAGTAGCTGAAAGGGCTTTGAAGTTCAACTGTTCAAACCCTTTAACTCCAGGACCGTCACCGGCGACAGTAAAACAATCCACGATCTTTAAACTAGCAAAACTCTTTGACCGTTGATGTAAATCTAACAATTCAAAATTTAATTGCATTGAAACAATTTGCAACACTTTATGCATTAAAGTATGGAGAGAAAATAGACTATAACTGAAATAAAACTGTTTTAAAAGCGCTTATTTAGACTTTTTATATTAATTAATATATTTTCAAGAAAGTGGAAAAATGTCTAGTTTTACCGGATGTTATTCACAATCAAAGTTTAAAACGGCTGACAAGAAACTATGGTGAACGAGCATTCTGGTAGTACTTGAACGCATCACTCACGGTCGAATTTGTGAGACGTGAAAACAGTCTCACGGTAGATTTGTGCGTAACTGAGAGGTGATCTGTGCGTATTTTAAAAATATATTTTTGAGTAATTTTAGACTGTTGTAATTTTACTTTGTGCATGTGTAAATTCCATTTTGTATTTTTTAAATTTTTGTAATTTTTTTACTTTTGTAAAAATATATTAGATACAAATCAAGAATTATGCACGCACCAATCATATATACGCACGCACAGATCCTAATTTACGCACAAATCAAGAATTACAAACGCACAAATCAGAGTGAGTCTATTTTCTCTCCATATTAAAGCCTGACCCTAACCCATCTATAGCATATTCATATAACTTTTAATAGATTAGTCGTGTGTTTTTACTACATTTTCTCTAAGAAATACTCAGTTGTCTTCTCTATCTCATGCGTTTCTCTGTTTTGTCAGTGAAGGGATTTTTCTATTCAGCCGGTGTTGAAGTTATCACTCGATGGGACATAAAGTATCTATAAAACTGAAGGATGGTTGGCAGAAAAGTACATTTTTACACCATTTTGTCTGTAGAATAAGTAGTATGGATTTGACCAAAAACCGTCATCCGCCTCAGCTCTGCTGAACAAGCTCACACACTTCCTGATTCTGTCAGATTAACCTTCCTGTCTCCTTTCCTTCACAAACCAAGGCGCTCTTTACATCTGAAAGACCGAAATCTTCTTTTGGATTAATTCATCAGAGTTCAGCGAGTCTCAGAGAAGCGCGTGCGGAGAGGCTGGTTGTACAACCCGTTTACTCCTGTGTTTAGTGGGCCATCCTTTTACTACTTCTTCTAGTATCTTTTTTTCTTCGTTCAGAAATGCTAATGCTTTGACCAAAGCAGCCATGCTGGATGAAAGTGACACAGCTTCCTTCTTGCTCCAGCAGAGTCATTATTTCAGTGTTTTTCCTGGCGCTGCCAAGGCAATAAATAAACCTTGTGGCTTTTTGTTATTTCCAGGCGTAGAAAAATTCCAGTTTCTGTTTAGCTGTGAACATGGATCGTAGAAACATAGAAACAAATGTGGTTGGTTCAGACTCCCTCTAGTCCAGCTGAATTATGTGATGGAGAAGTGGGCTGACTACAACAGTGTTTCTTGTTTAGAGTCATTAGGACTTACGGAAATCCATCCATCCATTTTCAAACCATTTTTTTCCCTTATAGAGTCATGGAGCTGCCAGAGTTTAACCCGGCTATTGTTGTGCAAAAGCGGGGTACACCCTGGAAAGGTCAGAATTACAAAAACAATTTAGATTTAAATGCACTGCTGTCACATTCTCGTCCCCGTTAGGGTCACTCTTTGATGTTTTGGGTGTCTCCAACAGGGCTGCCACAAACGATTATTTTAATAGTCGACTAATCATCGATTAATTTTTCCGATTAGTCGACTTATCAGATCATGGACAAAGTGGATGTAAAGAAAATCTGAAATATGATTAGCTTTAAAACAAAAAAAATCCTAAATAAGATAAAATCGCTAGCCTATAGCTGAAATATTAGCTAAACTCCAAATTAGTCTAAAAAACTGTAAAAATCCCAAATTAGCCAAAATAGCTAACATATAGCTGAAATATTAGCTAAACTCCAAATTAGTCTAAAAAACTGTAAAATTTCCAAATTAGCCAAAATAGCTAGCATGTAAACTGAAACATAGCAAAACTCCAAATTAGCCTAAAAAACTGTAAAAATCCCAAATTAGCCAAAATAGCTAAACATATAGCTGAAATATTAGCTAAACTCCCAAATTAGTCTAAAAAACTTAAAAAAAATTCCCAAATTAGCCAAAATAGCGGTAGAAAATGCCAAAATAATCTAAAAAGCTAGCAGAATGTCATTATAACTTTCAACTTCACTACAGCCTGACTCCATATAATATAAAGTAACGACTAATTGACTATTAAATTAGTTGTCGACTATTTTAATAATCGATTTGTCATCGATTAGTCGACTAATCGTGGCAGCCCTAGTCTCCAACTCGTCATTTTTTGACATCCTGGTTGTTCCCGTTAAATCTCGGGTCTCCAACCTCTGGACTGCAAACCGGCCAAGAAACGCAACGCTGAGCACATCGGTAACCAAACCCGGTGCCCTAACCCGGCACTGGACGGGGTACCGGATACGCAAACTGATACCAGACGTGGTACTGGGGCGAACTACCAGATGCACACCGGTACCGCGTTAGGGTACCAGTACCAGACGGGTCCTGAGGACTAGACCACATCCGGTACCGCTTCCAGAGGGTTGCAGACCCTTGATCTTTCAAACAGCCAGCGCATCAAAGAACTGCGAGTTCAGGACACTCAAGATGTCAAATTGTCACGCAGAGGAGTCCGTAATAATAGTGTTGCCCTGGTTCTATTTCTCAACTGGAACTAAGGACCCCTCCGTGTCACTTTTTGACATTTTGGGTTTCCCCAACTCGTTGTTTTTTGACGTGCTGGTTGTTTGTAAAATCAACCAGATGTGGTACCAATATGGGGTACCCACGGAGGACTGGTCGTCAGGAAACATACAGTACCCAAACCCGGACGTGGTATCTAATGAAGTACCTGATGTGGTATCGGACCCGAACCAGTACCAGACGCAGCATCAGGATGGACAAGGACAAGTACTCGAGCCCTAACCTGGTACCGGTTCTGGACCGTTCCGGGTTAGGGCTAGGGTACCGGTTCTTGGCCTGTACCGTTGGCACAGAGGAGCCACCTGGAATCTGGAATCTCTCCCTTTCCCCCGGAGGGGAGTGAGAAAGAGGAACAACACATGAATCACACTGCACCAAACAGAAGCATGGAGAACTAATTGAAAAATACGTGATAAATACTCGTGGAGATGAGAAGTAGAGGACAATAGAGGACAGAACTCCAGTCAACTTCTAGCAGCAACTATTGAATCAAATATTTCTGGTTTTAGCTTTAGAATTAGGGTTTAAAATCACTGGTTTGGCACTGGCACTGGCCCTGCCCTCACCTCACTGTAAAGTATTATTCTTTTGATTTCAAACTTTAATTTTTGTGAAAAAAATCAACCAATTTTCATGTTATTTCATGTTATTTCCTGTATTTACAAGTATTTAAAACTAAAAGTGCCTGATGATCTGTCCTGAAATGATATTTTTCAAATCTTCACGTACTTTTTGTATTAAATGTCTTTTTTAACTAGAAAACCTATTAGACAGTTGTTTATACTTCACACTTTTTACTCAATATTTGAACTTTTGTCCAACTAACCGACACAAGAGACAACTATAATATTTAATTCCTTATAATGAAACATAATTTCTCGTTAAAACTTAACCTTGAATCACAGAGGAGTCGCTGCATAACATCTGCTGTCACTTCTCAGCTAAAAACTGCCCACACACTCTAATTTAATCAGTATTTTATCCTCCAATTTCCCCTTGCCCTTATTGCTTGGTTGACCATGTTAACTTGTCCGCCTCCGTCTCCAGATTAAATTGTTATTTATTTATTTTTTTTATTACAAGCAGCAATTGAATCCGGATCTTTTGTTCCTGCGAACGTCGTTACCTCTGAAACCTCGCCGTGTCGGTTTCGGAGCCGCCGCTCCAGTCTGCATCCCTGTTCATTACCCAGGATTTGATCAGCCCTCAGATGACAGGTCACATCCCATAATGCACCCAAAACAGGCCAGATTTGAAACCAAATTAGCTGCAGGAAGAAAGCCCTTTCGAGTCGACTGTTCTCACACGGATTGATTATGCATTCAGCTCCTCTTCTTAAGTATCCGGCGGGCGCCGCCGGCTGTAAAAAATACAGAAAATAAACATATTAATAACAGTATGGCTATAACTCCTGTTCCTTTCATAAATAAGTTCTGCAGAATGCCCATCAGTGCAGCGGCGCAGACAAAAACGTTCCTCTCAATTAACTTAAAGGCATAATTGGAAAAGGCTAAGTAGCCGTCTTCGGCGTGGGCCGGGAAGCCACTTTTAAGGCGCCGTGCCTTCTCGCTGCGGTGTGATTTTCAGCCACACATGACTGTCGAGAGCAGTGAATCACGCCGCCGCGTTCCACACAAAGCACTCATCAACACCAGAGTGAGCTTTTAAAGCTCTCACCTTTCACATCGCGCCGCTTCGTTCTGCTTTTTCTCCGCACAGCAACCTCGCGCGTTAGTGTTTACTGTTGGGCTTTTTTTGGACCACTTGTCAATCAAAAACTTGGGGGGCAGCAGAGGGGGAATGTTTGGGTTTCGTGTACACGAAAAAAAAAGGGTAAAAATTTGAAGCTCCAAATTTGAATATGAAATGAAAAACAGAATGAAATAATCTGAGTCTGCATGAAAAAAAAGGGGAATAAGTAGCAACTATGAATAACTTTGACCATATTTTCTAATCTTAAGTCTTTTTTAAATGACATTTATGGATTATTTTTTAATTTTTTTAATTTCTTTTTCAAAAAAGTAACATGGATTCATTATTTTAATTTAGTCGGATGCAAAAAAATTTTTTTTTTTATCGATCCTTTTTGAGGTTTTTTTTTTTTTACAGATTTTTTACGTTCAAAAGCATAAATGATGGTAGTTCTGAAAAGGTTTTAAACTATTACTTTGAAAGGGTTTCCTAAAGTTTTGTGCATTGTGGTCTGTATCTGCTAATCTACTGAGTGACGCTTAGCTAGGTCGTTTGCAAAGACTTCTGGGAAATTTTTAGTGCCCTCAATCTTGAAATTAAAGACTCAGACCGAGCTAGAAAATGGCGACTGTCCTGCGTGATTGGGGGGAACTCAAAAACAAACTGTGTTTTTTCGGTGTTATTAACAAGGCTGGTAGTCATAGCAACGTTTGATTTAGCTGTATCTGTGCTGTCCTCACAGGATGCTGCTGGACAGCCAGCGAACTAATACAAGTAACCTCCAAGTCAATCAGTAATTTTTCTTCTTGAAAAATACCCTTTTTGTAACTGAAATAAAACAGAAAAAAAGTGTTTCACAGACATTAGCTTTCCATTACAAAGTACGACAGGCTTATTGATAGCACACATAAGTAACACTTAAGGTGCACAAAACACAGCTAAACTACATCTTAAGAATATTAATATTTCACTTACAAAGTCGTTGAAAAATCAGAATCTCAGCACAAACATCTCCCGGGAAATGTGCTTGACTAAACTTGAAACTCCACAGTGAGAGCACTCACTCTGACACAAATTTAATACAGAAACTTTACTGAAAAGACAGATGTCTCACTCTGACAATTTATCCAAAAATTAGAAGTTAAGCTTAGTTTACTCAAAATTTAACGCTACGTTCTATAACTTAACTAAAGCCATTTAAGTATCAGTCAGTTTTTCTACTTGATGCATGTAAGTTTTGAAGTTAAAGCTATTGTAAATACGCTAACGACAGATTGTGTTTTTGTTTAGAATTCACTAATAAGGTTAGGAGTTAGCATAGTCACAGTAACGTTTGTTTTGGTGGTTTTAGTCTATTTTTTTACGTGTTGTAAATAAAGTTTGTAGTTATAAACAAGCAGGCTAATGTCACTATGCTAGTTTGTTGCATACACAGAGCTGGACGCCATATTGGACAGGTCTGGAAGAGCTGGAAACACAAGTAAATTATTACTATCAGCTGATAAAGGAGAACTCAGAAAACATTTCAGGAAGATCTGAATGAGTTTTCTCTAAATGGTGACGGTTTAGACTGATCTTGTGGCTTTTTCAAATTCAATGCTAGCTTAAGACTTTTCTGGCAGGACCACCAAACGTTTTATGTAGGAAGATCATGGTGTTGGTATGCGTGTTCAACCTCGGAGACTTAATATTTTTTTAATACTCCTTCTACCAGTCTACATTCTTTAGATATTATTTTTAATAGTCTCTGTTGTTTCATTTTTCATCATTTTTCTCATCATCGCTCATTATGTCATAGTTTGGGTTGGCTAAACTATGACGGCAGTTTAATTGGTTACAGTTTGTTTTTAAATATATTTATTTTGACTT
Source organism: Oryzias javanicus (assembly GCA_003999625.1). Classification (NCBI taxonomy): domain Eukaryota; kingdom Metazoa; phylum Chordata; class Actinopteri; order Beloniformes; family Adrianichthyidae; genus Oryzias; species Oryzias javanicus. Next base: position 13,259,403 of record CM012459.1, read on the forward strand.
CCCTTTTTATTTTAAACAGTACTTCTGGTACCTTATAATCTTTATCAATCATTACGCTCCATCAAATCCTTCCCAGCATTCAGAAAAGCTGTTTTGGTTCATCTTGAACATACCTCCCATTAGGGCTGGGCGATATGGGATTTTTTATATCACGATATAGCTTTTTACATATTGCGCGATAACGATATTGATCACGATATAAACCAAATAACTAAATTTGAACACTTTGTGGCTCAAAAATGAAATGTAAACTCATCAGCAGGTTGTTAAATTTAAATAATTATTTCCTATCACACTAAGCATAACAGATCCAATGGAAATTATGCAACTAGTTTTTTAATAACCAAGAATATAGATATATATAAATGAACTAAGATGAAAATTAAAGCAAAAGCTTTCAAGTTTCAAAAGTTTATGAAATAGATACTAAACTGTTTCTTCAGTTCCATTAAAAACAAAGCATTAAGTCTACAAATAAATTCTAATGTTTTCAGGGTTCCCATAACAAAAATGTATTAATGTACTACAAATTATTTTTGTTGTATTTAGTAGGGGTGTAACGGATCACAAAACACACGGCTCGGATCGTGTCACGGCTTTATGGTCACAGTTTGGATCATTTTTCAGATCAGTAACAAGTAAAAAAACAAGAAAAAAGAAGAAAAAGCCTAAAATTACTTTTTTGAAGAGTTAAAAATATATGTTTGAAAAACGAAAGTACTTAAATGCATTAACTCACACATTTTGAACTTTGAACATAAACAAAACATGTATTTTCTGATTACATGTACATGTCTGGAGAGAGAAAGGAATGCTTAATATGCTATCCCACCAAATTAAACTGCAATTTTGAAATTAAACTTTAATTAATTTTTGTATTAATTGTTGTATTGAAACTAACTGTGGCAACATTTAAATATGTCAAATAAGTATTATTAACCATAGTACATGTTCAGATGACGCACTGCCATACCCGCGCATTTTGACCCTAACGGCTTGCCATAGCTCTCCCATGTCGTCTCTTGTCAGCTGGGTGCAGGAGCTCGATGTGTGTGCGACAGCGGCCGCTCCTCACTGGAAGGTCTCCTGAACTCCGACACAGAGATGTGTACCGATGTTTTTATTCAGCCCTTCAAAATAAATCAATCTCTCGGTATCCGCGTTCTTCACGAAGAGTTCCAGAAAAGTTTTGACGGAAGCTTCTCCCACACTCAGCGGGGCTTCAGAGCGACAGACTCTCTGATGACCGAAAGCATCAAATCTGACGCTTGTTAAAACTAATACAGTGTAAAGTAAATTAATTTGTCGCCAAATGCATTCGGTGTGGACAGAGAATGATTGTAATACAGCACGCGAGGTACACAGCGGCAGCGGGGGTTGCTGGTAGAAGTCGGCTCGTGCGCGTTTGTTTACCTTTCATGCAGACGAAGGACGCGGAGTGGAGTCCAAAAAATGACCGAAATGAGAGCTAATAAACACAATAATTAGATACAAACACTTATTCGCCCTGTGGCGACTAACTCTGTAACTTGTACTCGTCAAATAGGAGAAACTGTTCGCTAGCAAGTGTTTTTTGCAGACCCTACAAAATAAAAGTCTACCGCGATAGACTCATTCTTCTATCGAAAAAAGGTTCTATCGCGATATCAATCGTTTTATCGTTTTAAATTGCCATTATTTCATTGTGTGTTATATTTGTATTTATGTCTTTTTGTATTTTCCCCCGCATGGAAGCTACTTCATTTTGTTGAGTAAGCTTTTGTTATGAATAGTTCTGAGGAGGAGAGGGGATGATTGTGAGTTTTGTATGAATGGTAAATGTATGAGTGTTGTGTCATTTTTTACTGTCACAGTAGTTTTGTTTAGCTCTCCTTTCTGATTTTTTTCTCTGCCATTCTTGTTTGAATCTCTTGAAAACGAGATATTTAATCTCAAGAGGCCTTATCCTCCTAATTCTTGATTAAAATGTCAAATAAATACACTTCCATTAACTCCAAGAATGAGTCACGATACACTTACCAACGCTTGCGACTTTCATGACGTTGGTTAAGGCGGTCGTACGAGCCATAAGGGCGCTACAGTCCACACGGACGTTCGTCTCCGGGACCCTCGGATTAGCCTTAGTTGGGCCATTTTTAAGGTATCTTGATATGCTTACGTCTTTCCTTTGGAGAACACATCAAAGCAGAACCAAGTTTATTCCAGATTTACTCACTGTAAGAGCAATATAACACATGGATGTTGAAACGGGACATAAAGACAAAACTTCCAATCAAGCAGCATCAAAACAGCAGGAGGATAAAGAAACAGACATGAAGGCCAGAGAGAGTAAATGATATCAGCAAAGCTAATGGAAGTGTCAGAGTCATAAAGGTGCAGTTAAGACTATTACTGATTGCTCTCCAGGGTAGATAAATAAATAGCTTCCATGCTGTCATATTCCCGACACCTCTGCGCCGAGGAGATCTGGGCGCTTTGGTCAGTCGCACACGCGGTCCCACAGAGTTACTAATGAGGAGGAAACAGACTGACGCAACCAGATCCAATATCTTTGCCCCATGCCGCTTCGTTCACACGTTGGCTATACCGCGTTCCTCTACACCCACTCCCTGCTGTAATGAGGGCTCCCGGAGCGCCGGGAGGAATCTGTCGTCTTCCTTTAGCCTCCCGCGGCGCGTCTCCGCGTGCCGCGTGCTCATTTGCTGGCTGACGCGGGTCCCTGCCAGCTTTATGTTGACTGTTAATGGGCGGGCATTTACACTACAAACGGGGAGGGCACGGTAAATACAATTAGTCCCGATGTTTGATCGGAGAACGAGAGCAACTGTTGGGACACACCACGAGGATTTAGAGAGCATCAAACAAATCAGAAGTTACTTTAGGTTATTAAAGTGTTAGCCGTCTCTCAGCTGATGAATCACTGGAAGCTTATGGAGCTTAGAGGACTTTCACACCCAAGTGGTCAAGACTTCACCGTTCCTGTTAAGGCAAGCTAATGTGTTAAGCTAAACGCCAGCAGCGGTTTGTATGGAGAGAAAACAGTCTCACACCGATGTGTGTGTGTGTGATTCCAGATGTGTAACTCATACACTAGAAACAATTAGGAAATTCAAAAAAATACAATTTACACACAAGAAAACTAAACACACAGAAATCTTTTATAAATATGCACAATTAGCTTGTTACGCACACACTAAACCGCATTTACACACAAATGTGATGTGAGACTCATTACACGTCTCAGAGGGAAAAAAAAGATTTGTCCAAAAGTGATGCATTCAAATGCTGCTAGAATGCTGAGTCATCAGTTTTCATCTCAGCCGCTTTAAACTGAGATTGAGAATAATATCTGGTGAAAACTTGACATTTTCACACGTTCTGGTGTCAATCGTAATTTTTTAAAATTTTATAATTGTTGTACTTAAAAACGTAAAGACAGTGTATGAGGTACAAATAAAAAATTACACAATTCCAAAGATCAAGAACTATGCACGCACAAATCCAAAGTTACACACAAAACGACAGTTATGAACGCAAAACTCCAAAGTTACACACAAATCGACAAGTATGCACACAAAACTCCAAAGTTACACACAAATCCAAAGTTACACATAAATCCAGTTACACAAAAATCGACAATTATGTATGCAAAACTCCAAAGTTACAAACTAATCTAAAGTTGCAAAAAAATCGACAATTATGCACACAAAACTCCAAAGTTACACACAATTAAAAAATTATACAGTAACAAATCTAAAGTTACACACAAATCGACAAGTATGCACACAAAACTCCAAAGTTACACAAACACAAATCTAAAGTTACACAAAAATCGACAATAATGCACACAAAACTCCAAAGTTACGTACAAATCCAAAGTTACACAAAGACAAATCTAAAGTTACACAAAACGACGGTTATGAACGTAAAACTCCAAAGTTACACATAAATCTAAAGTTACACAAAACTCCAAAGTTATGCAGAAATCCAAAGTTAGACAAACACAAATCTAAAGTTACACACAAAACGACAGTTATGCACACAAAACTCCAAAGTTACGCACAAATCCAAAGTTACACAAACACAAATCTAAAGTTAAACACAAATCGACAATAATGCACACAAAACTCCAAAGTTACGTACAAATCCAAAGTTACACTAACACAAATCTAAAGTTACACACAAAACAACAGTTATGAACGCAAAACTCCAAAGTTACACACAAATCCATCCTGACGCAGGCTCACATGGAGGTGAGTCTATTTTTTCTCCATAGTTTATGGCTCTCCAGCATTTTGTGCTTTAATTGCAGGGTAAAAAGGACACAAGCATAAAATGTGATTTTTTTTTTTCCAAATGGCCTGATCTTTTGTCCCTTTCTAAATGTCATTGGGGGGCCAATAGCAGCAAAAGCCCACATAGAAGAGCGGTTGAGGCCCGTTCCATTACCCAGAGATGGACTGTGTGGGTATGTGGAGGACTCTTGCTCAGCCATTACTGTTAAAAAATAATTGATTGCATTAACCTGCCCTTTCGCCGCTTTACACGTCCGATCCATATTCCTAAGTGGCCGTTTAGTGTGGCGTTTTGAACCTGAGAGGAAACGGCGTAATGATTTTGTGGAGCCGGCATTCAATAGCTCAGTGGTGTTGGTGTTACTCATGGCGAGCTGCTTTTCAAGCATCTCGATCACAAAGGAAATGTCAGCGAGAACGCTGGAGCCCCCTTATTTCAGCTTTTTCCATCTGGTTCCTCATCCAACAGTGAAAAAGACCCACGCCGATGATCTATGTGTGTGTACCTTTAATGAGTTACCAAAGCAGATCATTACCTCATTTGTTTGTTTAATCTGATGGTTTATCTAATCTGATTCTCCGTACAGCAGATGGATTATTCTGATATCTGTTGACATTTTCTGAACAAAAGTATCAAACAGAAGCTTGGTCAGATTGGGTGGAGCCAGATGATGTGTTAGTATTCTGATGCTTGTAGATCAGAAAACAGTTTGTTTTGTGTTTTTTTACTTGTGAAATACTTTGAAACTTTAAAATAATACAAAGTAACCAAAAGTATTTGATCATTCTGCGTCTTTGAGGACCTCCTGATGAGTCCCTGCTGATCGATTTTAAAGAGTTCTTCACCGATTCAGATTTTCTTCATGTGGGGATGAAGGAGTTCACTGTGGTTCTCTGAAGTCCAGAAGATACAGAAACGTCTGTGATTTTTTTAGATGGTTTTCATTTGGTTCTGATCAGACAGTGGTTCTTATGATATTTAGGGAGGGTTCCTTCTGTCCAATAGCTGGACAAGTTTAAAGATCAGGAGACCATGTTCAAACTTTCAGAAATAAACATACAACTATCTATCCATCCGTCCGTCACGTTATCATCCATCCATCTCGTCATCCATCCATCCATCACGTTATCATCCATCCATCTCGTCATCCATCCATCTGTCACATTATCATCCATCCATCCATCCATCCTTTCATCCAATCATCCATCCATCACATTATCATCCATCCATCCATTCTTTCATCCATCCATCACATTATCATCCATCCATTCTTTAATCCATCCATCACATTATCATCCAATCATCCATCCTTTCATCCAATCATCCATCCATCACATTATCATCCATCCATCCATCCATCACATTATTATCCATCCATTCTTTAATCCATCCATCACATTATCATCCATCCATCCGCCACATTATCATCCAATCATCCATCCTTTCATCCAATCATCCATCCGTCACATTATCATCCATCCATCCATCCATCTTTTCATCCTGTCATCCATCCTCTAATCCATCCATCCATCCAACAATCTATTTATTCATCCATCTATACATCCATCCCTCAGTCACGTCGTCCATCCGTCTGTCCATCCATCCATCTTTCCCACAAACCCATCTAATCTCCTTTGAGGTCACGTGGCTGCTGTAGTCTATCTCAGCTACTGTAGGGCGAAGCCACCATCCCATAATAGTCACACACTTAAAATCACACGTATGTAACCAGACAAGCCTCCAGGAAACAGAAAGACATTCTTGTTCTCCCTAAAGATCCAGCTGGCCGAGTCACATGCATCTGTACAGATAACTGGAAACTTCAGGTGAAACCTTCGGGGCTCAGTGGCCTTGTGGTAGAGCGTCCGCCCTAGGAATGGAAGATTAGGAGTTCAAATCCAGGACTGTCTGCTGGACTGTCAGTGTTAAAAGCTTGGATTGAGTTTAAAACCAGCAAATGGTTCCTGAATGCAGAGAAGACATTTTACACACCCAAACTCCAGGGTTGCTGGAGCCTGTCCCAGATACAGTTATGAAAAGACCCATGAAGGAAGTTCTAGAACTGCAGGAGAAAACCTGCTCATGAATGAGGAGAACTTCAAACCCCTAAAGAAGCTCATATCTGTGAAACCTGAACTAACCTGACAAGAACGTGAAAATGCGTGAGGATGCGTGACAGACTGACTGAAAACAAACCGAGTCGAGTTATTTTCAAACTTAAATGATCTTAACTATAGAAAAGTGACACATGAAGGAGAGCTGCAGTTACTGCATGACCACCCCAGCATGCCGGCGTCGAGCACTGAGGAGGAAGCGGCAGATGTTGCTGCTTTCAGCTTCACTTTTTTCCATATTTTCTCAGCTCAAACCTTCATGAATTCATAACTTTTCATTTTGCACACTCCTGGCAAGAGAGCCGCGCTCGACGCACCACAAACACCAATAAATTAATCCGATAAAGCCAAACTACCACGCTCCGAGTCCGTCTTCTCTTTCATAGCGGGACGACTGCAGAAGAAATATAGATTTGATAAGGCCGATTGCGGGGCCCCCCTCCCGGACAGAACCACGTCTCATCCTTCCTTTCTGCTGAGATTACACAGCCGACAGCCGGTGACACAATTTACCTCGGCATCGCTCCGCATCAGCAATCAACTTTTCCTCCACCGGCGTCTATAGCTTATGATGACAGGACTCGGAAGGTGCTCCATCCATAACTCCTGCAGCTCCACCTGTCTGCCGCCTCCACCATAACTCATGGTTATGCACTGCTTCCTGCAAACCTCACAAACTGCATCCGCGCCTGCACAGGGAATAACCGCTTTTATTACAGTTTTCCCGCCATGCAATGTCTCCACTTTATTAGTACCATTAAATCACTTGATTTGGCTGAAGCAAAGATAACTAGAAAAGTTGTTATTACCCGCAATAATGCTAGCGTGAATGCTTTTGGCTGAAGATGCTGATACTTTCTGCTGAAAATGGTGACGCAATTTACTTTAATTGCTGAAGGGATTTACTGAAAATGCAAAAGTTGTTTGAATAATGTTAAATCTGCTAAAAGACTGGATCATCAAAAAACAATAAAAGAGTGCTGAAGTAAACCTAAGTATTTGAAAAAGAAAAAACTGTAGTAAAATTGTCTATAAGTCCATAATTCATGCCAATTTTGCATAAATATTTAGTGTGTTGCTCAAATATAACCTGAACTCCAAATTAGCCCAAAAACTTTAGAGGATGCTAAATTACCCCCCCAAAAAAGAAAAAAATAACCTAGCTCGTTGCTTAAATACTAGCTAAAACTCAGTCTAAAATTCCTCAGTAAACAAATTAAGTCAAAAAAGTTAGCCTGTTGCTAAAATATATGCTAAACTCTAAATTAGCCTGTAAAAACCTCAGTGGAAAACAAAATAGCCAAAAAAGCTAGCAAAAATATTTGCTAGAATACAACTTAGCTTTAAAAAACCACAGGTGATGCCAAATTAGCCAAATAAGATAGCGTATTGCTTAAATACTAGCTAAGCTCTAAGATAGCTTAAAATTCTTCGAGAAACTAAATTAGCCAAAAACATTAGCATGTCACTAAAATAGAAGCTAAACTCTAAATGTGCCTATGCAACCCTCAGTAGAAAACAAATTAGCCAAAAAAAACTAGCATGTTGCAAAAATATTTGCTAAAGTCCAAATTAGCATTAAAAAAATCCGCAGTAGATGCCAAATTATCCAAAAAAGCTAGCATATTATTTAAAAACCAGCTCAATTCCAAAACAGTCTAAATTCCTCAATAAATTAAATAGTCAAAAACAATAGCCTGTTGCTAAAATATAGGCTTAACTCTGAATTAGCCTGTAAAAACCTCAGTTGATGACAAGTAGCTAAAAAAGCTAGCATGTTGCAAAAGTATTTGCTAAATTTCAAATTAGCATTAAAAAGCCACAGTAAATGCCAAATTTGCCAAAAAAGATAGCATATTGCTAAAACACTAGCTAAACTACAAAATAGCTTAAAATTCTTCGGTAAACTAAATTAGCCAAAAACATTAGCATGTTGCTAAAATAGTAGCTAAACTGTAAATCTGCCTCAAAACCCCAGTAAATGACAAATTTGAAAAAAACGTTAGCATGTTGCTACAATATTAGCTAAACTGCAAAGTATCTTAAAAAGCCTCAGTAGATGCCAAGTTAGCCAAAAAAAGCTAGCATATTGCCTAAATATTGGCTAAACATTAAAAAAGCCTCTTCATTAAACTAAATTAGCCAAAAATGTTAGCCTGTTGTTAAAATATAAGCTAAACTCTAAGTTAGCCTAATAGCCCCTGTAAAAAGAGAAACAAATAAGCCAAAAAGGCTAGCTCGTTGCTTAAATACTAGCTAAACTCTAAAACAGCTTAAAACTTCTCAGTAAACTGAATTAGCCAAAAAAACTAACACATTGCTTAAATACTAGCGAAACTCCAGAATATCCCTAAAATTCCCTCGTAAACTAAATTAGGCTAAAACTTTAGCCTGTTGCTAAAATAGAAGCTTAACTCTAAATTTGCCTATGCAACCCTCAGTAGATGCCATATTAGCCAAAAAAGCTAGCTTATTTTTTAAATGCTAGCTAAACTCCAAAATAGCCTAAAATTTCTCAGTAAACTAAATTAGCCAAAAACATTAGCATGTTGCTAAAATGGAAGCTAAACTCTAAATCTGCCTAAAAACTCTAGTAAATGACAAATGAGACAAAAACGTTGGCATGTTGCTAAGATATTAGCTAAACTTTGATTTTTTTTAAGTTACTCTAAAAGATGAAAACATTGGCCGTGAAAATATTTAAACGTTTGTTGCTAATCAACTGAAAATGTTGAAATGTGAAGACTTCTTCATTCATTTCCTGTAGGCATAATTTGCTCAATATTTCAAAAACCATAAAGTTTATCACACAGTTATTGACTTATTTTGCTGTTTAACGGCGCAACTCCGACATATTTAACCCAGTGAGTCATAAAGCCAAAAACGTTAGCCTGTTGTTAAAATAGAAGCTAAACTCTAAATTAGCCTAAAAACTCCAGTAAAAAAAACAAAAAAACAAATTGGCCAAAAATGCTAGTTTATTGCTTAAATACTAGCTAAACTCCAAAATAGCCTAAAATTCCTCAGTAAACTAAATTAGTCAAAACCATTAGCATGTTGCTAAAATAGAAGCTAAACTCTAAATGTGCCTGCCTATGCAACCCTCAGTAGATAACAAATTAGCCAATAAAGCTAGCATGTTGCAAAAAAATATTTGCTAAGGTCCAAATTAGCATTAATAAACCACAGGAGATGCAAAATTATCAAAAAAAAGCTAGCATATTGCTTAAAAACTAGCTAAATTCCAAAATAGCTTAAAATTCCTCAGTAAACTAAATTAACCAAAATGTTAGCATGTTGCTAAAATAGAAGCTAAACTCTAAATCTGCCTAAAAAATCCAGTAAATGACAAATGAGACATAAACGTTAGCATGTTGCTAAGATATTAGCTAAACTCCGATTTTTTTTAAGTTACTCTAAAAGATGAAAACACACTCCATGAAATTATTTAAACGTTTGTTGCTAATCAACTTAAAATGTTGAAATATGAAGACTTGTCATTCATTTCCTGTAGGCATAATTTGCTCAATATTTCAAAAACCATAAAGTTTATCACACGGATATTGACGTATTTTGCTGTTTAACGGCGCAACTCTAACATATTTAACCCCGTGAGTCATAAAGCCAAAAACGTTAGCCTATTGTTAAAATAGAAGCTAAACTCTAAATTAGCCTAAAAACCCCAGTAAAAAAAAAAAAAAAAAAAAAAACAAATTGGCCAAAAATTCTAGTTCATTGCTTAAATACTAGCTAAACTCCAAAATAGCCAAAAATTCCTCAGTAATCTAGATTAGTCAAAATATTTGCATGTTGCTAAAATAGAAGCTAAACTCTAAATCTGCTTAAAAACTCCAGTTAATGACAAATGAGACAAAAACGTTAGCATGTTGCTAAACTATTAGCTAAACGCCGATTTATTTTTTAAGTTACTCTAAAAGATGAAAACATACTCCATGAAAATATTTGAACGTTTGTTACTAATCAACTGAAAATGTTGAAATATGAAGACTTCTCATTCATTTCCTGTAGGCATAATTTGCTCAATATTTCAAAAACCATAAAGTTTATCACACAGTTATTGACGTATTTTGCTGTTTAACGGCGCGACTCTAACATATTTAACCCAGTGAGTCATAAAGCCGAAAATGTTAGCCTATTGTTAAAATAGAAGCTAAACTCTAAATTAGCCTAAAAACCCCAGTAAAAAAAACAAAAAAACAAATTGGCCAAAAATGCTAGTTCATTGCTTAAATACTAGCTAAACTCCAAAATAGCCTAAAATTCCTCAGTAAACTAAATTAGTCAAAACCATTAGCATGTTGCTAAAATAGAAGCTAAACTCTAAATGTGCCTGCCTATGCAACCCTCAGTAGATAACAAATTAGCCAATAAAGCTAGCATGTTGCAAAAAAATATTTGCTAAGGTCCAAATTAGCATTAATAAACCACAGGAGATGCAAAATTTTCCAAAAAAAGCTAGCATATTGCTTAAAAACTAGCTAAATTCCAAAATAGCTTAAAATTCCTCAGTAAACTAAATTAACCAAAATGTTAGCATGTTGCTAAAATAGAAGCTAAACTCTAAATCTGCCTAAAAAATCCAGTAAATGACAAATGAGACATAAACGTTAGCATGTTGCTAAGATATTAGCTAAACTCCGTTTTTTTTTAAGTTACTCTAAAAGATGAAAACACACTCCATGAAAATATTTAAACGTTTGTTGCTAATCAACTGAAAATGTTGAAATATGAAGACTTCTCATTCATTTCCTGTAGGCATAATTTGCTCAATATTTCAAAAACCATAAAGTTTATCACACAGTTATTGACGTATTTTGCTGTTTAACGGCGCGACTCTGACATATTTAGCCCAGTGAGTCATAAAGCCCCCCCCCGTCATTTTTATATGACTTTTTCTGGAATTTTCTGTTGATCTTCCTCATCTTCGGTTCCTGGTCTCCTCATTACATAGTTTACGGAGCGTTTCTCCCCTCCCTCCTCTGCGGAGCTGCACCGCTGCATTTAAGCCATTAGTCTCAGGAAGTGTCGGCGCGCGGCCCGCTGTTGTTCTCCCACCTCCTCGTCTGCCGCCTCTGCTTCTTTCTGAAGCTGATGTGTCTTTCATTACCGCGCTCTGACAGCCCTGAGCCGAGCGGACGTCTGTTTGTCACCCTCTAATGGGGCTTGGCAGCCTACAAGGTGAGCACAGCACCTCGGAGAGAGTGGTCTTCTCCCGCCGCCTCCCTCCGCGGAGGAAAAGACCAATAATACTTCCTCATGCATTCAGTCCACTGTTCAATTTCACTTCATGTCCACGTCAGTGCAGCCAATTGGATCGGGCGCCTATGGACAGATTCCGCGTCTAGTTGAATTGATGGGTATCGAACAAACTCGTCCGGATCCCACACGCCGCCGGTTTGATCTCCTCCCAAACTGTCAATGGCAATATACAGTTAAGAAGCGAGGATTTCTAATCCATTCGGAGAAAATCCCGCTTTTGTGCGCCTGCCCATCGACCGGCTGTACAGCTGCTTATCTCTCTCTCCAGAGCAAAGGTTTTAATTTGATATATTTCCAGACAGACTTGCATTAAAGGCGTAGACCATGATACGATAAGATTTCATTGGATCCGAATAGTAAAACAATGTTTTGTCTGGAGTCCTTCACTGTGAAATCTTGGCAAACACGGCAGTCGGTGGCGTCGAAGGCTCGAGTCTTCTCCGTGTCCTTCGAGTTACCACTTCTTTTTTGGTCAGTGAAATAAATGGTGTTACACAGATGTTTTTCAATCAATAAACAGAGTATTAACATTTGTTGGTCTTTAAAGTAAAAAAAAAAACAAACAATAAGTTTGAATTGTGTGTAAGAAATCAAATGAAACCAAACAATCAGAAGTTTTGATGAACTTCATTTCCACTTCCTTGTATGTTATAGATTATTTATATTATCAGATTGTATAAAGGGCAGAACTAAGTACATTTTATTACCAATAATTGGTTTTGTTTTCCGTACACTAATTTCATGATATCCCATAATAGAAGATCAAAAAAGATTTTCAAAGCCTCAAACATAATATTTAAATGAATAATTTTGTTAAAGTCATATTTTTATTGTGTTAAGTTTTTTCTATCATTTGAGTACGGTGACCGACATGGCTCATAGGAATACAAAACACAAAATACGACGAAAGCCGAAGTGCAACAACAAAAGCTGAAGCAGGACGACAAAAGTCGAAGCAGGACGACAAAAGCTGTAGCAGGACGACAAAAGCTGTAGCAGGACACGAAAAGCCGAAGCAGGACAAGAAAAGCCGAAGCAGGAAAGCAAAAGCCGTAGCAGGACGACAAAAGCCGAAGCAGGACGACAAAAGCCGAAGCAGGATTACAAAAGCCGAAGCAGGACGACAAAAGCCGAAGCAGGACAATAAAAACTGAAGCAGGACGACAAAAGCTGAAGCAGGACGACAAAAGCCGAAGCAGGACGACAAAACCCGAAGCAGGACGACAAAAGTCGAAGCAGGAAAAGAAAAGCCGAAGCAGGACAACAAAAGCTGTAGCAGGACGACAAAAGCTGTAGCAGGACACGAAAAGCCGAAGCAGGACAAGAAAAGCCGAAGCAGGAAAGCAAAAGCCGTAGCAGGACGACAAAAGCCGAAGCAGGACGACAAAAGCCGAAGCAGGATGACAAAAGCCGAAGCAGGATTACAAAAGCTGAAGCAGGACAAGAAAAGCCGAAGCAGGACAATAAAAACTGAAGCAGGACGACAAAAGCTGAAGCAGGACGACAAAAGCCGAAGCAGGACGACAAAAGCCGAAGCAGGACGACAAAAGCCGAAGCAGGAAAAGAAAAGCCGAAGCAGGAAAGCAAAAGCCGTACCGTAGCAGGACGACAAAAGCCGAAGCAGGACAAGAAAAGCCGAAGCAAGAAAGCAAAAGCCGTAGCAAGACGACAAAATCCGAAGCAGGACGACAAAAGCCGAAGCAGGACGAAAAAAGTTGAAGCAGGACGACAAAAGCTGAAGCAGGACAAGAAAAGCTGAAGCATGATGATTAAAGCTAAAATACGACGACTAAAGCTGAAGCACAACAGGAAAAAGCAAAGGACATTGATAAAAGTAAAACCAAAACAACAAAAGCTGAAGCACGATGGCAAAAGCCACAAAATAAATGAAATGATTAACAACAGAAAAGAATAATGGATTTTTTTTTAGAAGTTTGATTCAGTTTCAAGTTACTGACACTTCAGTAGCTGCATTCGCAGCACAGCAAGACTGCAATCGCAGGCAGGGTGGCGGCGAATGCTAGCTCAGCCGTAAACCTGGGGGGCGACTGTCTCTTGTTCTACAGATCCTGTGCAGCTGAGCTTTCCAGCAGCTGTGAACAAAGTCTGAAACTGGCTTAAAAATGGCTTGAAACTGAATAAAACTTAAAAAAAGAAGCCTGTTCTTCATTTCTGATGGTTGGTGTCCTTTGCATTTATGTGAGCCATGTCAGCTACCATAGTTCAGGCTTACCAACTGCCCTTAAAGGTCTATAAGGGATTTCTCAGGCAAAATATTTGCAAACCCATACAGAATACACAAGTAACCAGCAGAAACTTTCAAGGTCTCAGACCAACTTTTTAGCCTGTGGGGTGAAAATGTTTATACACCCCAAAATCTTGCTGACTCCACAAATGTGACAATTACTACACTTATGTATCACCTGCACACCTCATGCTTTTTTATTAGGACAGTAAGCTAGCGGTCTACACCACACATACACCGTGAAAACAAACTGCTCAGTGGAAGTGAGGCTTAACTGAGTGAAAACATTCGCCAGAATATACCGGACCATACCGTACTACTCCGGACCACACTAAACTGGACTGCTCAGTGGAAATGAGGCGCATGATAGCGTCATCCGCAGCCCCGGCCCTGGATTGGATGGCGCCCTATAGGCGAAACGGGATTTTTGAACTTAAATCTGTCCCTTAGGTCATGTTCTGCTGCTCTTATGTCCTTAAAGTTTTAAAGAAGCAGCAACCACACTATGTGCCCCTCCACCAACTTTTGACAGGGGCTGCGTCAGACAAGGAGGGTCTTAATCCCATTTGTGCTATTTTATTTAAGGTCTTAGTTATTGCATTTTTTTTACATTTTACACAAAAAAAGCGTGTCAAATTGTAACAACAAGAAAAGAAAATCAATGCAATTTGGTGCCCCCTGCAGCAGATAGCGCCCTAGGCGGCCGCCTAGCTCGCCTATGCTCATGACCGGCTCTGTTCATCTGTTTGTCACAAGTATGGGTAACTGACATTATTCTTAAAAATACTTCACAATATGCTTAACATATTCATGAAAATGGTACGTTCCATTCTCATGACATCTCTTAACCCTTGTTCTATCTTATGGGGTACTGATGATCCAAGCCTTACATTGAAGTGTTATCCCTCCTGTGACAAAAGTGGACAAAGGTTGACATGATTTCATGTCTGCCACAGAAACCAATGAAAATAAAATAAAAAAAAGTTCAGTGCAATGTCTTATGGGATCCAGATGACCCCCACTCCCAACGTCAACATACCTGCACAATTCTCAAAGGAACTGCAAGACACACCTGCGCTCCCTTTAAGATACGATCCTCCACAGTCCTGGGCCACCCAAAAACCAGTAACCCTGATACACTAAGACTACTAAGACTTTTTGGTCCTCAGGGCTTCATGTTGTTTGCCAAAGGTGATAATTAACCTAAAGCCTGACCATCCATGCTTCTCATAAAACACAATAAACAACAACAGTCAAAGGAGGAACACCAGGTGGTCGGATGTGAATGAATCTGGTCTGTTTTTATCAGTGCAGCTTTGATATCTGGGGATAATAATGTAATCTGGACCCACATCACATTCCTACAGAACCACATTTTCTCAGCTTTTGTCTTTAGAAAAGCACATTTTTAGATCGTTAGGACAATCCTTCCCTCCTAGTTCTTAAAGATGTTTTTATAATTATTTTAACATGCAAAACATCTGAAACAGGATCTCAAAGTGGATTCTGACCTCTCAGTATTCCTCATATGATTGATTTCCAGATTCATTCTAGGGAAAAATTAGAAAATAAGATGGAGTAGGACTAAAAGAAAAAAGAATGATAATAGTGACGGAGAACAAAAATGGAAGACAAAGCTGGAGAGATGAGCGGAATGATTAGAGGAGAGTCTGAAGATGGAAAGAGTGGAAAAGCGGCCAATTCTCCGAATAAATTTGTCTCTTTGCTGAGTGTTTGTCAGAGAGCCACGATGATTGGACCATAACCTATTAACAGACATTTACAGCCCATCTTTCTATTCATCTCCAGCATAATTTGATTCCACAGATGAGAAAGGTGATGGAGGGATGGAGGAGAGAATGCAGCTGAGAGCTGAACATGATGTGGGAGTCAAAACGCAGCTTTTTTCCTTCTGCTCTGCTCAGAGATGAAAGGTTAAGCAGCCCCATAGATCTTTGCATATTTAAATGTTCCCGTGCTCGGGAGTGTGCGGCTCGCTCGCCGTGTTTGCGTACAGCCGCCGCGTTTGTGCGAGTGTTTATCCGCGCGCCAAGTGTGTCAGAATGTGGAAACGCTGGCTAATAACAAGATGTTCCTTTGAAAATCCAGAAGCATTCATCCCGGTGTGTTCTTTCAGGCGAGAAGCACGGGGCGAAATGTCAACCATTAGAAATAAACAGCCTTGTCATGACAACTCGTGATGGAGAGAACAATACTGGGGAGAAAAGACTGAAAGATGTAACGGGATAGAAATAGAGGAGGATGGAAAGGTAAGGGAGAGAAGATGAAAACCGTCAGCCTGCCAGCCTCGCCACACCAGGCAGCCAACCAGATTCTGCTTCTACGTCTTCTTGTTCCTTTCTTTTTTTTGTTTTTTGACATAAACAATGGAGGAACCTCAGTGTTTTGCACAAATGCTAAACAGTTTTCTGCACTTCCACAGCGCGGATGACCTTTTATTTGTGTGTTTTTGTTGATCCTTTGTTTTTTTTAGCAGCTTTTACATAACATTTGGAAAAAAAATCTTGAATTTTTGGGAAATTCTTGAATTGGTGGGTGTCCGCTGTGTTTGGAAAGAGGCTACGTCAGGCAAGGAGGGTCCAGGCAAAGTTATTATGTCAAACATTTGAGCTATTTTATTTATGATTTTAGTTATTACATTATTTTTTACATTTTACACAAAAATTAGTGTGACAAATTGTAAAAAATAAAAAAATAAAAAATTGCAATTTGGCGCCCCTTGCAACAGATAGAGCCCTAGGCGGCCGCCTAGCTCACCTATACTCAGGTTCATCCGTATGTCACAAGCGTGCGCAACATGGGCAAAACGGGATTTTTGACCTTAAATCTGTCCCTGAGGGCATGTTCTGCTGCTTTTACGCCCTTAAAGTTTTAAAGAAGCAGCAACCACACCATGTGCCCCTCCTGCTCTTCCCCTCCACCAAATTTTGACAGGGGCTGCATCAGACAAAGAGGGTCTTAATCCCATTTGAGCTATTTTATTTAATGTTTTAGTTATTGCATTTTTTTACATTTTTCACAAAAATAAGTGTGTAAAATTGTAAAAAAAAAAAAAAAAATCAATGCAATTTGGTGCCCCCTGCAGCAGATAGAGCCCTAGGCGGCCGCCTAGCTCGCCTATGCTCTGTTCATCCGTATGTCACAAGTGTGCGTAACTTACATTATTCTTAAAAATACTTTACGATATGCTTAACATATTCATGATAATGGTACGTTCCATTCTCATGATGTCTCTTAACCCTTGTTCTATCTTATGGGGTACAGATGACCCAAGCCTTACATTGATGAGTTATCCCTCTTGTGACAAAAGTGGACAAAGGTTGAAATGATTTCATGTTTGCTACATGAAATCATGAAATAGTGATGATTAAATATCTTAACATATAACACCCCATTTTCATAACAGATTGTACCACCAAATGCTGAATCTTTGTAGCCTACACATCGTAATTTGGAAGCGTGGGCTGGGCCCCTTCCGTGCCACTTTTTGATGTTAGGGTACTGGACCCCTAATTGGCTCATGCATTTTGTGCAATAGACACAACAGCCCTCAGTCCGGTACTGTTTCGTGACCTGGAGGTCAGGGACCCCTATTTAATGGGAACAGCCATCATGTCAAAAAACAACAAGATGGGGACACCCAAAAACATCAAAAAGCGACATGGAGGGGCCCGACCCATACGTCCAAATATGACCAGTTGGGAGTGAGAATGTGTTTTTGCTGCCTATTCTTACTTCACTCCAGGATGTATACCAGGGGAGTCTAAAGTTAGTCCTGGAAGGTGTCCTACATGTTTTCCAACCAAACTGCAACAGAAGCTCCTTATTGGCCAAACACATCTGAACAAGGTAATCAGCAGCACAAGACCACAGGATGTGGGCCCTCCAGGACTGACGTTAGACACCCTCGATGTATACTCTCCTTCTCTGGATACTGATGTCTTCATACTTCAGGAATGTTCACATTCAGTTATTTTTTACTCTATTTTATATTAGAAAGCATTTTACTCTACGCTTTCTAATGCCAGACACAGATCACACAGCAGGGACGTCAAACTTCAATGTTAAATAAATGCACAGACACCATCTGAGGTCTTGTGGTGCAATTTGGGCATGGGGCACAGCTCGTTAATCAATCAGGGACTCCACTTAGAGCACATGACGTTTTCAGCTAGCACATGCTACCACCAAAGTTCCAGCAGAGCTAGCGCTTGCCGCCACCGAAGGTCGCGTAGAGCTAGTGCATGCCGCCACCGAAGGTCACGTAGAGCTAGCGTTTGCCACCACCAAAGATGGAGTAGAGCTAGCGCTTGCCGACACCGAAGGTCGTGTAGAGCTAGCGCATGCCGCCACCGAAGGTCGCGTATAGCTAGCGCATGCCGCCACCGAAGGTCGCGTAGAGCTAGCGCATGCCACCACCAAAGGTCACGTAGAGCTAGCGCTTGCCACCACCAAAGATGGAGAAGAGCTAGCGCTTGCCACCACCGAAGGTCGCGTAGAGCTAGCGCTTGCCGCCACCGAAGGTCGCGTAGAGCTAGCGCATGCCGCCACTGAAGGTCGCGTAGAGCTAGCGCATGCCGCCACCGAAGGTCGCGTAGAGCTAGCGCATGCCGCCACCGAAGGTCGCGTAGAGCTAGCGCATGCCACCACCGAAGGTCACGTAGAGCTAGCGTTTGCCACCACCAAAGATGGAGTAGAGCTAGCGCTTGCCGACACCGAAGGTCGTGTAGAGCTAGCGCATGCCGCCACCGAAGGTCGCGTATAGCTAGCGCATGCCGCCACCGAAGGTCGCGTAGAGCTAGCGCATGCCGCCACCGAAGGTCGCGTAGAGCTAGCGCATGGCCACCACCAAAGGTCACGTAGAGCTAGCGTTTGCCACCACCAAAGATGGAGAAGAGCTAGCGCTTGCCACCACCGAAGGTCGCGTAGAGCTAGCGCATGCCGCCACCGAAGGTCGCGTAGAGCTAGCGCATGCCACCACCGAAGGTCACGTAGAGCTAGCGTTTGCCACCAAAGATGGAGTAGAGCTAGCGCTTGCCGACACCGAAGGTCGTGTAGAGCTAGCGCATGCCGCCACCGAAGGTCGCGTAGAGCTAGCGCATGCCGCCACCGAAGGTCGCGTAGAGCTAGCGCATGCCACCACCGAAGGTCACGTAGAGCTAGCGCATGCTGCCACCGAAGGTCGCGTAGAGCTAGCGCATGCCGCCACCGAAGGTCGCGTAGAGCTAGCGCATGCCGCCACCGAAGGTCGCGTAGAGCTAGCGCATGCCACCACCAAAGATGGAGTAGAGCTAGCGCATGCCGCCACCGAATGTCGGGTAAGGCCCCTAACTCCTTTAACCTTCTGCTTTTTCTTTTCTGTTTGGTCCAACAGGGAAAAAAATACAAACATAATTAATATAAATGAAGTTTAGCATAAAACACAAATGCGGTTATACTCGCTAACATTACCCTGTTGTGACAGTAAAATCTGTGCAACACAAGAAGCTCTCAGGTCGGATCTGTTTGCTCAGCTGTTGGTAAGAACAAGTTGAAAAAAAAAGGGGGGTTGGGTAGAGCTCGCACAGAAAGTCCAGGCTGAAAATAAAAAAAATTAAAAAAGAACATATAATTTACTTTTTAGACATCACAACTGCCAAACATGTTCAAATGTTTTCAATTCTGGACCTCTAGATCACGGTTAGGGAGAGATCCCGAGCGCCGTTCAAATGGCCTCTAGTCAACTCAATAGAGAACCTTTGGGATGTGGTGGAACTGGAGGGAAATCTTCTTGTCAAACCATGAGGACAAGCAGAGACAATAAAACTTGTCCTTAAATGACAAAGCTGTGATCTTCATAATGAAAACGTCTTCTCTGGTTGATCCTTTTCTGATGTTATATTTTAAGGGTTCATTCTTTCCTAATTGGAGACTCCACCTTAAATGCTCATGAAGTTAAAAAGGACATAATTAAAAGTTTGTCTGCTTTGATATCTGACCCCAAAGTTCATGTTTTACCTGAAACATTCAAAGATCAAAGAGATGAAAACATGGATCTGTGGAAACGTCCAACCACCGGGCTCAAACCATAACCTTGGAAACACGTCTCCCTATCTAATCTCTGCTTCTAGCCTTTCTTTCATCAAAGATAAAAGCAATCATTCTGGAAGAGGGAGAAATCCCCAAACCGGATCAGCACCAGATTCAAATTGCCAGTCTTTTGTCCGGTGTGTTGTTCAAATTTCATGAAAGACACGCTGTTTAGCATAATGTCATTGTGCTCGTGGCAAATGGGTACAAAATGATGTTGATGGATGGAAGGAGCTTGTTTCTTCTCCAAAATGAGCACGCCGCCGAGCAAAATGTGAAAGTAGAGGTGAAAAAAAGGGAAAAAGTCGGCCATAAATAGAAACCACGGCTGTTTTAAAGCAATATAGTGTCCTCTCCAAATCTAAATGACAAATTACTTGTCACAGAATCAAAGGGAGATAATTAGATCTGGACCACTGGAAGCCATTCTAACCTGTAATATGTTTGGGAAATAAAGGCTGGAAAAGATGCAGTGGTATCATACATAATCTGAATTTTAATCAACAGCATGAGAGGCAAATGTTGGAGGGGGGGGCATTTATGAGAGGAAGTTTCTGCTGCAGCCGGTAGATTAATGAACTGTCACTGTCATTTGTTGAATCCATGTGTCCACTTGCATTTCCATTTTTAAAATGATGGATCTTTGGGAAAATTTCCTTTGGCCCTTCTCCAGAACCTAGAGCAGAGTCGAGATTGTCTAAAAATGCTTCATTTGTAAATAATCTTTAGGTCTTAAAGCCGTTTTGTCACCAGCACTCGTGTCTTTGAGGAATTGGACTTTTTTCAGAAATCCTCCAAGCATTATCTTTGTCTGGTACAAGCAAAGGCCCGTTTGCACATGTTCCACTTGTGTAATTTGGGGGAAGTATACGTAATTCATAAGTATTTCGTGGCACCACTTATTATTTGGGGTGCACAGAAGTCTATGGAGGGTCACAGAAGTTTGAATAAATCACACAAAGGTTAAAGGTCAGATAAAGAAGAAATCCAATGGACAGTAACCACCATGGGCCCCCACCATGCTTTGTTTTAAGGAGTATTCAGACGGGACACATCTGCTCCCTTTAAAGCAGGGGTCCCCAAACTTTTTCTTGTGAGGGCCACATGAGTGATTTCTTTGATGGGGGGCCGGGGTCGGTTTGTAGGGCAATAGCAAAAGTGTAGCAATCACAGCCAAAATACCTCTCCAAAACTCCATCAGTGGGTGTGCCTGGTGGGGCCTTGTTAACATCATTCCTCTGGGACCCTCGTTCCTCGTGGGTGTCTCTCTACTGGGCAGGGGTGGACGGCCCCTTCCTGGCTTGCCCCTGGACCTCCCGCGGCGGGCGCGGGCGGACGTCTGGAGCATGGAAGCGGGTCGCCCTGGGGGTCCCTGGCTCGTGCCTGAGGTGGGGCAGGGGGATGCTCGGCGCTGCTGGGTGGTGGTGGGCTACTCCTCTCCTCTGGGGTTGGGGGGCTCTCTGGGGGTGGGGCCTTGCGTTGGCCCTCCTGGCGTGGTGGGGGGATTGCTGCTCTGGCTGGGCGGGGTCCGCGCTCTCTGTGCTCCCGTGCCTCCCGGCTCTCGGGCGTGGGGGGCCTCTGCGGCGGTCCCGCGTGCCCTGGTCTGGGTGCCTGGCGGGATTCTGCGGCTGACTGGTTCTTTCCATGGCTCCTTGGCGGGTGTTGGGGGGCCCGTGCTGCTGCTGCCGCCCCGGTGGGGGGCCTTGGCGTGGGGATGGTCGGGCTCTCTCTCCTTCTATACATTCCATCAACATTCACATCAGTAAAACATAAACACTCACCTGAGCACAGGTGTCAGCTCACCTCGCACTAACAGAATGTGTGATGGAATGAAAGACTTTATTTGTGTCAGCTTCTATGATTGTGTGTGAGCTGCAGTGGTATTGTGTACATTTTTGACTACTTTAAAGGTAAAGGCTATTTTACCCAACAGGTATATGTGTATCTACTGAGTGTATGTGTAGACAGGCCCCGCCCATTCCAGATTGCTATTTAGACCTGGTTGTTTTAGGATGTTACTACCCTCTGTTATCACCTTCTTTGTTCTCTAAACCCCCCCTCTTTTACACCCCCCCCCCCCCCCCCCTTTGTTTCCGTCCGGCCAACAAAAAAGAAAAACGAAACAACATAATCAATACAAATAAAGTTTAGCATGAACTTAATAAACCCCTGTTGGGACATTAAAATCTGTCCAACGCAAGAGGCTCTCAGCCCGTATCTGTTTGCTCAGCTGTTGGACAGGACAAGTAAAAAAAAAAAAAAATTATGGTTTTCCATAAATAAACTTGCCCAAATATTTAAATAATTAATTTCTGTAATCTTTACAGAAAAATGATACTAAAACATTTTAAAAACTAGACATATAGCATTACCTGTGATAGAATAATAGCCAAAGATGCTTAAATTGATAGCTAAAAAAACTGAAGCTGATAGCTGAAAACACTCAAATAATTCTAAATTAGCCAAAACAGCTAGCATGTAGCTTACATTTTATCTATACTCCAATTCAGCCTAAATTATTAAAATTATAATTTAGCCAAAACAGTTTGGGGGTCAAATGCAGAGGAGGGCCGGATCCGGCCCGGGGGCCGTAGTTTGGGGACCCTTGCTTTAAAGTGAATCAGAGTTCGTTTCCCCGATAATGCGGAACAAAGTTCCAGTCTGATTCAAACGGCCAGTTAAAGGGACGTCATGACAATGGAACGTACCATTCTTTGAGGGTATAGTAAATGTATCGTGATATTTCCTGTGGGATACCTGGGTTCTCCGTACAGGTTTGATCATTTTTCTGCCCACAGGCAGCCCCTATCGAAATGGCGGTCAGGTCTACCGTAGGGGTGTCAGAATCCAGGCCTCTGGAACAGGTTTCCCAACCAATCTGCCATCAAAGCTCCTTATTGGCCGAACACACCTGATCCAGATAATCAGACAGGATTTCTGTAAAAGCTGCAGGAGGCCTGGTTCAGATATGACGAGATCCTATGAAAGATTTTTTTTCATTGTTCTTGTTTTGGAAACTTGAGAAGGTTTTGGGGGGAACCTATGAAGGAGCTGACTGGAGACAAAGATAGAAAAAACTAGAGTATGGATGTAACAAACATGTGCAGAAGTATTGAGAAATGTTAGTCCCCAATATTCTGAAAATGTGTAAAATTAGCTCTAAACTGGTTCAGATGAGGATTTTATTGAACTGAAGTTTCTTGAACATATCCACCTATAAATATCTGTAATGAAACAGCCGATTAATTCTCTTTAACAGCTTCTGGAGGCTTTTCTCTAATATTTTATCTTTTATAAATTGGTGTTTTTCTTTTGTTTGTTTGTTTCTCTGAATTATCAGCTGAAAAATGTTGCCAAATGCAAATTCTCTTGTCTGGCTGCACACTACCTGTGCCGTCAGTGCTGATTGTTCCACAGTGACATCCGGCACCCAGATCCTACCACCACAATACCCCCGCCGCTCCTCCACCCCCTCCCGCCCTGTCTCCCCATTCTTTTGGTCTATTCAGCTGCCTGTCTGGAGCGGTGACTGGTTCCTCCTCATTTGCTCCACTCATATCCAGTGACTTGACACTGCCAAGCAGCCTCCGCCGCCTCAGCCCTTCCAGTCCTCTGCTTCTGGGCTCCAGCTTTTAAATTCAAATTTGGTCTCTCTGTTGATTTACTGCGGTCAGTGTGAATCTAGACCCTCATTCTCCTCATTCAACTAGAGAGGGGACACTGGTGGCGATATCTGCAATTAGAAAAGCAGAAAACTGAACTTTATATAGCATATACAGTGATCATGTCACGTTCAAATTATGTAATTGATGTGCAAATCACTAATGAATTGCATGTAATAGGGCTGCCACGATTAGTCGACTAATCGACTATTAAAATAGTCGACAACTAATTTAATAGTCGATTAGTCGTTACTATAATATATGGAGTCAGCCTGTAGTGAAGTTGAATATAATGACATCTGCTAGCTTTTTAGACTATTTTGGCATTTATTAAGGGTTTTCAGGCTATTTTGGAGTTTAGCTAATGTTTTAGCTTCATGCTAGCTATTTTGGCTAATTTAGGCTTTTTCAGTTTTTAGGCTAATTTGGAATTAAGATAATATTTCAGCTACATATTAGCTCTTTTGGCTAATTTAGGATTTTTTCAGTTTTGTAGGCAAATTGGAGTTAGCTAATATTTCATTTACATGTTAGCTAGCTAATTCTAAATGTTTACAGTTTTTTAGGCTAATTTGGAGTTTTTCTATATTTCAGCTACATGCTACTTTTGGCTAATTTGGATTTTTTACAGTTTTTAGGGCTAATTTGGAGTTTAGCTAATATTTCACTAATTTAGCTAATTTGGATTTTTTTTTACATTTTTTAGGCTAATTTGAGTTTAGCTAATATTTCAGCTATATGTTAGCTATTTGGCTAATTTTGGATTTTTACAGTTTTTTTAGGCTAATTTGGAGTTTTGCTATGTCTTCAGCTACATGCTAGCTATTTTGGCTAATTTGGAATTTTTACAGTTTTTTAGACTAATTTGGAGTTTAGCTAAATATTTCAGCTACATGCTAGCGATTTTAGCTTATTTAGGATTTTTTTGTTTAAAGCTAATCATAATTTCAGATTTTCTTTACATCCACTTGTCCATGATCCGATTAGTCGACTAATCGGAAAAATTAATCGATGATTAGTCGACTATTAAAATAATCGTTTGTGGCAGCCCTAGCATGTAAACAACACAGTAATCATGTAGGGTTCATGAGGTGGTGGTTCTGGACCGGAGAAAGGTGGTTTGCCCTCTCTTGGTGGGTGGGGTGATCCTGCCTCAAGGGGAGGAGTTTAAATATCTTGGGGTCTTGCTCATGAGTTACGGAAGATTGAAGCGTGAGATCGACAGGCGGCTTGGAGCTACGGCCGCTATTATGTGGTCACTCCAACGGTCCAATTCACCGGTTGATATTCGTCCCAGTACTCACCTATGGTCATGAGCTCTGGGTCGGAAAAACGGGGTGAGAAGATCGGAGAGAGCTCGGAGTAGAGCCGCTTCTCCTCCGCCGCATTGAGAGGAGCCAGTTGAGGTGGCTCGGGCGTCCGGTCCGGATGCCTCGTGGACGCCTTCCTGGAGAGGTGTTCCGGGCATGTCCCACTGGGCGGACGCCCTGGGGAGGACCCAGGACACACTGGAGAGACTGGAGGCTTGGTCTGGGAACGCCTCGGGGTCTCCCCAGAGGAGCTGGAGGAAGTGGCCGGGGAGAGGGAAGTCTGGGAATCTTTGCTTAGACTGCTGCCCCCGCGACCCGGTCCGGATGAGTGGAAGAAGATGGATGGATGGTTCGTGCACAGTTGGGGTATTGCATGATGGGTATATAAATCTTTCCCCCCTCTAGCAGTCTGAATTAGAGTCTCCCACGGGGCGGTGTCCGGCATTGCGTGGGCAAGGATGCGACACTGACTCACCAGGCCGTTCTCATGGATCTCCTCAGCTGCGCCCGAGTGACGCCTAGCAGATGACTTAGAACTGGTGCGGACCAGGGGAATCCGACGATTTAATGAAGACAAAACCTTTCGAGAGCCCAGGGCGGGTGATTTCTGCCCAGGACTCTGAATGTCAAAGGGAAGAAATTCAAGGTTTACACAATCTCAGTGTGGTTTATTCATACTTCTTCTATGGTTTCAATGCACTTCATTCGTGATACATCTGTGAAAATTTCACATGGTGATCACAACATGTTACACTTTTTTCACATGTTTATTTTCATCCGTGCTGTATGCACAAAAGGTACTCAGCTGCAGTGTGACACATCCAGAACTCAATTCTGACTCAGAAATAACAGTTTCTGTGATCACAGTGGCTCGTAGTTGAACAAATGCAGCCTGGAAATGCTTTGAACCCTAACTCTGATGAAAACGGTGTTTACAGTGTCTTCAATGAAGAGCTTTCAGTTATGAGTGATGGGAAGAGGAGCCGGGGTTACTATGCCTCAAATGTCCTGCCTTCAACTTAGAGGTGAATTTCTGATGAACTCTGCAGAAATTATGACTCTGATTTTCATCATCACTATTACAAAAGCAGCCGTGATCAGACTTGAATGGTTTAAAGTACTCCTACACGTTCATGTTCAGTTGAATCGATGCTTTCCAAGGTGTTCTAACTTTCTTTTCTTCCTCTCAGAGGTAAACTAAGAAACTCCTCTTTAAAAGAAGCTCAATAAACGGGTTGAAAAGCGTTCAGTGCTTGAAGCTTTGCGTTTTGGCACCAGTTAGCCTTGAACCGTGCGGTTTTAATCTGCTGATGAAGATTCTCATTCATTCCTTCTCAGGTAAAGTTGACTCGTGAAGTTGGGTCATGACATCTGAACTTATTGTCTGTTCACAATATTTCACTGCAAGTATCTTCTTCAGTCTTTTGCTAATCGCTTTGAACCGTCTTAAGTGGTTAATATCTGGAGATTTTGCACCTAAACATGAAAATATTGAGAATAATTATACATATGTTAGACTTTAAAAGTGGGACCCAACACATCTGATTTTGCAACTCAACATTATGGGGTTGAATTGTAGGGTAAAGTCAGCAAACGGGGTGCTAACTGCTTGAGATCCCTCATATTTATATAAGTAATCTATTACTTAACACAGTATTGAAGTTAAACATACATTTGACCACGTCTTGACTTATTCTAAAGATTTATCCATTGACTGTGTTCCATTCACCCCTCCTTGCAGGCGTTCCAAACAGGAAGTGAAACCAAAGCGGTTTGGTGAAGGTTCTCAATTCTCCAGGCATTGTCTTAAAGTTGAATCTTAGCAACTGGATTGAAAATCTGTTTCTCCGCTCAATCAAGTGTCCAGAAGTGTCCGGGTTTGGCTCCGGTAGCCCTGTGAGCCTGAAAGGGACAAAGGGGTTTAGAAAATGGATGGATGGAAGTTTTAAAGATGGAAATTGTGTTTTTAACATGTTCGTGTTACATATTGTCATTCCCAACACAACATTTATGGACGTATGGTTCCGGCCCCCTCCGCGCCACTTTTTGATGTTTTGGGTGTCCCCAACTCATCGTTTTTGGCTGTTTCCATAAAATGACAAGTTCCCAGTCCTTGAGACGCAGTACTGGATGTGGTACCAGATGTGGAACCTGTACTAGGTTATGGTTAGGGTACTAGTACTGGGTTATGGTTAAAAGGAAAAGGTACTGGTACTGGGTAAGGGTATCTGTACGTTACCTTAGGGTCTCCAATTCTTAAGACGCGGAACCAGTACCAGGTAGGTTTAGGTTAACGGTACCAGTTTATGGTTAGGGTACTGGCACCAGTTTAGGGTACTGGTACCATACAGTGGAGTCCCCAACTGTTGGGACGCTGAACCAGTATCAGGGAAGGTTAGGGTTCTGGTACTGGGTTATGGTTATGGCACTGGTACCTGGTTAGGGTACCGATACCATACGATAGGGTCCCCAACCCTCGGGACGCGGAACTATTACTGGGTAAGGCTAGGGTAAGTGTACTGGGCTGTGGATAGGGTGTTGGTACTGGGTAAGGGTATTTGTACCTTACCATGGGGTCCCCAACTCTTGAGACCCGGAACCAGTTAGGTTAGAGTATTGGTACCAGGTACTTGTATAAGGTTAGGGTACCGGTCCACGTCCCGGGTGTTGTGGACCTCTGATTAGCATTTGCGTTTTTTCTCTGTCTGTGGCCCAGTACCAGATGCCCTCAGAAATGTACTGGTTTGCGGCCCAGAGGTTCAGCCAGTAGGTCAGTAAACGACGAGTTAGGGGCCCTCAAAACGTTAAAAAGTGATGTGGAGGGGGCCCAAAACCATCCGACAAAAATACCACATATGTTGCTCCTTGTGGCATTTTTCAGATGATTTAGAACATTTAAAAAGACAATTTGGCTTAAAATGTGTTTCTGAGAACTTCTTTATTCAAATTGTTGTCATCAAGAGCAGATGAAAAATCCTGTTTAGAAAACATATTGTATTTGTGGCATAGAAATATATACTAGGCGGGGCAACAAGCTTCCTGCTCCGCCCCATTCTGATGCAACCACTTGCAGATAAATGGATCCATGAACGTCTTTGTTGTACAAAAGCCCTAATATTGGCTTGTCATTTTTGTTGGAGTTGAGATGGGCTGTAAGCTAGTGGGAGAGCGTGTAAACAGAGAGAGGGGACTCTCTGGTGAACTCCTGCAGAAACTACGTCCTGGAAAATGACAGGAATACAAAAGAGAACAGAAGATGATCGGAGGGAGACTTTGACTGAAATAGACATGAAGCGTTTGTAGTTAAATGAGGAAACAATGTTCTAGATCAGGGGTCTGCGGCTCTTTTATCTCTCCATTGTGGCTCCCTGGCTGAAGATTAGCTATCGTTTTAGCAACATGCTAAAGTTTTTGGTTAATGTGTTACCTACTGGGGTTTTCAGGCTAATTTAGAGATTTAGCCACTATTTTGGCAATATGCTAACGTTTTTGACTAATTTAGTTTACTGATGAATTTTATGCTAATTTGGAGTTTAGCTAATATTTTAGTAAAATACTGATGTTTTCAGCTATTTTTTATCTACTGATTTTTTTTGGAGACTTTAGCCTCTATTTTAGCAACATGCTAACATTTTTGCCTAATTTAGTTTACTGAGGAATTTTAGGCTATTTTGAAGTTCAGCTAAAAATTAAGCAACAATCAATTTTTTTTTGGCAGATTTGGCCTATAATTAGTTTTTTTATTCTAATTTTAGCTAATATTTTAGCAATATGCTAACATTTTTAGCTAATTTTTCATCTACTGGAGGGTTTAGGCTAATTTTGAGTTTAGCTTTTATTTCAGCAACATGCTAAAATTTTTGGCTGATTTAATTTACAAAGGAATGTTATGCTAATTTGAAGTTTAGCTAGTGATTAAGCAACAAGCTAGCTTTTTTGCTACTAAAGTAAAAAACTAAAAAAAAAAATTCCCTTTTTGAGAGATGCTAGTTTCTTTTTATATATATGTTTTTGCTTTTGTTCGTGAAAAAAAGTAGACATTCATATTTATTAAAAAAATAAATATGAATATAAGGTTATGAATGCAAATCCAAATTTCTTAAAGGCTAACGTAAGTCAATGCGGCTCCTTCTAGGTTTGGATCAGTAGAAAACGAGCCCAAATGGCTCTTTTACTGTTAAAGGTTGCCGACCTCTGTTCTAGATATAATATCCCCCTCTTCATCTTTCTTTTGTCATTTGTCTGATCAAAAAGGTTAAGTAGACAAATAGAATATAGAATTTAGCCTCAAATACAAAAGAGGTTTTTACAAATATACTCCTCCTGTGTCCAAAGATTCTTATTCTAGTAACATCTGTCCGTCACAAGAGGCCTTCAGCTCTGAAATGTTTGCCCGACTGATGGACAGAAATCAGGACCCAGAGGAGGAAGATGATGGAGATGAAGAGTTCCAGGGGAGAGTTTGATTGGCCCAATGCTGCTCAGGTTCTAATCTGTCTGATCCGTGATTATCGGCAGCTGTGTCGCAGTCGGACCTGAGCTCGCATCCACGCAGGATCTGTACATCCAGCAAAAACAGACAGCAAGGCTGAACGCTCTTTCTTCTCCACAGTTTAGAAGAACCCCTTCATCATCATCATCATCCTCAGCAGCAGCAGAAAGCTCATCCTCCATCTGCAGCCGATGAAATAAAAATATTCCAGAAATCCAGTGAGAGGACAAACTCCCACGATAGGCTTTTATATCCGCTCTGGCTTCTGTAAACACTCCTCAAAAATCACCCATCCACACACATCCTCTCCGCGGTGTCTTGCTAGCCTGCGGCTACATACTGCTCCTGATTTCTATGCGCCCGGATGAAAAGTGGCCCCCGCCAAGGGCTCGTGTGTCGCACACAGGTCACCCCGGCTTGTTTTATAGATGAAACGGTTCCGTCTCACTTTGTCTCTTTAGGATCCAGATTTCCCAGAAAGCCTTGCCTTCACCTTCAGTGCTGTAATTAAAATAAAGTGAAAATTTGCCCTGATGGTTGTTAATATTTTCACTATGAAACGTTCAATAGTGACCTTTAGCTGTTTTTATGAGCTCTAATCACTTCAAGCCTTAGAGGATTTTAGTTACTTGATTTGTTTTGATTGTTTTTAGAGCTAAAGAAGGAAGGAGTTGTTAGAAAAACACAATGAAATCTCGAAATGACATCAATAAAATCCAACGAATATATTTGTTTTTTTTTTTTTTACAAAAATATTAATATTCTTCAAGTTTCTACTAATAAATTTGACATGTTATAGTTTGTCTTCAGTTGTTAATTAACTGTCCATTTTTTAAATGATTTTTTTAAAATATTCATATAAATATACAGTGTACATTTTGGTATTTAATTATTAAAAGCCAAAATAAGAATTTTCCAAGTAAAACGTTAGATCATTCTGGAATGACTTCACTTGTTTTCCTCTTCTAAAGTTCTTTATTATCTCTCTTCTTTATGCGTTAATAATTTAAGTTTTTATCAATATGGACCAAATTGTTTACTATTTAATGACACTTCCCCAATGCTATTGTTTTTCTTACATTTTTTTGTCTGAAATTTTTCAAAAATTTAAAGTTTTTACCCAGAAGTGTAACTGGTAAGAACAGAACACATCAACAGTAAGATCAGTAGAAATCTGAGGTTTATGTTTGCAATATTACGCCAAGAAAACAAAGACAACAAGAACAAACTTTGTGTTTCTGCACTTTAAATGGTCCGGGTAAATACTCGATTCTGATTGGCTGCTGGGTGTGGACGCGGGCAAAATGGCTGCCGGCTCAGCGATGCTTTTTTTACGTCACTGTGACACCACCAATTAATTTTTTTGGGGAAAAGTAATCTAAATAAAAAAATATATCAAGACTAAAATAATAAAAAAATTGGTTTAATATGGTGACCATGTGGGATAATTCCTGACTAAGTGAGCATTATCAGAAATTAATGCACACCAAGAAAGCCTGAACTATCCGACGTTTGCTCTGCGAAGTGTAACCAATTTGTATTAATAAATATTAAAGCAGAAATCTATTTTTAGCTAACTTCAGCTCATTTTATGATTAGGTCTGTTTTGAATGTTCTAGTTATGATGTAAGATGATAGCATTTTGTGTTTTTATATCCGTTTTATTTTTTACAAACTTTAACACATCATTTATGTAAAGTCTGAGGCTACGCTCACATTTCCAGTGAAGTTTATGTAAACGCGTATGGTCACGTTTCCAGCTTCCACAGTCTTGTTACTATTGAAGTTTTTCAGTTCACTTTTGAGCTCCTTTTAGAAAATGCATGTTGAAAGTTAAACCAGTTGAACTTTGACCAATCAGGGACTTGGTTATGGCGTTGGGATGATCTGTATTCACTGAAATTCCAGCAGTTTGAAAAGTTATCGTGGAGGAGAAATTAATAATTGCAGTTTTGGCAATTTTGACACTAAGTCATTTGTATGTAGTGCTGCCACAAACAATTATTTAATTAGTCGACTAATTGGTTCATTTACAAACTGGATGTAAAGCGCACATCTTAACCATCATTAGCTTTGAACTAAATAAAAAATAAGACAATTAAGATGAAAGTTTATTAATCGTGTAGCTCCTTTCCTTCATTAGTTGATGGGAATAAACCAAGATTAAATCAAATGAGAGAGAGAGAGATGAGGAATATACTTTCCATCAAACTCGTTTTGACAGGTGCCCCGCCCCTCAAGATGATGTAACAATTTACTATAAAGGATATATAGGGTCAAAGGTCACCTGTTAAAATGAGTTTGATTGAAAACATATTCCGTATCTCTCTATTGAGGTCGGCATCTGAAACAAGGAACTATTTTTCACTGAAGATAAAGTTTTGATCTCACCAACTAAAAAAAAAGTACAACTTTACTACACTCTGACTAACAACTAATCAACTATTAAATTAGCTGTCTACTATTTTAATAGTTGATTAGTCAACCGATCGTGGCAGCCCTAGTGTATATTGTAATAGAAATGTGAAATAAAAAGAATGGAGCAAGATTGACCAGATTTGCACCATTTTGACATTTCTAACTTTAGGTGGCGGATATGCTAGCTCTAGTACAGAGGTCGGCAACCTTTCACAGTAAAAGAGCCATTTAGGCTTGTTTTCTACTGATTAAAACCTAGAAGGAGCTGCGTTGACTTACGTTAGCCTTTAAAAAATTTGGATTTGCATTCATAACCTTCTTTTTGTTTTTTTATAAATGTGAATAATGTTTATTTTTGGAACGAACAAAGGCAAAATATATATAAAGAAACTAGCATCTCTCACGTTTTTAACTTTAGTAGCAAAAAAGCTAGCTCGATGCTTAATTACTATCTGAAGTTCAAATTAGCATAATATTTCTCTGTAAATTTAGCATGTTGTTAAAATAAAACCTAAACTCAAAATTAGCCTAAAATCCCCAGTAGATAACAAATTAGCTAAAAATGTTAGCATATTGCTAAAATATTAGCTAAACTTCAAATTAGCATAAAAAGCTAATTAGAGGCCAAATCTGCCAAAAAAAGCTAGCTTGTTGCTTAATTACTGCCGAACTCCAAAATAGCCTAAAATTCCTCAGAAAACTTAGTCAAAAAAGTTAGCATGTTGCTAAAATAGATGCTAAATTCTAAATTATCCAAAAAAAAATTTAGTAGATGACAAATTAGCAAAAAACATTAGCATTTTAATAAAATATTAGCTGAACTCCAAATTAGCATAACATTTCTCAGAAAACTTAGCCAAAAACGTTAGCATGTTGCTAAAATAGAAGTTAAATTCTAAATTATTCAAAAAAAAATTTAGTAGATGACAAATTAGCAAAAACATTAGCATTTTAATAAAATATTAGCTAAACTCCAAATTAGCATAACGTTTCTCAGAAAACTTAGCCAAAAACGTTAGCATGTTGCTAAAATAGAAGCTAAATTCTAAATTATTCAAAAAAAATTTAGTAGATGACAAATTAGCAAAAAACATTAGCATTTTAATAAAATATTAGCTGAACTCCAAATTAGCATAACATTTCTCAGAAAACTTAGCCAAAAACGTTAGCATGTTGCTAAAATAGAAGCTAAATTCTAAATTATTCAAAAAAAAATTTAGTAGATGACAAATTAGCAAAAAACATTAGCATTTTAATAAAATATTAGCTAAACTCCAAATTAGCATAACAATTCTCAGAAAACTTAGACAAAAACGTTAGCATGTTGCTAAACTAGATGCTAAAATTCTAAATTAGCCTAAAAACTTCAGTAGGTAAAACAATAGCCAAAAACGTTATTATTTTGCTAAAATAATAGCTAATCTCCAATTTTTTTTTTTTAAATTTACTATTATTTTATTTTTCTTCAACCAGAGAGCCACGATGGAGAGATGAAAGAGCCACATGTGGCCCTGGGGCCGCAGGTTGCAGACCCCTGAGCTAGTCTCTGCTAGCGACAATCCAGTGTGAACGCCACGGGCTAAAAGTGTCCTCTTGACACGTTTATTGTCTTTTTCACAAGAATATTCTCAATAAAATAAGGATTTCTTCTGGTAGATAGCTGAAGGAAAGGTTTCTTGTGAGAACATAAAGAGCTCTCACGCTCTCAAATGAAGCTTCAGAACCTCCAGAATCCTCTCGCTGAAGTCGGTCTTCCATCCACGCTGTCATGTGTCGAACTCGTGTTCCTCTTGTTTTGTTTATTACTCGTTCTGAATATGTTTAATTTGCACCTATCACTCCCTATTTCCAGAACGCATAACTGATCAAAACCTAGAAGGAGCTGCGTTGACTTACGTTAGCCTTTAAGAAAATTTGGATTTGGATTCATAACCTTCTTTTTGTTTTTTTATAAATGTGAATAATGTTTATTTTTGGAACGAACAAAAGCAAAAATATACATATAAAAAAAACTAGTATCTCGCTCTATTTTTTTACATTTTTAAACTTTAGTAGCAAAAAAGCTAGCTCGATGCTTAATTACTAGCTGAAGTTCAAATTAGCATAACATTTCTCTCTAAATTTAGCATGTTGTTAAAATAAAACCTAAACTCAAAATTAGCCTAAAATCCCCAGTAGATAACAAATTAGCTAAAAATGTTAGCATATTGCTAAAATATTAGCTAAACTCAAAATTAGCATAAAAAACTAATTAGAGGCCAAATCTGCCAAAAAAAAAAGCTAGCTTGTTGCTTATTTACTAGCTGAACTCCAAAATAGCCTAAAATTCCTCAGAAAACTAACTTAGTCAAAAAAGTTAGCATGTTGCTAAAATAGAAGCAAAATTCTAAATTATTCAAAAAAAATTTAGTAGATGACAAATTAGCAAAAAAATTAGCATTTTAATAAAATATTAGCTAAACTCCAAATTAGCATAACGTTTCTCAGAAAACTTAGCCAAAAACGTTAGCATGTTGCTAAAATAGAAGCTAAAATTCTAAATTAGCCTAAAAACTCCAGTAGGTAACACATTAGCCTAAAAGGTTATTATTTTGCTAAAATAATAGCTAATCTCCAATTTTTTTTAAATTTACAATTATTTTATTTTTCTTCAGCCAGAGAGCCACGATGGAGAGATGAAAGAGCCACATGTGGCCCTGGGGCCGCAGGTTGCAGACCCCTGAGCTAGTCTCTGCTAGGGACAATCTAGTGTGAACGCCATGGGCTAAAAGTGTCCTCTTGGCACGTTTATTGTCTTTTTCACAAGAATATCCTCAATAGAATAAGAATTTCTTCTGGTAGAAAGCTGAAGGAAATGTTTCTTGTGAGAACATAAAGAGCTCTCACGCTCTCAAATGAAGCTTCAGAACCTCCAGAATCCTCTCGCTGAAGTCGGTCTTCCATCCACGCTGTCATGTGTCGAACTCGTGTTCCTCTTGTTTTGTTTATTACTCGTTCTGAATATGTTTAATTTGCACCTATCACTCCCTATTTCCAGAACGCCTAACTGATCAAAACCTAGAAGGAGCTGCGTTGACTTATGTTAGCCTTTAAGAAAATTTGGATTCGCATTCATAACCTTCTTTTTGTTTTTTTATAAATGTGAATAATGTTTATTTTTGGAACGAACAAAGTAAAAATATACATATAAAGAAACTAGTATCTCTCTCTATTTTTTTACATTTTTAAACTTTAGTAGCAAAAAAGCTAGCTCGATGCTTAATTACTAGCTGAAGTTCAAATTAGCATAACATTTCTCTCTAAATTTAGCATGTTGTTAAAATAAAACCTAAACTCAAAATTAGCCTAAAATCCCCAGTAGATAACAAATTAGCTAAAAATGTTAGCATATTGCTAAAATATTAGCTAAACTTCAAATTAGCATACAAAGCTAATTAGAGGCCAAATCTGCCAAAAAAAGCTAGCTTGTTGCTTAATTACTGCCGAACTCCAAGATAGCCTAAAACTCCTCAGAAAACTAACTTAGTCAAAAAAGTTAGCATGTTGCTAAAATAGAAGCTAAATTCGAAATTATTCAAAAAAAATTTAGTAGATGACAAATTAGCAAAAAAAATAGCATTTTAATAAAATATTAGCTAAACTCCAAATTAGCATAACATTTCTCAGAAAACTTAGCCAAAAAAGTTAGCATGTTGCTAAAATAGAAGCTAAAATTATAAATTAGCCTAAAAACTCCAGTAGGTAACACATTAGCCAAAAACGTTATTATTTTGCTAAAATAATAGCTAATCTCCAATTTTTTTTTTTTTATTTACTATTATTTTATTTTTCTTCAACCAGAGAGCCACCATGGAGAGATGAAAGAGCCACATGTGGCCCTGGGGCCGCAGGTTGCAGACCCCTGAGCTAGTCTCTGCTAGCGACAATCCAGTGTGAACGCCACGGGCTAAAAGTGTCCTCTTGACACATTTATTGTCTTTTTCACAAGAATATCCTCAATAAAATAAGGATTTCTTCTGGTAGAAAGCTGAAGGAAAGGTTTCTTGTGAGAATATAAAGAGCTCTCACGCTCTCAAATGAAGCTTCAGAACCTCCAGAATCCTCTCGCTGAAGTCGGTCTTCCATCCACGCTGTCATGTGTCGAACTCGTGTTCCTCTTGTTTTGTTTATTACTCGTTCTGAATATGTTTAATTTGCACCTATCACTCCCTATTTCCAGAACGCATAACGTGAACTCTCAGAGAAACTGCAGGAGTTGTTTTTCCTGTTAATTGCCTGCGCCGGTTTTATCTGCAGAGTAGCAGTAAAAGTTCGGCTACAAAGCTTTTCTCCCAGCTCAGATGTTTTTCTGTCCCAGCAGCCTTTGAAAACATACAAACACCAAGAACCTCCAGCAGGCTGTAAAAAGTTTGTAATCAAGTTTACTCGGTAAAGTAATGAGTCAAGTGCTTTTTCCATTGTTTTGGGCTGGGGCCTGTAATCACGGCGTGACCTATGAACTCATGAGCCTGGCGCTGTGCTGCTCCCATTTGGGTGGCTTGGTATTGACTCGGAGGTTATTGGCTCAGCTAATTGCTATTTGCATAGCTTTATTAGTATCCCAGCATCGCCTTTGTGACATTTCGCTCTTCTTTCCCCTTCCTCTGCCTCCCTGGCTCCCACTCCTGGCTTGCATTCTGGGGGAGAGGAATTAGACAGTGTCTGGTGTGTGATTAAGTATTCATGCTTAAAGTAGCGACGGGCGGATCTCCAGAGAGAAGGCCATGAAGGAGAAGAGCAAACATTAATATGCGTCTAATAACTCTTTCTATCTGCTTTTTCCTTCCCGAGCTTTGTCTACGTTTCACACTCTGTCTTACTGGGGAACTGTAAAATATTAAATATGAGAGGATGAATGGAATTAAAGGAGGAACTCATGAAAAGTTCATTCTTTTTTTCTTCTTTTGGAAATAGAAAATGATTTGGTAAATATTGATGTTTGTGGATGAGCGCGATAAACTAGTCTGACTCTGTCAACAAGTCCGTTGCCGGTTGGTGACTTTTGAGAGTTTGTGGCGTCTTTGATTGTTTATTGTCGGGGAAAGCATCTTATCTTCACAAAATATAGGACGTGTGTGTTGATGTATCCAGAGCTGCCACGATTAGTCGACTAATCGATGACTAATCGATAGTCGATTAGTCGTTACTTTAGAGAGTCCGAGTGTAGTAACGTTTAAAGTTATGATGGCATTATGCTAGATTGTTTGGACTATTTTGGAGTTTAGCTAATTTTTCAGCTTCATGCTAGTTATTTTGACTAAGGATTTTTTTTTTCAGTTTTTTAGGCTAATTTGAAGTTTAGATAATATTACAGCTGCATGCTAGCTATTTTGGCTAATTTTGTCCCTTTTGTTTTTTAGGCTAATTTGAAGTTTAGCTAATGTTTTAGCTACATGCAAGCTATCTTGGCTAATTAAGGATTTTTTTTCAGTTTTTTAGGCTGATTTGAAGTTTAGATAATAGTTTAGCTGCATGCTAGCTAACTTGGCTAATTAAGGATTTCTTTCTGTTTTTAGGCTAATTTGAAGTTTAGATAATATTTCAGCTGCATGCTAGCTATTTTGGCTAATTTAGTCCCTTTTGTTTTTTAGGCTAATTTGAAGTTTAGCTAATATTTTAGCTACATGCTAGCTATCTTGGCTAATTAAGGATTTTTTTTCAGTTTTTTAGGCTAATTTGGAGTTTAGATAATATTTCAGCTACATGCTAGCTATTTTGGCTAATTTAGTCCCTTTTGTTTTTTAGGCTAATTTGAAGTTTACATAATATTTTAGCAACATGCTAGCTATCTTGGCTAATTAAGGATTTTTTTTTCAGTTTTTTAGGCTAATTTGGGGTTTAGATAATATTTCAGTTGCATGCTAGCTATTTTTGGCTAATTTAGCCCCTTTTGTTTTTTTGGCTAATTTGTAGTTTAGCTAATATTTTAGCTACATGCTAGCTATCTTGGCTAATTAAGGATCTTCTTTTCAGTTTTGTAGGCTAATTTGGAGTTTAGGTAATATTTCAGCTACATGTTAGCTATTTTGGCTAATTTAGGCTTTTTTCTGTTTTTTAGGCTAGTTTGGCATTCAACTAATATTTTAGCCGGCTATGAGCTTCAGTTTCAGCTGTCAATTTCAGTATCTTCAGCTGTCAGCACTAAAATCTTCAACGGGCAAATTCAGCTTACATCATTCACACTAGCATTATTGCAGGTAATGCTGTATACACTGTCTGATAATGTTCTTGTTGGTTCAGCAGCTGAGGGCCTCATTCTTCAATTTCAACTGTACACAGCAAATCGGGCAGTGTACATTTTGTGCCATAGGAGTAAAGGTTACACTGAATTCGGTGATTATTTGGGTCCAAATTACTCCTATGGAATAGAATGTACACTGCCCGATTTGCTGTGTATTGGTGTTCATGAATTAACAACAGGTGCACTTCAGTGGCAACAATTAGAAAACCCTCCAAACAGGACTGGTGTTCCATGTGGAGGTCATTTCAAGTTTCTCCCTCTTGATCTTTTTTGGCTGGTTTTCCACTCCTGCTGATTTTGTCTTGTGTAATTCTCTCTACTGGCAGTATGAGGAGATTCCTTAACCCTACAGAAGTTGCACAGGTTGTCCAACTTCTCCAGGATGGAACATCCACACGTGCTGCAGCAAGAAGGTTTAATGTGTCTCCCAGCACAATCTCCAGAACATGGAGGAGATTTCAGGAGACTGCTGGTTATTCTGGGAGACCTGGACAGGGCCGTAGAAGGTCCTCAACCCCTCAGCAGGACCCATACCTGCTCCTTTGTGCAAGGAGGAACAGGCTGAGCACTGCTCGTGTCCTACAGAATGACCTCCAGAGGGCCACTGGTGTGAATGTCTCTACCCAAACAATCAGGAACAGACTTCATGAAGGTGGCCTGAGGGCCCCACGTCCTGTAGTGGGCCCTGTGCTCACTGCCCAGCACCGTGGAGCTCCACTGGCATTTGTTCAAGAACACCAGAATTGGCAAGTCCTCCACTGGCGCCCTGTACTTTTCACAGACCAGAGCAGGTTCACCCTGAACACCTGTGATAGACGTGAAAGAGTCTGGAGAAGACAAGGAGAACGTTCTGCTGCCTGCAACGTGGTTCAACATGACAGGTTTGGTGGTGGGTCAGTGATGGTCTGGGGAGGCATATCCATGGAGGGACGCACAGACCTCTACTGCCTAGGAAATGGTGCTCTGACTGCCATAAGGTATCCAGATGAAATCCTTCAACCCATTGTCAGACCCTACGCTGGTGCAGTAGGTCCTGGTTTCCTCCTAATGCACCACAATGCCCGGCCTCACGTGGCAAGAGTCTGCAGGCAGTACCTGGAGGATGAAGGAATTGAAACAATTGAATGGCCTTCACCATCCCCTGACTTAAACCCAACAGAACATCTCTGGGACATTATGTTTGGGTCCATTAGGTGCCGCCAGGTTGCTCCTCAGACTGTACAACAGCTCAGGGATGCCCTCACACAGATCTGGAGGAAAGGCCACAAGACACCATTCGTCGTCAAGCATGCATACAAGCTCGTGGGGGGCACACAAGATACTGAAAAGCATTTAGAGTTGAAGAAATGAAGTTTTGGAGAAAATGGACTAGCCTGCCACATCTTCATTTCACTCTGATTTGATGGTGTCTACACAATTGAGCCTCTGTAGACTGAAAACTTTTATTTCCATTTAAAGACTTGGCATCCTTTTGTTCCTAAGACACTGCTCTGTCGTTATTGGTATAGATATTCAGCTTCATATTGAGATCTGATGGATCTAATGTGTT
Organism: Oryzias javanicus; assembly: GCA_003999625.1. Taxonomy (NCBI): domain Eukaryota; kingdom Metazoa; phylum Chordata; class Actinopteri; order Beloniformes; family Adrianichthyidae; genus Oryzias; species Oryzias javanicus. Next base: position 13,299,139 of record CM012459.1, read on the forward strand.
TCTTTAAAGTGCTTCTTTCATTTTTGTGAGTAGTGTATTGAGTTTTTAATTAGCTTTAAGCTAATGATGGTGAGGATTTGTGCTTTACATCCAGTTTAAGTATGACTCGATTAGTTGATTAATTGGAAAAAATAATTGGTGATTATACAAATACTCGTTTGTGGTATTACTAGATGTATCTCATGTACGACAAAAAGAATGGACTAACAAACTGACTCTTCCCTATTCTATTCTCAAGAAACCAACACTTTTCTTTTTCACTCTGAACATTTCAAAAACCCAACAAGGATTTTTTTGTCAGGTGGAGATTCAACTTTCCAAAGATAGACTGAAAGAAAACAGTTTTTTATATTACAGCCCATATGGACTTCCATCATGTTCCAAGAGGTTTACATTAAAAAGCACACAAATGCCTCCAGGTTATTCTTCACGATTCTCAGACATCTCAGTCCATCCAGCAGTTTTCTCCTCCTCCAGTCTCTGTATAAAGAAATACTCGTCCACGAAGAATGCAGGTAAAGCTGTAGTCACAGCTGCCCTTTTGGGTAACTGTGACTGCGTGAGAGAGGAAAACGTCTGTACAGGACACGGTTGTAGACCGCTCAGTAAATCTGTAGAGAGAAAATATTCATGCACAATTTTTCTTTGGCTGTAGAGAACACTGAAGCAGCAAGTGAGATGCAGGTGTGTCACACACATTTTTCTATTTCTATGCCGCTCTATATCCTTTAGATTGTGCAAGGAGCCAGTTAGTAATGCTGGCCAGATCGATCCAAAATATCGATAGTATCGATTTGAAGTTGGGGTGCAACTAGTGCTACCGTATTATTATTTTTATAATTATTTTATTTTAATAGTCGATTATCCACCAATTATTTTTTCCGATTAGTCGACTAATCGGCCATGCTCAAACTGGATGTAAAACGCGCATCTTAACCATCATTAGCTTTAAACAAACTAAAAATAAGATGTATAGCATTACCTGTGATTATGCTATTGTGAATGCTGTAAGCTGAATTTGGGCGCTGGAGATGCTGAAATTGATTGCTGAATTCACTGAAGCTGAAATATTATTTAAATGCCAAATTAGGCTAAAAAAAGAAAAATCTTGAGTTAGCCAAAACAGCTAGCATGTAGCTGAAATATTAGCTAAACTCCAAATTAACCTAAAAAACTGTAATAAATGCCAAAATACTCTAAAAATCTAGCACAATGCTATAATAACTTTAGAACTTTCTGACTCCATATTATATAAAGTAACGACTAATCGACTATTAAATTAGTCGTCGACTATTTTAATGGTCGACTAATCGTGGCAGCCCTTGGTGTAAGGACGCCATACAACATCACCTGTAGGACATCATTAAACACAACTTATGTTAGCCTCACAAATACTGACACACTTCCACGCACCTCTTTGGTACGTTCTATTTTCATGGCGTCTTTTGAGGTGCCAGCACGACTCACCTGTGCTCATGTTAAGATCCAGCGGGTCTTCTTCAGGACCGTGCATAGGTCTGGACAACACATTCTAATTCCCAACTCGTCACATTTTGACATTTGGTTCAGGACCCCTCCACACCACTTTATGACATTTTGGGTGTCCCCAACTCGTCTTTTCTGGACCTGCTGGCTGTTCCCCTTAATCAGGGGTCCGGCGTTTTGCCCAGATGCAGACTTGTCACGGAGAAATCACCAAAGTTGTTCTGGAATTCATTTGTTGCCACATCATGGAAAACATGGATGATGTTGAGCGAGTAGCTTTGATTTGAAAGCTTTGGAGAGCTCTACAAAGACGCCGCCAAGCATGTTGCCGTGTCTGGGCTCACCGGATCACTCAGTCTCTCTCGGTGCGGGCCGATCGCTTCAGCTCCATGTTTCGCCCAACAGTAACCGGGACAGTCTTATTACATTGTCTTAACGAAATGTGTCCTGTGTGAATGCACCTTAACCCGGTATCGATCTGCGTCCAGTACCACGTTCAGTACCAGTTTTTATCCGGTCCTAGTCTGTGATGTGTTCTTTGGTACCGCATTTGAGACCGGTGCCAGGTTAGGGTACCAGTTCATTTCACGTCCGGTACCAGTTTGCGTCTTGGGGGTTGAGGAGCGCTGATTTAACTGAAAAAGCGACGAGCTGGGGACACTCAAAACCTTCATTTTTGACGCGGATGGATCCCCAACCCGACCTCAGTATGTGAAGAATGAGAATGTTTTGGTCTGAACAACCCAAAAACCCACAAACACCCACATGAATTCATGAGACTGTGGCTCCAAAGATTTAGACTGATCACATTTTGATCTATTTTCAAAGTCTTCCCAGTGGTTTTTTAACCATGACCTGAATCCTTATTTAGGATATATTTTCTCCAGAGAGGCAGAAATGTGACCATCGGCGTGAAGCGAGCCCGCCCTGCTGAGAGCTCTCTGTTTACATGCTGTCCCACTAGCTTACAGCAACAAAAACAATAAGATATATAATTTCCATCCAGCTATACAGTTTAGATTCAGATTCCAGCTCAGACGAGGAAAACAAAGACGTTCATGGATCTATTGGTCTGCAAGTGTATGGATCAGAATGGGGCGGAACAGGAAGCTCGTCCATCTACGTCACAAATATAATCTTTTTCAAACAGCGTTTCATTTCATCCGATTTGAAGAAAGAAATTTTCTTTATGTAGGTCATTCATCATCAGAGAAATGCCACAGGAACTCGTGAAATGGGTCTCTATTAGAAGATAGTAGGAATGAAAACTGATATTTGAAAATGCATGAAGTGGATATTGACGTGGTAATAAAATATGAAATGTATTTAGGAGTAAACATGGTGGATTATTATCATTCAGCTACAGTTCCGTCTACTAACTGGTTGTTTTTTGCTCTTGGAAGTAGAAAAAAAATCATTTTCTCCACTGGGAAGTTCTTCATTAAAGTCAGCTACTTAAAATTTAAATGACTCATTTGACTCCATTAAATAATAACCGAAATCTTTAGCTTTCCTGCTGACTGTGTCAAGCCGAATTTTTCATTCTGGTATTTGGAGAAAACCTGTTACACTTCCTTAAACTGGAGCTTTTTCCTCCCAAAAGTCTGACTTTCCACCAAAAACAGATTTAAATCAGAGACTCTGTCATGGTTCTCGCGAGTGATGTTAGAGGTTATCGGTCCAGAAGTTGTTGGCATTAAGAACGTCAGAACGGATCTCCTCTTTCATGAAGAAACGTCTTGTATATTGTTTCAGAAAAAGGTCCAAAGCCTTTTTTCAAAATCAGAAGTCCAAAATGTCAAACCTCTTGAAAGGAAGTCAGTCCGAAGTTGAAGGAACAGATTTGTGTTTGTTTCATTGTGTGTGCGTGCGCGCCACCATTCCCTTCCCGTTTGACGCCGTGTCTTTTAGAGTGAAATGTCAGTCTCATTTCGGTGTTATTACTTGAGGGAGGAGACGGAGGGCTTTAGTGTGTAATCTCAGCCTCCCTGTGGCCGGCGCTCGGCCTCCGATGTACCGGCGAACGCGCTCTCTGCGGTGGCCCGGACGCCGTCCCCCACTTTAGTCTCGCGCTTCTCCATTAGAACTCCACGAGATTTTGTTTTGTATTTGCGTTCCTGCTGAGCGCGGCGGCGTGAAACCGCAGGTGGAGGGTGACAAATGCGTGGCGGAAAGAGCTGTGATTGACTGATGGGGATGGATTGGTCTGTGGGGGGATGGATCAGAGGAATCAACTTATGCAGTAGAGAAAGTTAAAGATCTTTGGTGAAAAACACAAAGAATTAGCTGTAAAATACAGAACACCATATTGTTTCGTTTTTTTCGTGACCCTTCAACAGCCCGCTCAACCAAATGGAGGAAACATAGTTTTAAAAACATTGATTGTAAGCATTTCTCCCCAATGTACGAAGTAAGTTCTCTGGAGTAAGCCCCGCCCCCACGTTTAGTCCGGCCCGCTGATCAATATCAGATTATTTATTTTTTTCCACATAGAACGTGACACATAGAATGTTGTTTTCTTCCAGCTTTCACGTCTTGCTGATTCTTTTAGAGCAGTCATGCTGCTGCGTTTTTTCTTTTTTTAAAACAGCCCAGCCTGTTCTGTGTCCTGATTCGCTGGAGACCTTATCGATCAAATCCTCTCTACCGCGTCTCCATGTGAGCAGCTCTGCTGATCTACGTAGATTATGGCGTTTCCTCACGGACGATCCCAGCCCCCGCGAACACTTTCTGCACCTGTGCGCGCGTGTTTAATCTCTGTTCTGTTTAATAAAGTCGTGCAGCTGCTCGTTGTCAGAAGGGGGGAGGATGGGGGAGGAGGCAGAAGCTACTATATACATTATTTTAAAAGTCAGTCATACCGTGACATTATGCAACACACATTTTAAAACACATATACGATTCATCCATTTTTTAAAATGAATGTTTGTGTGAAATGGCCAAATAAAAACGGTGAAAACGTGTTGAGGTGAGAATTGGTTTAATCGACGCCTTTGGCGGAGAAGTTTGACAAAATGCCAGAAAATTTGACAAAAGAGGTCAAAAGCATCTGGTATAAAATTACGTAAAAAGGAGAAAATTAAAAAAGAACAAGAGGAGAAACGAGATAAAGAGAAAGATAACATCTTGTAACAATAGACATGAGAGGACAGATTATATTTTTGAAATTTGTGAATACTAATTTTTTCCTGACTTATTTCTGTGAAGATCAAAGAGAAATATTTGGTTATTTTTTATTTCATAAATAGTATATATATATATATATATATATATATATAACATTAAATAAATATATATCAATAGACAAATAGATATAGTTCAAAAGAACTTTAGAGATGGTTAGTGCAGGAGACTATACATATAAATATATATATTTATATATATAAATATATGTGTGTGTGTGTGTGGGGGGGGGGGGGGTGTGGTCTGGCCCTTCTGTCGAATTTTAGAATCCTTTGTGGCCCACGAGTTGAAATATTTGCCCATTCCAGCCCTAAAAGGACATAAAAGGAAAAAAAAATGAAAAAGAACAACGTTTTTTTTTTTTCCTAAAAAATAAGTAATAAGCAAAAATGAATCTATTTACTGACTGATTGCAACAGATACTACCTGGTTCTCACCAGTTAGCATTTTTTTTTAGAATTTTTATCTTTACTTCAACTTTTATAATAACATATTTTTTTCAGTTATTCTTTGGTGCAAAACCATTTACTAACCAGAATTGTTTTCTCTAAAAAAAAATAAAATAAATAAAACAATTCTGGATAACTGTCTATGAATTTTTAGGCCTTTTTCTTTTTTTTTTTGCTTTAATCATTTTTTTTTATTTGATGTCTCTTAACGGGCTCTGTACCAAGGCAATATTTTTTTTTTTTGGCTTGTCTTTTGAGTTTTTAACAAGTTACAGTGAACATTGTCGACGATGTGACTTTTGTGGATAAAACTGATTGAAATGAGAGTAACTGGAACAAATATAATCTCTACAGATGAACAGGAGGTTTCATTGGTGGTCGACACAAACCGCTATAGTTTAACGCTTTGATGACGTAGATGTTTTAAATAAAAGGAATACATTCCCAACAAACACACCGACATACTGGCCTCTGATTGGAAGATCAGAGGTTTGATTCCCGCTTTGCTCGCCCGTGTGTCAAACTGTCCTTGGGCCAGACTCTGAACCCTGCACGGCTCCTGGTGCTTATAGGTTGGCGCCAGTTTTCAGCAGCATAGATTGAATGTGGCTGTGACTTTAAAGGACGAGCAGGAGGCGGAGTCTTTTTCTTTATCTACTGTTTCTCATGTTTAGTTGGAAGAGATTTGGTGTGAAATGTTGAAGCAATGCAAATCTGATGGAACTGATTCCAGGTTTTTTCTTTCACAGCTCTATTTATGAATGAAAAAGGACATTATATACATCCCAACCAAACCCAACCTGATTTTAAGCAATGATTCCCAGACTTTCCTCTCCCCGGTCACTTCCTCCAGCTCCTCTGAGGGGACCCCGAGGCGTCCCCAGCCCAGCCAAGAGACGTAGTTTCTCCAGCGTGTCCTGGATCTTCTGCCCAGTGGGACATGCCAGAACAGGTCTCTAGTTTGGCGTCCAGCAGATGCCCGACCCACCTCAACTGGCTCCTCTGGATCTGCCACTTTAAAGGGTACAAACAATCTGAGGTCCATTTGAGCGACAGACGCTGCGGCCCGGCGGTTTGGTAGCAGCGCGATTTGAGTGAACCGAATTAGGCGGGAGACGTTAACCTGTCGCATCTACCAATCAGGGACTCGGCTTTGGGCAAGTGACGTTTAAGATACTAATCCATGCAAGTCTATTGGTCCAGGACAAATGTAAACCTATATAAACATATATAAGGATCACTAAAGAACACATTATTTATGAAATTATTTTGTGGACTCCGTTTCTAACCGGACGTAAAACGACTCCATCTCTTAGACACTCCCTTTCGCTCCTTGGGGGCGCCGCCCATTTCAAGACATCAACCTAGAGCAGAGGTCTGCAACCCGCGGCTCCAGAGCCACATTTGGCTCTATTATCTCTGAATAGTGGCTCTCTGGCTGAAGAAAAATAATATAATAATAATAATAATAATTAAAAAAATGGAGATTATTTTAGCAACACGCTAACATTTTGGGCTAATTTGTTTTTTAGTGCAGGTTTTAGGCTAATTTAGAGTTTTAGCTTCTATTTTAGCAACATGCTAACGTTTTTGACTAATTTAGGAATTTTATGCTAATTCGGAGTCTTGCTAAAATTTTAGTAAAATGCTTATGTTTTCAGTTAATTTGTTATCTACTGATTTTTTTTTGATAATTTGAAATTTAGCTTCTATTTTAGCAACATGCTGAAGTTTTTCGACTAAGTTAGTTTAATGAGGAACTTTAGTTTTTTGTTGTTTTTTTTGCGGATTTGGCCTTTAATTCGTTTTTTGTGCTAATTTTGAGTAATATTTAGCTAATATTTAAACAATAACATTTTTAGCTAATATGTTGTCTACTGGGAGTTTTAGGCTAATTTTGAGTTAAGATTTTATTTCAGGAACATACTAAAATTCCTGGCTGATTTAATTTACAGAGAAATGTTATGCTAATTTGAAGTTCAACCAGTAATTAAGCAACAAGCTAGCTTTTTAAGTTAAAAACCTAAAAAAAATCCCTTTTTGAGAAATGCTCGTTTCTTTTTATATATATTTTTTCTTTTGTTTGTGCCAAAAATAGACATTATTCACATTTATAATAAAACAAAAGAATGTTATGAATGCAAATCCAAATTTCTTAAAGGCTAACGTAAATCAATGCCACTCCTTCTAGGTTTTGATCAGTAGAAAACGAGCCCAAACGGCTCTTTTACTCTTAAAGGTTGCCGACCCCTGACCTAGAGCCTCGTCAGCGTGTCTGGGTGTTTCACCCATTTTCGTGGTGAAATTCGGTCACAAAAAGATGAACATTTCAGGATTTATTGAAATGATTATCACTGGCGTCTCTTCTCTTTGAAGCATCTTCAATCCTTTGCTTTCACACAGATGGTTTTCCTGGATAATCCATGTTCAAACCCAGGTTCCTTTCCAGGAAATAGTCTTCCCCCTTTCTCCAGCCGCCTTCCCAATATGACCCATCTGAGACGCGTTTAGAATCCAGTCCACCTTAAACGCTTCGCAGATTCCTCACCAGAATGTTCAATATACGAAATATAGTGAAATATAATCCAGTCCGATCATTTTAGTCTGATCTGGTCAAAAAAGTGAATCTTTGACGTCAAATCTGAAGAAACATCAGTGAAATAGAAAGTATTTCCGTCTTTGCTTACTCAGATGTCACAGCTCAAATGAAGATCTAAGACAAGCCAGTCTTAAGGAAACACTTTACCATCATCTATAAATAATTTTACCAACACCTAATGATGTGCTGCTTTGTGCATTTAAATTATTAATAAAAAAACACACTCTGTCCTCTTTCCCGCTGCTGCTTTGTTCAAAGCTTTCATGCTGAGAACAGAAGTGGACTCTGATGCTGAAGGAGGTAAAAATAACAGGCGAGAAGATGGATCGGCTGAGAAACCCGCCAGAATTATGAGGCACAACCTATTTCAGGGACCAGTGGACAGGTAGGGGGCAGAGGGGTAATAATACAAAGCAAGCCAGCCTCAGGATTAAACTTGCAAAGAGACGAGGCTGCAGACGTGGGGCTATTAGAAAGTCAGAGAAATACTTTCAACTAGAACAAGCTGGAAGATACCATCATCAATGTCCAAAAAACAACTTCTGCAATTAATGTAATTCCAATGGATTCTGACTCAAAAAGTGAATTTGTGCCGTTACACATTACACTAGTACAGTTAGATCTGCAACACGACAGTTTGTTACGTTTGGTTAGAAATGCAAAATACATAAAAAATGTTACGATGTAAATTATGCAATACTACTTTATATTAAAATTTAGATCTCAACACTTTTGCACGTCACGATGAATCTGGAACACTAACTCCTGTTTTATGTAAGAAATGGCTAAATCTGAATTCTTCTCTTACCCCTACAGCTTCTCCCTACCTCTACATTTAATAGGGCTGTGGATCGTTGCTCAGGTGGCGATCCGATACGATTCACGAATCGAACCACGAGTCTTAATTTTTAAAGTTATGTTTATTGTGAATATTTACTAGATGGAGGAGAATTATTCGCATTAAATCACCAACATTTATTGGTGATAAGAATCAACAAAACTGATTTTAAAAAACAAAAAACCCAAAAAGATTCAGATAGAAAGAAATCTTGTTTGTCATTTTAAACTTCTTTTTGTCAACCTTCTGGTTAAGTTCAGCAGTAACATAAACAAAAAAGGATAACAATCTCTACTGTTTTGTGTCATTTAACAACAAAACTTGAAAATGTTCCCCACAGTTTTTTTATCTTCAAAGTTCTTCAATATTTTTTGGTGCAGAGCCAAATGTGAAAAAAGTATTTTTTTCTCGCTGCAGAATCATCTGATTCTCATTAATTACATCCTCCTTTTAGCAGCGCGAGGCTGCTTTTCAGAATAAGATGGAGTTTCGTTAATTGCGTCAACTGTTGAAGAGTTATCATAATCAAACGAATATAAACACTGGGGGTAAAGCCCCAATGTTAAAGCTAGTTCATTTTTTCAAAAATTATATCATTGAACAGAACTTCAGTTTCGGTTTTTGAATGGAAAAGAAGTCCCGCTAGTTTTATTTTGAAAACCGGAAGCTTCTCCGCAATGAAGGTGTGTGTTTACTTCCGGTGACTCCCGCGGCTCCTTCGTCCTTGTTTTAATTCGTAAACTTAAAATCCTACATTAATCTGCAATTCAGAGCAAAAATACTATGTTCCCAGATAATATTTTGGTCATATTTTACTAGAATTTACTATATTTATAAAGATCGCGGATCAGGGATCTTGGACGTCGCGAATATTCGTACTCGAATTTTCGGGAGCAGATCGCGAGTACCCGAGTACCCGGATACTCGTTACAGTCCTTACAGTCCTAACATCTACCCCTCCAAACAGAGAGCCACGTTAGCTTCTGGGACTCAAACAGTATATAAAAACATCAGTTTTATAACTATAAAAAGGAAGTTCTGAAACATAAAGACAGTTCAATGTTAACTTCTGCGTATCAGAAAGCAAATCGTTTCTCGTCTGTGGCGTGACGCGGATTCACCCTCACAGTGGTTTAGTTACGAGTTTTGGTCCGTAACAGAAACTCCAGTCTGAATACAGACTAAATGCAAGGTTCAAATGAAGTGGACTTGGAATGGAATAGTGATGGGAATTCCGGCTCTTTTGAGGGAGCCGGCTCTCACTAAAAAGAACCGGTTCTTTTGGCTCCCAAACGGCTCTTTAGGTTGTTTTGTTGCTTTAAGCAATTTATTATCAACAACTGTATAAAATTATGCAAAAAATGAATTGTTAATATAAAAAAACTTGGGGTTTTTTGTAAATATGCTTAACCACCGCAATTCTTGAGGTGCACAGCACGAACACACGGCACAAACACATTTTGACCAATCGTGTGCGACATGAAGAGAAAAAAAAAGTGAGTGAGAGAGATGAGGTGAGAGAGAAAAATAAGACGGCTCCCGACTTCCAGCTCCCAGTGAGGAGCCGGCTCGCGACGTTCACTTCAAAGAGCCATTTCGTTCGCGACCAACCCATCACTAGAATGGAATACACCCCAAGTCATGCAATACTAGGGTATGTTCCATTACTTCAGTACGGTGGCTGGGAAGTGCAAAACAATAATACATTTACCCAAACACATTTACAAGTTCATCAAAACACTTTTACAAATTTATAAAAACACATTTACAAGTTCATCAAAACACTTTTACAAATTTATGAAAACACATTTACAAGTTCATCAAAACACTTTTACAAATTTATGAAAACACATTTACAAGTTCCTCAAAACACTTTTACAAATTTATAAAAACACATTTACAAGTTTATTAAAACACTTTTACAAATTTATAAAAACACATTTACAAGTTCATCAAAACACTTTTACAAATTTATAAACAAACATTTACAAGTTTATTAAAACACTTTTACAAATTTATAAAAATACATTTACAAGTTTATTAAAACACTTTTACAAATATTCAAAAACGCATTTACAAGTTTATTAAAACACTTTTACAAATTTATAAAAACACATTTACAAGTTTATTAAAACACTTTTACAAATATGCAAAAACGCATTTACAAGTTTATTAAAACACTTTTACAAATTTATAAAAATATATTTACAAGTTTATTAAAACACATTTACATTTAGACCGACACACATTTACAAGTTTGCCCATAGTCTGTATATTTGATGGACAACCCCCGCTCCAGTATGCAATTCATTTCCTATGACGTCCAGTAGATGATATAGCGTGTATGAGGTTCACCTTCGACATGACCCGTAAGTAAGGGTACAGAGATGAGTTGAGTGAGAAAAAGACCGCCGAAAGGGGGTCGTACAGCCAGTGTTGCCAGATTGGGCGGTTTTGGTTCTAAATTTGCGGGCAAAAATTGCTTTGGGCTTGGTTGTTTGGTGGCTTTTGTGGTTTTGACTCGACTTTACCTCCGAAACACTTCCTCCGTCGTCTAAACGAGGCTTAAATTCTGCGATGGTCCGGTTTCGGCTGTGAATGCGTTAGCATGCCAACGAGGCCCGTTCATCTCCGCTAGGACTATTACTGCGTCGTGCGTGGGAGGAGGAGCCCGAGGGACGAGGCGTTTCTTTAAAAACACCAGCGTTAGTCTGTTAAATTGATGCACGAGGAGAGGTGAGCGGGTCAGTTTCAATCCGCACGTTTTTTTGCTTTTCCTGCAAAGAACTTGTGGGAAAAAAACCGATGCAGAAAAGAAGCGACGGCGGGGGTCGGCGGGGCGGACGCAGAGCTGAAATTGAAATAGAAGTCAGTGGATAAGGAAACAGGACTCTTCATTTTGCCTTGTTGTGCAACCATGTATATTTTGCGCCCTCCATCGCTCTTTCCGCGAGCCTCCTTGCCCCGCAGCGTCCCGCCGATGATTGATACCGAGAGCGGCGCTGGCTACAGAGACAGAGAGAATCATGCATAAAAGATGAGTGCAGTTTATTGTGTTTTCCTGGGGGCCGCGAGGAGAGCAGAAGTTATGGATTTATGTGGTGCGCGATTGGAGCAGAGCCCGCGCCCGGGGGACACATGTTCCGCGCGGGGACTGAAGCGGGAAGTTGCGTATGATCGTGGACGAGTCGTCCGCGGGTCGCTTTACCGGCGGCGATGGAAGCTGACATGGTAATTACAGGATAATATCCCGCCCTCACCTCTTCATTCAGCCTCCAAATGGACTGAGTCTGAACCCGCCACCTCGTTGGGGCGCGCTGATTAATTGGCGTACTGATCCGTCGGGTCACCACTTATTCAGAACTGGGTACGGGCCCGCGTGATGGATGCGATGCAGTTTGTTTGATGACAGTGTTTAATTGATCCATTTCTTTGGGAAGCCATTAAACTGAAATCATTCTAATGAGACATTTTGATTGGGCTCCACACAAGTAGGCTTGAATATATTTTCCTCTTGTTATGGAGAGTTTAAGTGTCCCATTATACTGTATATATGTGGTTAATGAGCTTTTTTTTTTCTTTTTTTTTCTCCTCCACGCCGCTGAGGATAAAATTAGGCTGGAGATGCAGCGTAATTGGAAACTTTATAGAGCGAGTGGAGATATTTTGACATTTTGGACATTAAGGAAACAACAAGTGACAGCAGTGATTCTTACCCTGAGGTTGACTCATCTGCCGTAAATAAAAAAAAAAAAAACAATAAACAGCTAAAGCTTAATGTGTAAACTCTGAAAAATTTAAAGCCTACGAGACAGAGACCATAGCCACATCTAGCTCTAAATTTTTAGCTTTTTCAGTTCTTCAAGTGTGAAACAGAAAATCATCTTAAGAACACTTTTACACCAAAGGCTAGCCACATGCTAGCTGTTTTGGCTAAATTTTTAGCTTTTTCAGTTATTTAGGTTAATTTGGAGGATAGCTGAGATTTCAGCTACGTGCTAGCTGTTTTGGCTAAAGTGGACATTTTCCAGTTATTTAGGCGAATTTGGCATCTTAGCTAAAATTTCAGCTAAAATTTCAGCTAATGTATGCTTTTTTCAGTATTTTAGGCTATTTTAAAGTTTAGCTAATATTTCAGCTACATACATGCTAGCTGTTTTGGCTCATTTAGGTTTTTTTTTAATTTTTTGGCTAATATGGCACTTTGCTAATTTATTAGCTAGCTATCAGCTTCAGTGTTTTTAGCTATCAATTGTAGCATCTTCAGCTATTAATCTATAGCAGGAAATGCAATATAACTAGGTTTTAGAATATTTAAGGAAACAGTCATGTGGCTCTCATTAGAAAAAGTTTGGGGACTCCTGCTTCAAATCAACAATACATAATTTTAAAATGGGTTCAACTGACTGTAAAGTCTGCCACATACATGCTTTTGTTGTTGTGAATTTTAATCTTCAAAGTCGCCCGATGACATTTATTTTTAATTAAAAAAATAAAATTCCCCATTAGCGTTTTAATTATGAAGATTTTGCACAAAATCCTTCAACCTAAATGTCTTAAAAAGCCATTTCTCATGTTGATCTCAAGCCTCTGTTTCCAAAATCTCCTCTGAGGGGGCGTGGCTTTTAGAAATGAGCTGAGTAGCCCTGCCCCCGCCAAAGGGGGACATCCACCGAGATCGGAGTTGCAGCTGGAATAGATACAGGAGAAGGGCCTGGCCCACATCCAGAGTTGGATCCGCCCACCCCGTACCCGGCCCCCTCCCGCAGCGACGGACACGCCCCCACACACAAGAGATCCAACCCCAGGGCATCACCAAAACTCGCATCCAGTTAGCCTTGCAGGTTTCTGCTTCAAGTCACGCGACGGATGTTTTGAACAGAATCAACAAGTCTTTTTAAAATTCAACTTCTTTCAGAATCAGAATGTAAACGAAACAAAAATATTCTAAGTTAGTTTATTTATTTATTTATTTTCCTGCCGCCAGTCCCGGTGGTTAGGAACCACTGGTTCAGAGGATCCTTTCAAAGGATAAAGCGTGAGCAGATCGCAGTTGATGCACCCTGAAGCCGTTACCATGACAACACATTTTAATAGTTTGCTTTTCTGAAAAACAATCTTAGAAGTTAAAAATATAACAAGATAGAAGTTTTAATTAAGATTTTTTTTTTTTTCATAAATGATAAATTGTATGATAATGCTCTTGCAGGTGTGCATTAACAGACATGAAACGGCTTTACGGAGATAGCAACACAGAAATAAGATCAACACAATAAAAAAAAATGTCAGTACTTAATTAATCATGATTAATACGGTAATTTGACACCCTAATTATTGCCACTGTGCATTAATGTCTACGGTTTTAAGTTGAACTTATTAAAATGATCTCAGATGCCTTTAATCGGCTGGATGTGTCGTTTCGAGGACGTCTCAGTGGAGATTTGGTTCAAGTAGCAAAACTAACTTGAACCAGAGATCGGAGGCAGTTAGAAAACCACTGCGTCATTCTTCACAGGAACAAAGTGTGTCTCCTTTTGCTTCAACCAAAAACATCTTTTTATCTCTTCAGTTCAGCCACAAATGCAATTCTCTCGTCACGGCCGACGGTGGAGTTCTCGTTCCGATCCCTCGCCCAACGCAGCACTCCTTAAAGTTCGCCTCTTGATTATGGACGGGTTGGCCGTGACCCGGTGATCTCTAATCAAGCCCATCTCTCACGGCTCCTATTGATTGTGGTTGCAGAGCAGGAGTGAATCTTCTTTATTGATCCGCTTTGATTCCTCTGTTTCATCTCCTCATAGCTCAACTAATTGGCCTGTTCTTTGTCGACAAGACTGACTTTTATACCCGATATTACAGTGCTGTATTTATTCCCTTGAGGCGAAAAACAAATTAAAGGGAGGGATTTCTCCTCTTCCGTCTCCCTCCTCTGCTTTTATACTGATATAATTCTTATGAAGCCCTTTCTGAAAAAGATGCTCATAAATTCCGAGAGGAAATCATTATTTTCTCATAAATGTGATGATATTGCTCTCATCGGGCAGGCTGGGATGTAAAAACATTTTACGAGATGGGCTATCTGTCCTTGAGGTCACATGACGGCTCTTTCTGGCTTCTCATTGGCCGGGCGGCGTGGGAGATAATTCCATTTCATTAGATATACGGCGGTGGAGGTTTTTCAACAAAGGATCCTTCTGGTCCTCCAGGGGAAAGTTAAAGATGAAAAGTGACCTGAATCATCCGTTAGAGCTGCATCTTTCCTTTGGAGAGACGGCGTCTCTGTAAAGACCGTCCGTCTCTCTGACTCGCTGTCTAGTAAACAGAGACGCATCGATGCCAACGCGTCCCCTTTAGCCCCGAGGCAAGTATTGACCGAAGCATTACTGCAAAGTTTTGTCCAGCTGGAGTGATTACAGCGTTTAGCTAAGATTTACTCGCCGGTTAAGACGACGGGAATGTCTGGAGAAGACGGACCGCTTGGCTTGTGGGAGGTTGTGGGTTCATCTCCTCGGGGACAGGTCTCACTAATACTGCTTCATTATATGCCGCGTGTTACTCGGAGGGAGAATTATGGCTGCTCTGGGACCAGAGTAGGTGGCATAGGTTGGTCATAGATGGGCTTTTATCTGCATCTGGTGCGGAAGAAGGAAATAAGTTATCTTGAAAGGTTACAGGAACATTAAGGTGCATCGCCGGATGGAATGTGAATGCCACAGCTTTGGTTTTTTATACACTTAGTGATGAATTTAGCAGCTCTGAGAAAACAAGGGTTTTTTTGGGTTATGAAACAACATTTATGTCTCTACGTCTGCAGCAGAAAAGTAGAGGAAATACAGCTGAAAGGAGAAGATAGAGGAGCGATTTTTAGTGGTAAAGGTTGCTGGTTCCAGGCACAACTCTTCTGAAATGATTTCATTGATTAAAGGAAAAGTTACCTGGTAAATACAGCTCACCTCCAATTACTGGCTGTGGCTTTTGTTGCAAAAATTGTCTGTTAAACGGTTGGTGTTTGGGTAGGTTTACTAACGTTGATGTTTTTTTAAAGCTTCAGTCCCAGCTGTCCTTTGACGGGTGGATACGATTGCCTTTGGGTGAAAAATGGTAGACTGCACAGTGACCCTGTAGAGAGAAAATGTTCATACCCTTATTTTGTCTATGGGCGTGCTGCGGATGACAGGTCATAGTGACAACACATTGGCACATGGTTATGGACCCCTCCGCGTTGACGTTTAGGGTGTCCCCAACTCATCGTTTTCTGACGTGCTGGATGTTCCAATTACATGTCGGATGCGGTACTGTTTCCTAACCTTAACCTTAACTCAGTACCAGACACGGATTAGTAGCATAGCCTGATCCTAGCTTGGTCCGTGTCCAGTACTGCAACCTGTAACTGGTACCAGTCCAGTCGTTACAAGTTGCAGTACCAGACGCCGTCTGAACCTCGGGACGTGGCCAATATCGGTACCACATCTGATGCCACACACGGGACTTGCATTTCATCCGGAACCGGTACCAATCTGCGTTCAGTATGGATCCCTGTTCTGTACCAATCCGCGTCCGGTACCGGGTTAAGGTAAGGGTGCGCTCCATTTCTCGGTACAGATCTGCAAACCAGAGGTTGAGGCGCCTTGATTTAGTTAGAACAGCTAGCAAGTCAAAAAATGACGAGTTCAACTCCTGATCCAAAACGTCAAAAAGTGACTCGGAGGTCCAAAACCACCTGTCAATATTTGACAACTGAAGAACGAGAATGTGTTGATACGTTTCAATGTTTAGTCGATGGTAGAGACTTGATCTGAGGTTCTGTGGCGCCGTGGTCTGGCGGCAGCGCATTTTGATTGGTGCAAATTTGTGACAAGAATTTAAATGATCTGAACTTTGGTGTCACCTGGTTGCATCTACCAGTGAGGGACTCTGTTTTTGGCATGCGTTTTCATTGACTCGATCAGCACGTTCAGTTCTAATCTAATGCAAGCGTTTTTGCTCTGAGGTTCCATCGAGTTCCAGATTTTATTCTTGTCAATATTTTTCCCCTCTCCAGTTATGGCTCCAATTAAAGCTAATAATAGATGTCGTAGTATATTTACATTTTATAATCTCGCTGTAAATGGTGCAAGAACATCTACAATCATAGATCCAAGCCTGTCCGGCTCTACTAGCCCCGCCCCCTTTTTGGCACTCTTCAAATCTGGGCTGAGAATGGAGTCGGCCTCCAACTGCCCTGTTTGGTTTATTCTTCAATCAGAACATTCCAGAACTGTTGGGATGTTTGACTTACATGAGTGTTCGGACCATCAATCTGCTGCAAAAATCTAAACGTTATATGACCTACGTCAATATGAAACTGAAGAAATTATTTTTGAGCATGTTTGAATACTAGCTTAATTTGTCTTGTTTTTGTTTGTTCTAAAGTGTACACAAGACTATAAAGACTGGTCATATCCCAACTTTTCATTTCTAAAACCTTCAAACTTGGAAAACTTAAATATGAAGACAATAATGCGGGTCGTAGATCTTAAGTCCATTAAACTCTTTGGGGATTATTTTCAATCAATTACAGTTATTTATCTATCTGGATTTCATTAATCAAAGGCTCAAAGGTCATGTGGTTCATGCGACGGACACGTGTGGTCTAAGAACCCTCCATCTGTATCATCACAAAGCCTAAAAACAGTCCAAAGTGGCAACAATAACACAATGAAAAGTGCGGCCGCTGGTCTTTGGACGTCTCCCTGAAGGGCAGCAAGGCCCATTAGCGATACTGAAAATGACTGATGCGGCCCAGCTTTCTGGAAACTTGAATATTTCCCTGAAGTCTTCAACCCGCATTGTCATGCTGCTGTGTACCTACCCCCTGCATCAACTTGAATCAACTTGTTACACATTATACAGCCCCGGGCAAAGGTTTGTAGGCAATGATGTGATCCTCCCTGCTCGCCGCACGCCGCCTCAGGCCAGAAATATCTGCACATTGTAGCTTTATTGCAAGATTGCTTTGCAACTCTGCTTTTCTCTCGGCGAGTGCCTGATTATTCCCTCTTCGGGCCATCCGCATGTCGACCGTGCACCGTGGGGCTCGCCGTCGCGTGGTGGGTTTTCGTCGTGATATTATATGCAGGCGGCGAGCGGCGGCCTTGTAATTTCAGCGAGGAGGTGTCATGTTTTGTTACGCTCAGTAATGGAGAGCTCCTCTTTTCATTACCCCTGCCTTTAAATGGGCCAAACCACAGCAACATGTGGCAGTGATCAATTTGAATGTCATTAACACGGGCGGCTTTAAGGTCCCGCCTTCATTCTCCCCACTCCCTAAACCGTCGTAATTGAATCAAGGAAACGGGAGGCGATGGAGAGCTCCTGGTCAAGCAAACAAAAGGATTATTAACATCGCCGATGACATCGTATTTACAGGAGAAGAGGAAGAGAACGGTGCCATTTACAAAGCAATTTGCCGCCGTGATGGTGCAAGAATAAATAAATGGCAATCTGTTGTTGATTTGCGTCCGGGAGAGGGATGTGTGACACGAGGCAGCAGAGGAAGTCGCGCACATCCCAAGGCGGGCTGTGAACGACCAGGGACGCCGTTTTAATCTGCTGCCTGAGGTACAACAGGCTGATGTGCAACATTCAAAACACTAACCTTTAGGAAGATGAGAATGTGTAAGAAATAATAGCTTCTGAGCTGCGTATGCTAAACTACAATCGTATGGAACGGCGCTTAAATTCAGTTTGAGTTTACAGCAGGTAAATGGCGTTTGACTAGTTTAGCGCTTTTCTAAAGGCCCAAAGCGCTTTACAGTCACATTCACACACTGGTGCCAGCCATTCACCAGAGGCAGCTTGGGGGTCTAGTGTCTTGCCCAAGGACACTTCAACGCAAGGCAGGAATCGAATCCCCAATCAGGAGTCGACCGCTGCACCACAGCCTGGTGTCTAAGGATGCAACAGAAGGCAAACAAAAAGCATTAAACCTACTTTAATGGGACGTGTGGCGAATTTAAGACCGTGGTTTCTTTGCTGATGACCCACAACCATCTCTAGGGTTTATAGAGAATGGTCAGAAAAAGAGAAAGTATCCAGTAAGTGGAAGGAGGAGAATGTTCCACCTGATAGAACTGTAACTCAAATAACCGCTGGGTACAACCGAGGTCTTCTCTGAATGCACAACAACCTTGAGGCAGATGGTCTACAGTCGAGATCTTCAAGTCTTCATCGCATTCACCTGTTGTCTCGAGTCTCTTGGAACTCGACCTTTGGTTCAATGGATCTCGTCTCATCTGGATTGGACCTCACCGGACTTTGCTTTACCTCGTATTTCGTCTCGCCCTTTTGGTTCCTCCGCCTCACGACTCCCTCCTGAGTTTTGACCTTCTCCCATCTCTACGTTCCCCGGCTGCTCTCGCCGTGTGCGTGCGGACCGACACATCCTGTCCTTCAAGTTTCAAGTCGGACACGTCACTCGCTGGAAAAAAAAACAAAAAACCTTGATATTGGACCCATGAGTGCCTACAACAGAGACTTGTTGCTCTTCTTCAGCAAAGTCACCAACCATAATCCTTTTCTGAGAGTGATCATTGCTGCCACCTGCCTGCCGGGAGGGCGTACTACATGTGAATTGAATAAACTTTGCTTCCTCCGGCTTTAGTCTACCCCTCTTCCCTCCCACCCTGGAAGAGTAAACTTTTTTTTTTTTCAACATGTGGGCTGTTACATTATTTTATCTCCATAGCAACCATTTTATGTTTTGGTCAGCTGGCGGTGACGAACAGATCGATGTGGTTTGAAGAAGAATCATCCAATGGGAATTTTTACATTCCCTTGGCAACAGATGTTTTTTGCTAACCACGCCCACATTTTTTATAATGTTCGAATTGAATCTAAAATCATTCAGCTTTAGCCAGAGATTTGTGTGAAAATGTTTTAGAATATTCCTGTAAAACAAAAATATGTGCGAAAAAGGGGGGGCAGCAACAGTTTTACGAGCTTGCCACGCTAACTTCGTTCAACATCTACAACTTCTCTAACATTTTCCAACGTAGTTTCCCAATAATGCCAGAGTTAATTGTAGCTAGTATTCTGGTATTTATTTAGTTTGAATTCAAAATCCTTTCCTTCTAAGGTCATGAATTTAGGTTGCTTACAAAAGTTCGTCTTTCCATATCGGGTGACACTGTAAAAAGGGAAAAATTTGCCACAAAATAGCCATAAATCCTGTTGCCATCCCATTATACTTTTAAAACTTTGTGTGGACATCCTCAAGTGTTTTCATTTTGTTTGTTGATTTTTTGTTGAGATTTGGCCTTTTTTCCTCCTGTGATGTCATCATTTTTATTTTAGTGGGGGAGGGGTGGTCTTTCACTCTGTCAAAATCATAGACGGTACATAGAGAGATCTGGACTGATCATCCCCTCCCCCTCGCATTCCAAACAGGAAGTACCCGCCTGTCCCAGAAAGTGACCTCTATTGACAAACAAACAGCCAATAATCAGTCATTCAGTCATTCTTGCTCTGGCGTCTCTTTTTAACATCTTCTTGATAAACCTTTTTTTTTTTAATATTATATTTTTGCAAATTATTCAGGTTATAAACTAGCCAATCAGATTTCTCAATAAGAGGTTGAGTTAAACCAGGGGTATTCAACTCCAGGCCTCGAGGGCCACAGTGTCTGCATAATTTCCAGATATCCAAACTCTACTCATGACTGATTACCTGGTTCAGGTGTGTCCAACCAATTGGAGCATGCCAGATCCGGGTATGTTGGAAAACCTGCAGGAATGCGGCCCTCGAGGCCTGGAGTTGAATACCCCTGAGTTAAACGTTTGAAGCATTTTACGAATTCTCTGAGTAATCACAACTTGCTGACGTTGTCTGGTCCCAAAGTGGCGAAATTGGGTGATATCCATAAAATGCTGACTGAATTTACTCCGAGTCATTGGAGCCTGAGGTTACAGCTCGTTCTGTCCATGTCAATGGTCAAAATTCATTTTCACTTATTTATGTTAGTTTCTGTTAAAGGTGAACACATCTTCTCTCTTCAGCTTTGAGGGATGCGGACGTCATCACCTTTCATGTCCTGCTGCAGGTTCTTCCAAACCTCCTCCTGAGCGTCTGATGCGATAAGGCGCCGTTTTCCGTTGGGCTGCATCCAACGATAAGCCTCCGCTTCAAAACCGTGCGCTCTCGGCGCTGAAAGGCTGGCCCGCCGGGCGCCGCGCCGGCCTTTGAGGCTCGGAGTCCGGTTTGAGCCGAAGCTCTCTGTCGTCCGTGAGCGCGGCGGGCCGCAGATAACGGCGGGATCAAAGCGTGGCGCGGAGAATAAAAGCGTCTGTGTGATTATCACTTCCAGCGCGCCGACCTGGCGGAGATGAAACCGTCCCCGCCGCACATCTCTCATTACACTCCATTATTAATCGGCGGCTTCTTCTCCATTTGTCACTCTGACCAGCTGTGACCCCGCCTCCCTTTCTGCATCTTTCATCTCAAAATAAAAAATAATCAGACCTAATTGACATGTCATCCAACTGTGTTAAAGTCGTAACCGAAGCCGATCCACTTCACTTTCCTCCAGTGAAGTTGTCAGTATTAAACATTATAACCATTCGTTACATTGTGGAAGCTGTCATTAAAATTGCTCTCCATTCATCACGTCGCGTTCGGAGCGCCGAGCAAATGACAGGGTGGATTGCTCCGGAGTCAGAGAGTGCATTTTTGCCGCGTCTGACTGACAAGAGAACAGGGATGCTCTCCTGAAAAGCAAATAAAAATGTGTCTGACAGCAACCGTGAGGCTGATAACAGCCGCCACGGCGAGGAGAAAGGAAAGCCGCTTCATGCTTTGGGTTATTTAGAAAAGAAATCAAGTCAAGGTGTGTGGAAAAACAAAGACAGTTTGCTTTATCAGAAAAAAAAACAGAGCTTATGTGTGTCTCTAGTGAAACCTTATGGTGCATTTACTCTATTTCAATGTTAAGTCAATGTAAAGACGCAATCTGACGCCACAAGAATTTGGTAGGACAGTAGATTTCACGAATGACTAAATTATAATATATATAATATATATATATATATATATATATATATATATTATATATATATATATATATATATATATCATCTTATCATCTATCTTCCTGGACATATCTTCTGTCATCAATAAATACAGTTTCACCTCTATGCAGATGACACCCAGCTATATATTTCCATCAGACCAGACTCTACCTCCGACCTGGATCCCTTACCAACTGCCCTCTCAATAAAGTGCTGGTTCACTTCTAACTTCTTTAAAGTAAACAGCAATATAACTTTTGATTTTTAGTCAAATAAATAATTCCGTCATCTCTTCTGAAAACTCCCTCATTTTTTTTTCAAAACCTGGATGTAATCCTGGACTGAACTCTTTCCTTCACTTCTATTTAATTCAGTTTTAGTTATATAGTCTAATATCACAATGCAATCGTCTCAGTGAGCTTACTGGTTACTGGACAAAGACAGAAAGTCAGTCATAAAATATAAACCTTAGCAACAGTAGCCGGTTACCAAACTAGACTAACTAAGTTAACCTTTGCCCTTTAGACTCATCTCGGGGAAGAAAAACTCCTACAAAAATAATAATTTGGGGAAAAATAAGACAGAGATGTCCAGGACAATCAGGATGCTAAATAAGAATCTTGTTAAAGATTCTTGACCTGCCGGAGACGAGGTCCACTGCCAAGAACAGGAGCACCGACGATCCTCCTGAGAACCGAAATCTCTCCGGAGGGGAGTGGGGAAGAAGGACAACACATGAATCACACTGCACCAACAGAGGTTTGCAGAACTCAATGACAAATAAATAATAAATAGAGCCGGAGTCCCGGTGGTTTTCCAGAAATCCTGCCTTATCTGCTGCTGATTACCTGGATCAGGTGCGTGTGGACGTACGACGACCAATAGGAGACGCCAGATCTACCGGATCACCTACAGAATCCTCCCTCTAACCTACAAAGCCACTCATGACCTCGCCGCCTCGACCTCCAATTTATCGACTCGCACCCCGTTTTCATCTCCAGATTTAAACTCATCTTTTCAGAATGGCCTTCTCTTCCTCACAGAAGACACTTTTTAAACTTCAAGCTTAACATCTGTGTTTTTTTTAATTTGTGCTTTTATCCTCATTCATGGAGTTCCGAGAAATAAATAAAGTTTATTATTTTTATAATATTAATAACACTTCAATTGATTGAAAGAAACAGAAGAAAACGGATCATTTCAGACGTTTTTGTAGTAGAAAAGTTCAACATTTTTCCTCAGAACTGACAGCAACACCAACGTCTGACTGTATTAACCAGCAGCTGACCTGCCGCCGTCTGGATGGACGCCATGTTCCAGCTGTTCTGAGGTCAGCGGAGCGCCTGGCGCCTCCTGA
This sequence comes from Oryzias javanicus, assembly GCA_003999625.1. Classification (NCBI taxonomy): domain Eukaryota; kingdom Metazoa; phylum Chordata; class Actinopteri; order Beloniformes; family Adrianichthyidae; genus Oryzias; species Oryzias javanicus. The sequence continues at coordinate 13,322,093 of CM012459.1, forward strand.
CATATCCTCACATTATTCACGCTTTCTTTTCGAACACGGACGGTTTTTAATGCCGCGTCCGGCTCCCTCCGGAGGCGCCGCCGGACTCCTCCTGTTGCCGGCCGGCAGGTTGAACGGCCCTCTGGGAAAAAGCTCCAGATGGCTCCTCGGCCGCTGCTGCCCGGCTCTGTGTGTGCTGCATAGGCACGGCCAGCTGGTTCGTTGGGTGGCGCCGAGGTCAAGCTTCTCAAGAGCGGTTGAAGAATGAGCAAATATCCGTGTCAGAGCAGTGAGGGGCTTGAATGTAACCCGTCGGAATGATCCTCGTCGTCAGGATTTGGATCCAGGTGTCTGGGAGGTAACCATCGTTACCAAAACAGATACAAACTTAGTTGATAAAAACATGTGTTTTCAATGTGAGCTGCTGGGCTAAAGATAAAAAGGAAGTTTATTAACACCAAATAAATAAGAAGTTATCATTTTGAATTAAACAGACATTATTTATTTTGGTTCACATATAATCACTTATGATGTAAAAGTTACAACGGAGTATTAGCGCCACCAAAACAAAAGTTATTTTTTTCTCATATTTTTACAACTTTTAATCTCGTAAAATTATGAGTTTTAATCTCGTAGATTTACGATTTTTTTCTCGTCGAGGGGAGCCTACAGTCCAGCGAATTTATGCGGTGATCTGAAGCAAACCAACCAAACTGTGAAAAGCGTCCTAAGATTTCATCAGGAAAACTGAATGTTTAAAATATTTCAAAAGTTTGAAAGTTTCGTTATTTGATTTACAGTGTATTAATGTTTTATCCGTTGATGGTGCTTGCAGGATCTCTGCAGATCCCGTTGATGAAGACGTCGATATCCTCCAGCTGTCCACTTCAGTCATTTCTTCCTCTTCGACAGACCAGATCATCTGAAGATGACTTTTCAATGTTCTCGTGCTAACGTAACAGACTATTGTCATTTCTCAATGTTGTTTTGTGTTGAGACGGGACGCTTCATTTGGAGAAGGAGGCGTCCGGAGCTCTGTTTACATTCTGGTTTCTGCGCATCACAGAGACATGACGTAAGGTGGTGAAAGGGCTTCTGGGAAATGAAAGACATAATAAAGTGACGGTCCTCTGAGCTCTTTATTTTACATATGAAACTCCGCACTACTGACACCAAACCTGGAAATAATTTGATTTTGAATCGCCAAAAGGTTCAGAATTTCTCTGTTTTAACACCGATCTGGACATAATCTACACCAGATTCTCCACGTCTTTCATCTTCAAGCACGACTCTGATAAACAGACAACTTTGGTTCTTTTCTCATTAAATTACGACTTTAAATCCTGTAGATTTACACGTTTTTTTCTCATAAATGTACGACTTTAAAAGTCGTAAATTTAACCTATGACATTTAAAGTCATAAATATACGACTTTTTTCTCGTAAATTTACGAGATTTAAAGTCGTAATTTTAAAAATATTGTTTTCTTTATAAAGTGGCCGTAATACTCCGTCGTAAACAGTAATTCATGACTTCTCACAGAAGTAGAAAACCATTGAATGAGAAATGGTTGAGGATAAACTCTCTCTATATATAATCTGGCCTCAAAAATGCAAAAGGTTCAGTTAGCGGATTTAATATCTGGTGTAGTGTTTCGTGTCCCACACAGGGTTGAGTGTTGGGTCTAATGCTTCAGGTTTTACCTAAATTCCTCACACGACAGTAGAAAGTTCTGTGTGTTTCCTGGACGGTGTTGGACGGGATCCTAAGGAGCTTTTAGCATGTAGTCTCCCGGCAGTCTGGAAATGCTCCCGTCCCGCAGTACTTCTGCAGGAGCGGTGTGTGAAATGTTGAGTATTATGGGATGGGGTTAAAGCCGCGGCGCCCTGCAGTTGTCACGATTGTAAGAGTGACATATGAAATATCCCACAGTGTTATGTTGGGGCTCCAGGCTCAGCGAGAGCAGAGATCAGACTCAGCCAATCGGAACCATTCCACATCATTGGCCAGGCCATCTCTTATCTTGCAGGAGTGGAGAGGTTTTCCCTCCTAATGCCACCCGGCTTGCTGGATCCTCCATCCTTTGCTTCAGTGCTTCTTCCCCTCCCGTTTCATTTCCCGCTCTCTCCTCTTCTTCTGCTTTCCCATCAGGTTAACCTCCTTTCTCTCGTCTCCTGCATTTCATCTGCCTCCATCTCTTTTTCAGTTTTCTCTGATGCATTTTTTTTAGTTATTGGTTACGCATTGCTAAAGTGTGAGAGGGGCCCACACAGGAGAAATAAGAGCGGTCACGTGTGATGTGGAACAGTGCAAAGAACAGGACAATATGACTTGAAATTGTAAAAAAGGGCTCAAAAAAACCAATGCCAGCTGATTAATTTGCTTAAAAAAGTGATATTAGCTTTCCTTCTGGAGGAAGACAATGCTCTACACTGCAGGTTATACCAGGCTGCCTTCATCCTTGGTGGCATGACATTCCTCAGAGAGTTTGATCCATATTGACATGACAGCATCACGGCTGTCCCGTTCCACCAAATATTAAAGGTTCTTCTGGGTTCTGGTGACTGTGGAGGTCAGTAGAACTCATTCTCTTGCTCAAGAAACTAGTCTGAGATGATTCCAGTTATGGGGCAGGTAGGCGTCAGGAGATGGTCTACTGTGGCCATGAAGGGATGGACACGGTCAGCACGGTAGTGGCGTTGGAACCGTGTTCAGTTGGTACTAGGGGCGGCCGTGGTGCAGTGGTAGGGCAGTCGTCTCATGATCGGAAGATGGTGGGTTCGTTTCCCTGCCCGCCCATGTGTCGAAGTGTCCTTGGGCAAGACACTGAACCCTAAATTGCCTCTGGTGGGAGGTTGGCGCCAGTGTTCAGCAGCGGAGCCACCACCAGTGTGTGAATGTGTGTGTGTGAATGGGTGAATGGGTCTGTGACTGTGAAGCGCTTTGGGTCCTCGAAGGAGGGTAGAAAGCGCTATACAAGTATACGCCATTTACCATTTACTAATGCTGAGGTAACAACTATCACAGGACAATGGTGAGGCATTGCCAGAATCTTCATGATTTCATGCCGTTGTCCGATGTTTTTGACATTTTTGAGAACATAGACAGACGCTCGGGATTCCAGAGACTTGATCTGGACGAAGCCGACCAGAGACAATTATGTATGGTCTAATCCAAGCTAATCAACCAATCAGATGCCACCGCCCTGTGGTTGTTGCCCGATTTGATAATGGCGTCATTCCGACTTGTCATCGGATTGCCAACATCAAAATGTGCCTGGTAAGAACTTTTACAATTTTTAATTTGATCCTTTTCTTAGAAACGGCCACAAACGAGCAAAATCAACTGCTGCCTCCCGGTAACAAATCCCGCCGCGCTGCCACCTGCCAAAGTTGCTGAAAAACTTGCATTCAGGTCTACCGGGCGGTGGTGTTTTGGGCCCAAAGTGTACAAAGAAACCCGCCACCCCCCACCCCATGACACCAGAAGTCTGAACCATTGACACAAGGCAGAATGGATTCATGCCAAATTCTGATCGTCTAATCAACCTTTTTTCAATCTTTTGTCCATGTTTGGTGAGTTTCCTGTTCTCAGCTCACAGGAGTGGTTTTCAGTGTGATTTTCTTTTCTCTGAGTTTCCATTGTGTTCACACAATTCTAAATTCTTCCTTTGTATTATCAACTTCCAGAGTCTCTCTGTCTTTCTCTCATACTTGGTTCATGAAGGACCGCTCCCCAACCGAACCCCCGCCCCTCCGCGGCGGGGCGGCCGCTCACGCGCATCTTTATGGTGATAGGTCAAAGAGGAGAAAGATAATAAAGAGAGCATGACTGACCGATGACGATGTGACCGAATGGAAAAGGTCACGTCGTCATCCATGACCGTTGTCACGGTAGATCGGTCAAAGTTGTTCTTTTTCTCCTCTTTGTCCTCTTTGTCTTTCACTGCTGGGTTTTGTTATTTTAGTTTGGGGTTTGGTAGTCTTAGTTTGTGGGCTTTGTTTATTTGTTTTCTTTAGGCAGTTTTGATGACTCAGACGGTCGACATGACTGAATCTGATTTAGTGTCTAAACTTCAAACTTCTCTTTTTGTCCATGAAGCTGCTGTTAGAGTAAATATTTGGGGCTTAAGCTTCTCGTCTCTTCGTGTATTTTCTGACCCTGCAGGTGATTTCGTCTTCTCTCCACTCGGAAGCGGCTTTCAGCTGGAGCTTCAAACGGGACAGAGAAGGTTATTGGGCGGATGAGGAGGGCTCAGCCCGGACTGAGAGAAATGCCTCCAGGTGAGAAATTAATTGAGCCGGTAGAGTTTTCATCGACCGTACCGGACTGAGTGTTTTCAACAATTTCCGAGCGTTTGTTGAGCGCGCTGGAGTGCGAACATTTTTCGGAGTGATCGTGTGAGCGCGAGAGTGTGGAGTCGGTCGATCGGTCGGAACAGCTTGTGCGTGTCGCGGCGGTCAGGCCCGCTTTCTCTCGGCGCCGCTCATAATGACGTCCAAGAGGCGAGCGGTGTCCCCAGAAAATCAGGAGGAGCACTTAAATTATCCAGTTTCACTTCTGAACTGAGGGAGGTGAATCGTCCGGGTGCGTTTTGGCGTGGGGCGGCGTTTCCATAGAGACGAGGAGGCCTGAAGTGCCGGGCTCCTCGGCGCTCCTGCCTCTCACCGCCTTCGTCTTCATTACCACCACATCCCCTTTTGATTGGCTTCGTTTATCCTGAGTACCTCAGGTTTGGGAGGGAATTGTCCCCCCCCCACACACACACACACACCCCACCTCTCGTCTCTAGGGGCACAAGCTGCATCCTTCAGGTTGTCATGGCAACCCCTGGAGGTAAGACTGTGGACACACAAACAAAGGATGGATGTTTGGGCACCAACACGTACGGTAAGAACGTTCTGGCAAGAGTTCAGTCGTCCTGGGATGGAAATAAGAATCCAGCTGGGGGTCTGGGGTGCGCGGGTGTATTCCCTGTCAGGACTCGGTGGACGGCGGTCTGCGCCCGTCCCTCAGATGTTTTGACTCTCATGTCACATATCCTCTTTTTCCCGTGGCAACGACTGAATCCATGAGGGCGGCGGCATGTTCAGACGCAGGGGGCGGAGCTTCCAGTGAACCCTCTAACCAGCAACCCAACAGTTTTTATTAGGGATGTCCCAGTCAGGTCCAATTTGATTTTGAGGGTCTGTTAATAACAAATCCAAATCTGATGTTTTTGTAACACATTTTAAAAATGAACAAATTAAAAGAGCAGATTCAAGATTTTCCCTATTTTTGTTTCATTAACATTATTTTATTATTTAGAAAAAGAAGGAGAAATTCTGTAAAGTAGTTTTAACAAAAATGGTGTTTATTGACTATTACAGTATAATAACTTCTATCTTCATTTGAAATTCCTACAAATAAATTTGTGATTTTTTTTTTGTAGCACAAATATGATGATGAGTATTCTTGACTAATTTCATCAGAACAATTTATTTATTTATTTATTTATTAAGATTATGGACATTTTTCAACTTCTTAAAACTTTAACCTCTTAAGACATCACATTTTCAGGTTTATTACCAAAGTATTTCATTTTTTAAAACTTTTATTTCTTGTTCAGAAAAATAAAACAGGCATATCAAAGAACAGCTTGGGTCCAAAGTGTTTATATCACAGAGCTAGCGCTTAGCAGTTAGCATCTGTCGTTAGCCGTCTGTCTGTTGCCAGCAGGAGAGCTTAGCATAAAAAGAAATTTGATCTTTTTTTTTCTTTTAGAATTAATCGTGCCCTGAGACAAACTAACAGAGACACCTGCTGTCAGTTAAAAGCGTTTTTAGAAGAGCTTTTGAACGACTCGCTAGTTTGGCTGCACTGTTTTTGTTAGCCTCCTGCTTGAACTGCTGCCGTATTTCACCAGTAACATCTCGTGATCCGTTCATGACATGCAGACTTCTAGAAGTAGAGTATTTATCCAGAATATGAAGCTATAAATATAAAGCACAGGCCATAATAAGACTAAATTAAATATTTGATAATGATTGAGTCATCAAACACGTGACTAGGCCTGATTTTTCGATCATGTCATCAGATCAGGACATCGCTAGTTTTTATTCTGAGAAACCGGAAGAAATCTTCTGGTTTCAAGAGTTTTTTCTCCTTTTTCTTTTCTGCAAAGAGTTAACATTATAATAGAATTTAACTTTATTTATAAAGCACTTGTCTTAAATAATTAACACAAAGTTAACTATAGAAGTTCCTTTACCTGCGATATTGCCAGTGTGAATCCTTTTTGCTGAAAGTAGTTACAGAAGCTTTTTTCTAGAAATGGTGACACAATTTACTTTAAAGAGATTTACTGAAAAAGGAAAAGTTATTTGCTAAATGTTACATTTGCTAAAAGACTGAAAATATTATTAAAGTACTATAAAACAGCACTGAAGTTGATCAAAATTTCTGAAAAAGTTGTATTAAAATTGCTTAAAAATCCCTAAAAGACGCCAATTTAGCAAAAAAAAAAACAATGTAATGTGCTGCTTAAACTCCAAATTAGCTCTAAAAACATTAGTAAATGCATGCTAAATTAGCCATAAAAGCGAGCTTGTGTGTTGAACACTAGCTCTAAATAAGCCTCAAAAACCTCAGTAGATAAAACAATTAGCCAAAAATGCTACTATGTTGCTAAAATATTAGCTAAACTCTAAATTAGCAGAAAAATCTTCAGTAGATAATGTGTAAACTATTTTTTTAAACTCATTAAAGATGAAAACCCATGAATATATTTAAAGGCTTGTTGCTAATCTACTTGACATCGCTCACTCACTCCAGTTCTCTTGTACAGTCAATGGGGACAACTACAGTGTTTTTGTAAAGACAGCTGATCAGGTTTGGACAAAATATGTCAGAATTCATCAAAATGTTTGCAAACATGAGCAATATTTCTCTAAATTTAGTCTTTTATTGGAGGCAAACATAAAATTTAGTTGAAATATAAAATTTGCAAAAACCCTTTTCAACCAAAACTAGCATTGTTGCTATGAGGCTTTGAAGCTGCTACTTTGACCATCTTGTTATGTATTTTTAAAGCATTTTTTAATCGTAAAGGTGCAGTTTTTAGCTAAAATCCAAAAAACTGTGTCACTTTTAAGGACATGAGTGACAGGAGTTCATTAGAATTTTGGCTTTTTTTTGGTCTACCAATGAAGAAACTCATTTAAATTTAATCCTCAGGATGATTTCTGACTTTTATCAAACCCAACGGCGTCATGGCATCGTAGCACAACCCCCTGTTCTCGTGATGCTCATGGGCGCTGTGGACGGGGGCGGTGCTGCTCGCAGTTTCATGGTATTTTGTATTTCGTGATAAACTACCGCCTGGCCATGTGGCCCAAGTGTCAGTCTGATCCTAATCATCTATTTTCACAATGTAAATCAGAGCACTCTCATTAGGAGAAGGTCAGCGTGGTGAAATGGTAATTGCTCCCCATCAGCTGAACTATGATGAATTATGGAGGAAATCCATGAAACGCCATTAATGGCTGTGGCCGAAGAGGAGATTTAGCCGCGTGGCGCCGTTAAACTCTCCGAGAAGAGGATTCCAGGTTAGCGGGCGGAGGGCTGCACGGGTGGAGACTTCAACCTCGGCATCAACGCGGCGAGCGTTCTGTCGCGCGTTTTAATTGGAGGTTGTGGCGCTCCACCTGCCAAAAACTGAAAGCAGAAGCCGACGAGGCCTTTTCCTGCAACCGCGTCCACCTGCCTTCTAATTGCGCAGCGAAGGATGCAAGGGAGAACCGGAGAACGGGTGAAGCGGAATGGCCGACCGCCTGAAATGCGGCGGCTCTGACATCTTTAATTGGTAGTTGTCGTGTATATATCCCCGTCTTCATTAGCAGCCGAAGCCTACCTGCCTCTCCTCCCACACGCTCGTGCACGCACGCACACACGGGCACAGCTATTGGTGGAAAGGTCATTAGACGTGCTCGGTTTAATAACAGATCGCCGTGCACGTCCGCTTTTCTTCCACAGACACTCCAGCGCCTGAAGGTATTTTTGTTGAGGTTCTGGGAAAATCCGCTCAAAGAACCTGACTGATTGAAACGGAGAATATTAGGATTTCTGAATAAATCTACGGTCAGATGTTTATTTTTGTCACAAGATTTGTAGTTTACTCGTCAGAAAGCTAAAAGACAAAACAAGAAACGTACCTGAAGAGGTTAAAGAAAGAATCAGAAACACAGTTTTAGTGCAGACCAGAGGTCCTGAAACTGCGGCCCGCGGGCCGGATCAGGCCCACCTCCATATTTGGCCAGAACGTAACTTTTTATTCCACCTTTCTGCGTCTGAATTATGATGGGAGAGGAGAGAATATTTATTGGTTTCATAGAGATTCACTTTTTCTTGATTTCTTTGTTATTATTTTTCTTCTGTACGATTTTTTTAGACGTCTATAACTCTTCAGCTCTTTCAGCTATTACAATATTCTTCTTTTTTATGCTAGTTCAGAGGTTGACAACCTTTAAGAGTAAAAGAGCCATTTGGGCTCGTTTTCTACTGATCACAACCTCAAAGGAGCCGCATTGATTTACGTTAGCCTTTAAGAAAATTAGATTTGCATTCATAACCTTCTTTTTGTTTTTTATAAATGTGAATAATGTCTAGTTTTGCATGAACAAAAGCAATAAAACATATAAAAGAAACTAGCATCTATCAAAAAGGGATTTTTTTACCTTTTTAACTTATCAAAAAAGCTAGCTCGTTGCTTAATTACTAGCTGAACTTTAAATAAGCATAACAATTCTCTGTAAATTAAATCAGACAAAGATTTAGCATGTTGTTAAAATAAAAGCTAAACTCAAAATTAGCCTAAAACCCACAGTAGATAACAAATTAGCTAAAAATATTAGCATATTGCTAAAATATTAGCTAAAATCCAAATTAGCATAAAAAACGAATTAGATGCCAAATCTGCCAAAAAAAAAGCTAGCTTGTTGCTTAATTACTATCTGAACTCCAAAATAGCCTAAAATTCCTCAGAAAACTAACTTAGTCAAAAACGTTAGCATGTTGCTAAAATAGATGCTAAGTTTTAAGTTCGGAGGTTATCTAAAAAAAAAATTTCAGTAGATAACAAATTAGCTGAAAACATTAGCATTTTACTAAAATATTAGCCAAACTCCAAACAAGCATAAAATTTCTCAGAAAACTTAGCCAAAAAAGTTAGCATGTTGCTAAAATAGAAGCTAAAATTCTAAATTAGCCTAAAAACTCCAGTAGGTAACACATTAGCAAAACACGTTAGTATGTTGCTAAAATAATAGCTAATCTCCAATTTTTTTTTTAATTTCCTATTATTTTATTTTCCTTCAGCCAGAGAGCCACCATGGAGAGATAAAAGAGCCACATGTGGCCCTGGGGCCGCAGGTTGCAGACCCGTATATGCTAGCTGTACAGTAATTAAGGCTATTTTGGGTTTAGCTAATATTTTAGCCATAAGGTAGCTGTTTTAGTTAATTTAGGCTTTTTCAGTTTTTGGCTAATTTGGAGCTCAGCTAATAGTTTAGCTTTATGCTTGCTCTTTTGGCTAAACTACACATTTTACCAGTTTTTTTAGGCAAGTTTATAATTTCGCTTTTATTTCAGCTACATGCTAGCTCTTTTGGCTAATTAAGGATTTTTTTCAGTTATTTTTGGCTAATTTGGAGTTGAGCTGATATATTAACCTTACACTGCTTGTTTTGGATAAATTAGGCATTTTACCTTTTTTTTGTAAATTGGCATTTAGCCAATATTTCAGCTACATGCTAGGTGTTTTGTCTAATTTTGGCTTTTTTCCGTTTTTTAAGCTATTTTAGAGTTAAGCTAATATTTTAGCAACAAGTGTTTTGGCTCATTTCGAATTTTTTTTTCAGGTTTTTAGGCTAATTTGGCATTTCGCTAATGTTTTTGCTAGCTACCAGCTATAGCATTCTTAGTTATTCAATTCAATTTCAATGTTAGCATCTTCAGCGGCTACATTCAGCTTGTAGCATTCACTCTAGCACTATTGCAGGTAAAGATATATATCTGCTTTTTAAAATCTTTTAGTGTTTTTTATTCTATGAAGATTACAAAAAAATAATAATTTAAGGTTAATCTGTGTGTGGCTTTCTGGAAAACCATAAATGAATGCCACTTGTGGCTACATAAATGTTAGTTTTTAGCAAATTTATCAGGTGGCCACAGAGGTTTTAAGAAAAAGTTTAAATTTTATGATGCCAAACAGCTTTTTCTCAACAGTTGATGTCGGGGGTGACGCAATATAAAATCCGGTGGCAGCCGGATCTTTGGCCAGCAGCAGCTCTGATTGGCCGATGTGTAAAAGTCTCCGGACAGTGGACGTCTATATCGAGTTTCACCGTTCTATTATTTGTTTTACATTATTTTATCTTCTAAAAGCTCAATTTTGATCTATTTTCAGAGCATTTCCAGTGGTCTTTTAATTAGGATTTTGCCATTTTTAACCAAAATCAAGAAATCTAAATAGTTTTCTAGGACAGAACAGACAGAAAATGAACATATAAGTTTCCCTCATTCTATTGATTTGAACTTTTAATGATAGAAATTCTCATTTTTTTAAGTTTCTCAAAGTCAAACCTGGACAAAAAAAACAATTAAACATAAAAATTTATTTTTTTTTAAACGTGTGCAATTCCAAAGATATGTTTTTTTTTCTGTTTTTTTTTTTTAGTCATAAAGTCATTTAGTTATTTCACAATAATCTCTCTTTCCAACTTTGTAAATTAAAAACTCTTCACAGAGAAATCACTGTCAGCTCCTTTGAAAGGATCTTTAATTGGACACACCTGGAGGAGGGGGCGGGGCAGACAGAGGAGGACCTGCTGACACAAGGAGACCAGCAAGGATCAAAGTTTGGTCAAAAATAGAAGTTAAAATAAGTCAAATTGAGTGTTTTTTAGAATGACATTGATAGAACTTATCCAAGGAGGATTTGGAACGCCGGACAGGATCCAGGCTGAGCTGCTCGTCACGGTGAGTCTCTGGCTTTGATGGAAGATCTTTCTCCTGTCACTGCAGGATCAGAACTCTGTTCTTCTTTAATCTGAGAAATCAAATTCAGTTGGTCGGTTGAGGAAGTGGGAGTTATGGAGAGTTAAGGAGATAAGCCCCGCCCAGAGGACAGCCTGATTGTTTTCAAAGTTTTAATTTCCTGGTCAGAGAAAGCGTGACGTCATGTAAATTAAAATAGATGTTTTGCGGTTTCCGTGTTGGTGCAAGTCAAGTCACATGACCGATACAGTCGCTGTCGGCGCATCACTGAGAAATCAAACTGTTTTAAGGAGGCAGTGTTGCCAGATTGGGTGATTTTTCCACTGGGAAAAGTTTCCACACAGAACTCTCTGAGGAGTTCACATATTGTAAAATTTATAAATGAAATAATGAGATTGTTAATAGCATAAAGTGTTAAAAAGCTCTAACAAAAATGTTCAGATCATTAACATTGTAAACATTGTTCTGCTTCTCCTGGAGGGAGTTTCAGTTTGGCCACTAGGTGGCGATTGCCCTATAAAAGTGCACATAATTCAACATTTAGACAACAGTTTGAGGAAAAAACGATTTATTTAGAACATAAATAGTTATTTCACAAATATTTCCCTAAAAGACGTTAGGAAAATAATGCCTGTGAGTAAATAAAGATGTTCTTTTAGTCAGCAATGTTGGATTTTTTTTTTTTTTTTTTTTTTTAGTCGACCGAATGTTAGCATTCGTCGTCCTATGGGAAATTGTATTGAAGGTTAGCATCAAGCTAGCGGACTTTAGCTTTCTGTGCTAAATCAATTTATATTTTTTGTGAATCGATTATTAATCGATTAAGCTTAAATCGATTCAAATCAATTAATAGATTTCTTTTTCAACCCAGCCCTGCAGCTTTAGAGCATGATGACGCGAAACTTCTGGGACTTACACCAGTTGACCAATCATAAAATTCAACTGCAATACCTTGTTTCAACCTGTAGAGGGCAGCACACAGATGATTTTTGACCATGTTTTCAGGAATTAAACAAGTTTATCTTAAATTGTAAACAAATTGGCTAAAATACAGCACTCTTAAAGCCCCATTTATAAAAATCAACAGCCAAAAAACTCGATTTAGGGTTTGGTTACCCTTTAAGATACTTTAAAATGGATTTAAAACAAACATGCAATTAAAATGTATTGGGTTTTTTTTCTGAATTGTAAAATGCCTTTTATAAATTATTGCACCCCCCAAAAAAATTACTTTTTAGTTTTTTAAATTTTGTTTTGAATAATTTAAGGGTTAATTATAATTTTGTCTTATTAGATAGTAAATGGTAATATGAGTTTTCATTTGATTAAAGGGATCAACAAATAACAATTTAAAATACAACAGATTTTGCTTTTATTTCAATAGATATTTTTTAAAATGTAGGAATGAATTGTACATTTTCATTTGGAACTCTAATTGCTCATTTAGAATTAAAAGTCACTCTGATTTTTGGGAAAAATTCCCATATACTGTATATCAAATCATCTTTTTTCTGTTAATTTTATTCAAAACTTATTTACCTACAAAAAGTGAGGCAAATTCATGCTGGCCACACGTGATTCGTGCAGCCATTTTTCACTTTCTGAACTGCAGTATTTTACATCGGGGCTCTGCTATTGGCCCGTCCCCTGGGGGAGGGGTGAACTGCAGACACAGCCGCGTTCAGGAACCATTTGGTGTATTAACCGTAAGTTTAACTTAAACCCTTCTCTCTGGGTCCGTGCGGCCATAAAAAAGTTCAGAATTTAGAAAATTTCACACGAATACTGTTTTTTTAATTCAGCAAATATTTCAGAGCATATTTTTATTTATCCATCATTGTTAAGATTTTTTATCTGGTTTTCCCTTAGTTCTTTAATTGTTTAAATTTTTATTTTTGCATTAATTCAGTATTTAGATTTTTTTTTAATTTGTATTTATTTATCATTCAGTTGATATTTAAGCCTCTAACCTGCATTTTGTATTAAAATGATTGTATAACGTTGCGTTTAAACCCATTTTAATCGTCTTTTTGAACTTTTTCTGCCACATTTCATAGTTCTTGAGAAAATTCTTCCAGTTCCTTCATTTTGTTGAAATGTCTTTCAAAATAAAATAAACAGAAGAGGAAATTTCGTGTTTTAAGCGCGTGGTTCACCACTGTCAGACTCGTTCCTTCCAGCTGGTTTGTAAATGTGTGAGCCGGTTGTGATAAGGTCAGCGTACAGGTTTCATCTGGTCAGCGGAGACCTGTCATAAATGCTGCGAGTCCGTCCTGACATCCGGAGTGTGTCACTCTATCGCACAGCCCTGTGGGTGCGTATGCGGTTGGCGGGGAGAGGTTGAGCCCCCTAAGCTCTGTTTTCATTGAAGGCAGCCTCTCTAGGTGGCCGCGGAGAAGCCATGCATTATTGAGGAAGGGCTTAGGGGGGGGAAGACTGGATTACGCCGGAGTCACACTGGACGCGATAGCGCCGCGAAGCGGCGCGGAACGGCGTGCGCTTCCATTCGGCGCCCATGTTAACCTATGGCGTCGGTCACACCAGGCGCGAGGCGACGCGGAGCGGCGCGGAGGGTCCGCGCGGTGCAGCGCAACGTTTCGGCGTCTGGCCTATTTTGTGCGCGAGCCGCGAGCGCTCCGCGTCAATACTGGCAGGAAGTTGCATCAAAATACATGAGAAAATCCGGTTTATTTTCAAAATAGAACCAATTTTTCACAATAAAACGCCGCGATTGACAAATGTGATCATGTTTTTGTTTCTAAACAGACTGTAGAGATGAAAATATGCATACAATCAAAACACAGACATGTTCACGAGCACAGAGACACACAAAAAAACAGATACACACAGAGACAGATCAATGAAGGGGCACACTGGAGCGGGCTTGGGGCTGCGTTTGAACGAGAGAGAGGGCAGAGGAGCGGTTCTTCTGGGAAGAAACATCTGGTAATATTTTCAGTTTATTAATTGACCGACGGAAACACCTGCAGTGCGTAGCACACAGACACACAACAGAAGAAAGAAACGCACACGCGCGCACAAACCGATCAATGAAGTGGGCCGACTGCGGAGCTGGGGGGCGGGGTATGTGTCAACAGGGGCAGAGACCATCCCCTTTTAGCAGAAACACTGGGAGATATCCTGGTTATTGACCATGATGGCAAAAAAGCAATAGCTCTAGCAGAAGCGCCTGCCGACCGTCGCGGAAACAAATCGCGTCTGGTGTGACCAATAGAGCGCCGCGCAGCGGCGCGCTCTCTGCTCCGCGCCGCTGCGCGGCGCTTTCGCGTCCAGTGTGACCCCGGCGTTAGTCTGATATTAACCTCCAGAGGATGAGAGACAGGGAAGAGGGTGATGACATGATGAGAATCACCCCCGGCTATTTAAACCGCTTTAATTAAATCCTTGATGGAGTGGCCACTGCTCAGCCCCACAATGAAAATACAATAAGAAATGGAGGAATCCGAGGAAAGGTGGAACGCTGCTGTTCCATTGATCAGGGAGAGGGGAAATTGTCAAAGAGGATGATGATGACAGAAGGAAGACGGCGTGCGTACCGCTGTCTACACGCGCTGTGATGAGGCCGGCTAATGAGTTAGCCCTTTGCCATGCCGGTCACACCTGGACGTGGCTGACAGCGACCGCGGCGAGCTGATAAATCAGCAGCAGAAATGAGATTTATAAAAGCCTGATCTCCATCTTAACCTGCTTCCTTCCTGTCTCCGAGGCCAACCTGTCACCCCGCTATCTTCATCCGCCAAGGCTGCGGGGGGGGGCAGCCACAAATGAACTCTAAATGTTTAAATATGCCCAAGCAGGCTAACATGCTATTTAATTTGTTGGAGCGTATTAGAGGTTCGGACTGTCTAATGTGGTCAAAATGGTTTTCAGTTGAGTAAAGACTCCTGAGTTTTTCCTGTAAATCAGGGGTCTCGAACTCAATTGAGCCGGGGGCCGCTGGAGGCAGAGTCTGGGTGAGGCCGGGCCGCATCAGGATTTCCACAAGAAAATCGCTGATAAAACATTCCAATGTTCTCAAATATCTTTATTTTTAACACAAAATAATGAATGAATTAAATTAATTTTAAAAAATGAATCAGAAAATCAATTTTTATTAATTAAAATAATAACAATGACCATACAGCAGACACAGACGACTGAAACCACATATTGACTGACTGACTGATCAGTGTTTCTCAAATGGTGGGGCGAGCCCCCCTGGGGGGAATGCAAATAAAAACATGTTTACATTAGAGATGAATATTGTGCATAATCCTACATAGTAGTTGATAATAAATTCAATATAGCAAAAACAACCTAAAACTCAATTTACAGTTAGCCAATGCGAAATAATTGAATCTCTGAGAAAAGACAGAATTCCATCACTACTGTGGAGAGAAACAAGGAAAGATTGTTTTTACTTTGTCTGGAAGTTTTGGAAAAAAAAAAAAAAAAAAAAAAAAAAAGAAAGAGAACAATTAAAAAACTGATTATTTAGAAGTTTTTTTATTATTATTATTTATTATTCTTTAATGATAATAAAAGTATGATATTTTGAGGAGATATACGTTGAATTTGAGCAAATTAACGTATACTAATGATGCTTGCAGCTGAGGGGGGGGGGTGTCTAAGAGAAAATACCTGACAAACACTGGACAAGAGAAAACTATTTTTATTCAGTTTCAAACGTCTGTATTTACAGAACCTCCTTCATCTCTGAGCTGAGAGCAGCGCGCTCACTCAAAGGTGGAGCGCGCGCTGCTACGCAAGTTTTTAAAATCTGTCTCAAGCCTCTGCGCACAAACGTGCACGCACTGAGCGCGGTGAGTCTTATCAACCCGGTTCAATATTTCACGCACAGTCGCAGCAGCGCTAATGAACGGTAAAAAAAACACCATAGAAGAAGAATCTCCTCTCTACTGCTGCGTGCGTGACCGCGCTGCTCCGGTGTGGATACCACCTGCTGAGCGTGCGTTCATAAACCGCGCAGACATGCGGCCGGTGTGGAAGCACCTTTGAAGATTCTGCTCACTCACGGGCATCACTCACGCACGCGGAAGTAGTCCGTCTCTCTCACGAGGACTTTTTCTGATCGTGGAGGAAGAAAAAGCGATCGAGGGTCTGATTTATCCGTGGAATATTTGATGCGTGCGCGGAATTGTCGCGTGGAACACGCTTTTTGACAAGCGGCAGGCTGTGTATCACGTGTTGTCACGTGGCGAAAGAGGAGCGGGGCCCGCGAATCACGTTCAGTAAGAAAGCACTTCCAGCAGCTTCATGGCTCCTCCTCCACCCAGCTGACTGGAGGATTGAATTAAAGAGAGAGGAGGCTCGGACAGCCCGCCGATGTCCCGCCCTCCAGAGCCATATACCTTACCGTGATTGGTTCGTTCAGCTCAGCACACAACAACTGTCATTCATCTCAGCCTTGCGGGCCGCACTAACAGTAATCTTTCATATGAAGACGAGGGCCGCAAATTATCATCCCGCGGCCGCAGATTGCCCGCGGGCCGCGAGTTTGAGACCCCTGCTGTAAATAGTTTGACTTCCACTGAGAGGCAAAGTTTATACTGATGGTGGTTTTGACGATAATAGTATTGATTGCTAATTAATAAATAAGAAAATAAAAGTGCATGCGTCATTTCAAGATATTATTAAGTAAGTGACAAAACACCCCTTGAACACGGCGTATTGAACGGCTCGATCAGTCATGTGACCAGAAAAGCCAAGTGGGCCACTAATGGATTTGTCAGCAGCTTCCGTGGTGGCCCCACTTGAATTTGCCCGTATTGGCTTAAGTGGGGATTCAGTAAGTTAGCTTATTATGCTAGCCAGTTTCTCGGTGGACATCATGGTGCAATCCGCTGTAGAAAGCTAGCAACTACTAGTGTAGCATTCTACCGAGCTCCCCTGTGGCATGCTAGTGACCTCCGCTGTAGCTTTGTAGCGAGCTCCTCTACAGGGAGCTCTGCTGTAGAGAGCTAGCGAGCCTACCTGATGAATACCCACTTTTTCTAAAAAATATTTCTGGTGCTATCTGGTGCGTGCGGGTTACTATCTGGTGCGTGGCGGTCACTATCTGGTGCGTGGCGGTCACTATCTGGTGCGTGGCGGTCACTATCTGGTGCGTGGCGGTCACTATCTGCTGCGTGGTGCGTGTACTATCTGCGTCGTGGCCGGTCACTATCTGGTGCGTGGCAGTCACTATCTGGTGCGTGCAGTCACTATTCTGGTGCGTGGTTACTATCGGTTTCACTATCTGTGCGTCGGTGTGCCGGTTACTATCGTGAGTGCGTGGCCGCGTTACTATCTGCGTGACGTGGCGGTTACTATCTGGTGCGTGCGGGTACTATCGTGGTGGCGGTTACTATCTGTGCGCGGTTACTATCTGCGCGTGGCGGTTACTATCTGCTGCGTTGCCGGTTACTATCTGGTGCGTGGTGCGTGTTACTATTGGTGCGTGGCGGTTACGTTATCCTGGTGCGTGGCGGTTACTATCTGCTGCATGGCGGTACTATCTGCTGCGTGGCGGTTACTATCTGGTGCGTGCATATCTGGTGCGTGGCAGTCACTATCTGGTGCGTGGCGGCACTAGTCACTATCTGGTGGTGGCAGTCACTATCTTGTGCTGGCGGTCCACTATCTGGTGCGTGGCGTTATTATCTGGTGCGTGGCAGTCACTATCTGGTGCGTGGCGGTCACTATCTGGTGCGTGGCGGTCACTATCTGGTGCGTGGCGGTCACTATCTGGTGCGTGGCGGTTACTATCTGGTGCGTGGCGGTCACTATCTGGTGCGTGGCGGTCACTATCTGGTGCGTGCGGTCACTATCTGGTGCGTGGCGGTCACTATCTGGTGCGTGGCGGTCACTATCTGGTGCGTGGCGGTCACTATCTGGTGCGTGGCGGTCACTATCTGGTGCGTGGCGGTCACTATCTGGTGCGTGGCGGTTACTATCTGGTGCGTGGCAGTCACTATCTGGTGCGTGGCGGTTACTATCTGGTGCGTGGCGGTTACTATCTGGTGCGTGGCGGTTACTATCTGGTGCGTGGCGGTTACTATCTGGTGCGTGGCGGTTATTATCTGGTGCGTGGCGGTCACTATCTGGTGCGTGGCGGTCACTATCTGGTGCGTGGCGGTCACTATCTGGTGCGTGGCGGTCACTATCTGGTGCGTGGCGGTCACTATCTGGTGCGTGGCGGTCACTATCTGGTGCGTGGCGGTCACTATCTGGTGCGTGGCGGTTATTATCTGGTGCGTGGCGGTCACTATCTGGTGCGTGGCGGTCACTATCTGGTGCGTGGCGGTCACTATCTGCTGCGTGGCGGTCACTATCTGCTGCGTGGCGGTTACTATCTGGTGCGTGGCGGTTACTATCTGGTGCGTGGCGGTCACTATCTGGTGCGTGGCGGTTACTATCTGGTGCGTGGCGGTTACTATCTGGTGCGTGGCGGTTACTATCTGGTGCGTGGCGGTTACTATCTGGTGCGTGGCGGTTACTATCTGCTGCGTGGCGGTTACTATCTGCTGCGTGGCGGTTACTATCTGGTGCGTGGCGGTTATTATCTGGTGCGTGGCAGTCACTATCTGGTGCGTGGCGGTCACTATCTGGTGCGTGGCGGTCACTATCTGGTGCGTGGCGGTCATTATCTGGTGCGTGGCGGTCACTATCTGGTGCGTGGCGGTCACTATCTGGTGCGTGGCGGTCACTATCTGGTGCGTGGCGGTCACTATCTGGTGCGTGGCGGTCACTATCTGGTGCGTGGCGGTCACTATCTGGTGCGTGGCGGTCACTATCTGGTGCGTGGCGGTCACTATCTGGTGCGTGGCGGTTACTATGTGGTGCGTGGCGGTTACTATGTGGTGCGTGGCGGTTACTATGTGGTGCGTGGTGCTTGCCGGTTACTATGTGGTGCGTGGTGCTTGCCGGTCACTATCTGGTGCGTGCCGGTCGTTATCTGGTGCGTGCCGGTCACTATCTGGTGCGTGCCGGTCACTATCTGGTGCGTGCCGGTCACTATCTGGTGCGTGCCGGTTACTATGTGTGTGTGGTGCGTGCCGGTTACTATCTGGTGCGTGGCGGTTACTATGTGGTGCGTGCCGGTTACTATCTGGTGCGTGGCGGTTACTATGTGGTGCGTGCCGGTTTGTATCTGGTGCATGCCGTTCACTATCTGGTGCGTGGCGGTCACTATCTGGTGCGTGGCGGTCACTATCTGGTGCGTGCCGGTCACTATCTGGTGCGTGCCGGTCACTATCTGGTGCGTGCCGGTCACTATCTGGTGCGTGCCGGTCACTATGTGGTGTGTGGTGCGTGCCGGTTACTATCTGGTGCGTGGCGGTTACTATGTGGTGCGTGCCGGTTACTATCTGGTGCGTGGCGGTTACTATGTGGTGCGTGCCGGTTACTATCTGGTGCGTGGCGGTTACTATGTGGTGCGTGCCGGTTTGTATCTGGTGCATGCCGTTCACTATCTGGTGCGTGGCGGTCACTATCTGGTGCGTGCCGGTCACTATCTGGTGCGTGCCGGTCACTATCTGGTGCGTGCCGGTCACTATCTGGTGCGTGCCGGTCACTATCTGGTGCGTGCCGGTCACTATCTGGTGCGTGCCGGTTACTATGTGGTGTGTGGTGCGTGCCGGTTACTATCTGGTGCGTGGCGGTTACTATGTGGTGCGTGCCGGTTACTATCTGGTGCGTGGCGGTTACTATGTGGTGCGTGCCGGTTTGTATCTGGTGCATGCCGTTCACTATCTGGTGCGTGGCGGTCACTATCTGGTGCGTGGCGGTCACTATGTGGTGCGTGGCGGTTACTATGTGGTGCGTGCCGGTTTGTATCTGGTGCATGCCGTTCACTATCTGGTGCGTGCCGGTTACGATCTGGTGCGTGGCGGTTACTATGTGGTGCGTGCCGGTTACGATCTGGTGCGGGATGGTTACTATCTGGTGCACGCCAATTACCGTCACGTGAGCACTAGATACTAACCAAAAAATTTTTATCTAAAAAAGAAAATATTTGTATTATTATTTATAACGGGTTTAGTTATATTATTATTATAATATTAACCAGTACCAGATGGTAACCAAAATGTTTTTATCTAAAAAATGTATATAATATTTTTTTCTGGTTTCTACCTGGTGCACACCAGATAGTAACTTGTGCGCGCCACATTCTATCTGGATACTGTCTGATGTACACTCGATAGTACTAGACAGTAGCCTCTTTAATTTTTATATATACACACACATACTACAATGTCCCTTAGGTTCTCTGTAGGGTCCTGAGATCTTTCTAGGTTCTTTTTTTTTCTTTTATTGATACTTTTTAAACTTAAGTTTTCACACCCACAAATTTTACTGATATTTAATAATATTATATTTACGTCTTTAATTCTTGGCCTCACAAGCGTCTCACTTTCCCTTAGACTATCCATAGAAAAAGAGTCAATCCGGCTCACTATAAAAGTCCATCTACTGTAACTTTATACTGAAAAGTCAATACCTAACCTGGCAACATCACAGCAGGAATTCAGCTTTAAACAAACCGGTCATCCTTTTTCCAGAGGAGGGTCTTCTTTGATGCCCTCTTCCTCAGCCGGGGTCGGGTTCTCCCGTCTCCAGACCGGCTCATTACTCATGTGAATGTGTGGATCAGAGGATGTGCAGGGGGCGGAGCCAGCGAGGCGGAGTGGAGATAATCAAACACGGCGTCCTCACGCCTTGCTGTGTCTCCGCTCATTAGAATACAGTAATGGCACTTCTAATGAGCACACTTTAGTGCCGACTGATAATGCAAAGACCATAAGTACACACTACAAAGAAATGCTGCACAAGAGCCAGATAACACAAGCAGAGGCTCTGCATTCTCCGTGGGCTTTGATTTTTTTAATCAGAAGAAACCAAGAAATACACCAAATATTTACACTGGACTTTGAGGGGACTAAACTTAAAGGGTGGGATTATATAAATGTTCTTCTTCTCTCTTCTTTTAAAACAACTGATTGCTTGAAATAAACAAATTCCAAAAACTTAACAACAACAATAATTTAGCATTTTGTTTAAGGACTTTTTTAGAGTAAACGTTCCTTGAAAAAGCAGAAATTTCTTGCTAGACCTTGAAGAAATGAAAGTTTGCAGTTAAAAGGAAAAAAATAAAGCTTGTCGTCATCTGAAGAACCTCAATGGAACAAAGTCTGGAAGGGTCACAAAGACTTCTGCAGCTCAGGGACTCCAGAAAAACCAAAGTGAGATCCTGGAAAAACCCTGAAAACTGGAAACCTCGTTCAGGAATGAACACCAACAAATATGAGAACAACGAGAACTGTTCCAGGATGTTCTCAAAGAGGAAAAGAAGAAGGTCAGGACTCACCTGACTCGGTTCAGGTCAGAGAGACAAATTACAGAATAACAAGAATTTAAAGAAATACATGGATGATCCACAATAACTGAGACCTCATGGGGAGTTTCTCAGTGAGATCTTGGGTAGACGGACACAAAGACAATAAACCAGAGAGTGAAGAGGCTCTTGCACAACATTCAAACCAGCAGAACTTGTAGTTTAGCATCTATCAATTTGCATTAAAGATTTATTTTAAGTCCCACTCTGATCATCACGATTACGATTTTTTTTTTTTAAAGCGTTCCCAGTTCAATTTTGTTTATGTAGTCTAATTCCACATCACCGATGTCTCAAAAGGCTTCACTCCAATAATTGTCCAAAAATCAAACATTGATCACCAAACTAAAAGACTAAACTAAACTGGGTAACCCTGCCCCTCGGTGAGGAAAAACTCCAAAAAGGAAAGCCTGATTCCTAAGGGACAAGAAGAAGGGGTCTTCTCCTAGTACGGACAGTACCTGCACAGTTAAAGAAGGATCAGCTTTAGTGCGGGACGGGCCAGAGGCGGGGTACACTGTCAAGAACAGGAGCCCTGGAAGTTGGAATCTTTATTGCAGTAGTCATTTCATTATGATGATGCTGTTTTTAGCCCCAATCTAAAAATCTGTCACTTTCTAGGACGAGTTCATTAGAAATTCATGTGAGTGGTGGGCCTGAAGTGGTGCAGACAACAAATTCTGTTAGACCCTCCACATCAAAATTTGACATTTTGTGTGACCTCAATTCGTCAGTTTTTGCTGTGCTGGCTGTTTGTAAAATCAAGGGTCCATAACCCTCAGTACACGGTACCAGACATGGTACTGGATGCAGTACTACTTGCAGTTGGTCCTTCAGCTAGTACCGCTACCCTAACCTGGTACTGGTACCCTAACCTGGCACCGGACGTGGTACCGGATGAGGAACTAGACCTGAACTGGTACCAGACACTGAACCGGTTGCGAACCAGTACGGGTACCGGTTCCGATTTGTGGACCTTTGGTTTCACAAAGAGCTAGGAGATAAAAAAAACAAACAGTTTGGGACACCCAAAGCATCAAAAACGTACACGGAGGGGAGCAAACGTCAACACGTGACGAGTTGAGAGAGAATGTGTTGGTGCACCCCATCCCCTCTTCCTTTCCCCGTTGCTTTCAGCTCTCCTGCTAGACTACAGCCCCTCCCACCCCCAACCTAACATTAGCTGTGCAACAAAAATGGAGAGCAGTATCAGAGCTATCTAGTCCTGCAGATCTGAGCCTAATGCACCTCACATGAGGAAAACACATGTAAGATAAAGTTGAAGACCCATCAGCTGTTAAAACACACCTGGGTCTGTGAAATCTGTTGTGGGGGAGTGGTGAACTGCAGACACAACTGCGTTGGCACTGGATCCCAATTTTAGAGGCTTTAGAATGACTCAGCTGGGATTTGAACTCACGTCCTTCCAATCTCGGGGGGGACACTTTACCACAGGGCCAATGAGGTAGTACTAGGTAGAGTAGTGCCCCGCCCACGGTATTTTCTACATCAAAAAGACATAATCTGCTCCTAATTACCAATGATATAAATAAGGAGATCCTCAAAAATGTAGATTTAATCTTAATGTTCTTCATAAAATAAAAAAATACCAGAATAACTGGTTAAAAATGTCAGATTGGGTCTTTCAGAACTCACTCTCGAGTTTTAATTTGAGTCAGCATTTATTCAGCATTTTGACAAACTCTCCTATGTTTCAGATTTGTTTTAAACCCAAGAATAAAGCAACTCATTGTTGGATTTGGGGAGCAGTATTAAGGAACTCAGTCATTTTAAAATGTATAACATTAAGTCATTTTTTTTTGGGGGGGGAGGGGGTAACATTTTATATCTGAAAATAAAGAGGAGAACACAGTAATTTATGAGTATTAGTCAAGAACTTCATTCGTTTTTTACTATTCTAGTTTGTTTATAAAGTCAATTTTTTTATTTTTTTTTTGCTGTTATCCTGTCAGAACCAGCAGTGTCCTCTCCTGTAAGTCTCTGCAATCGCTTGCATTGACCGATTTTAATAGCAGAGGTTCCGTTTCCAGCAGGAGACAGAACTTCAAGAAGAACCCCCCCCCACGCTGGATATCAAATCTTCCAGGTCGCTGGAGGGGACGGCGGGACGCCAGGGTTAAGGTCCCCTCTTTTAATTCAATAAATAACAAGCAAGTAAAAATCTTGCCTTTTGTCGGACCCCCCGCCCCTCACCACTTTATCTGGAATGTTTTTGGCTGAGCGCTGGCGGGATGACGGACACAGCGGGGGGGGCTGGGCTTGTAATGGTTGGGTAAGGCACTGCAACCCCAGCTTTATCCTGACGGGAGATTCAATCCTCCCACCTGTCTGGGGGGAGCGGGACAGGTACCTGGTGGTGACTATCTGTGGTTGGTGTGGGGGGGGGGGGGGGGGGCTGCCGGTTTTGTATGGGAAAATACAGTTTACAAAAAAGAAAAGCTGTTGAAAATGAAAATCAAACATGTTAGTTGAAGAAACTGTTGCTTTTTTTATGTTTAAGTGAAGTTTTTACACCTAAAAATGTCTTATATATTTGTCATCAATTTAGAAGATCCAGTTATTAACCATGAAAAGTGCGTATTATACTGTTCACTGTTCACTATTCACCATTCTCACTTTTACAAGTAATTCTGTAAAAACTGCCCCTCCCACACCCACAAAAACAAGCAGATCCTCACGTGCTGATGTCACAGAGTGAGACCGCCCCTTTCAGCAAGAGTGCACTTTTTCTGCAAAGTTAGCAGCTCGAGCTAGCGGTGATCAGTTAGCCCCCCCTTGGAAGATGGTGGGAGAGAAAGGGAGCAGACTATTTCCTGGTGGAAAAGTGATGAACTAAGAAAACTGGTTTAAACTTGTTTTATTGAAGTAAATGGATCTGCATTAAAGCGTAGACGATTTTTTTGATAGTTTCAATAAATCCTGAGATGTTCATCTGCTGTTGCATTTTTTGACCGAATTTGACCACAAAATGAACCCATTAGCCATCACCGTTCTGTCTGTGACTAATTTTGCGGATAAATATCCGAGTTGCACTGTATGTGGGCCTATATCAACGTATACATTTTTAAATTTCTCCAATTCTTTTGTTGTTGAGCCGCCGGCTCTAGGTTGACATCATGAAATGGGCGTCACCCTCTGTGAGCAAAAGGCGGAGCCTCATTAAGGAAGTTGTTTCACTAATTTCATAAATAATTTGTTTTTTAGTGTTTCAAAGGTAATAAAAGATCATTCATATGGATCCAGTTTAATCTGGAAGGCTGGAGAAAATCCTGATGAGCCTCTTTAGAAAGATGGTGCATTTTGTCGTACAAATACTACATTTGACACAGATGTTCCCCAGGATCAGCTTTTTCAGGAAAAACACATTTGCCACGAGTAATTCCACACTTCTTTCTGTATAATACAAAGCGGTATTCTGTAGATACTCTTGGAGTTTGCAGGCTGCGTTCTGTGCATGAACAGCCCAGATTGTTGAAACTGAGTCAATAAACAACAGCTGTATTTCCATTAACGAGGAAATAGCGTAAATCAGATTTGCGATAATAAATAAATTAGCCTAATAGAATAAAACATATTTATTGAAAATAAAGTTTTTACGATCCTCTTTAAAATCATCAACCACCATTTCCCAACATCTCTTCATCCGTGGCCACTCCTTTGTAGCTCGCCGCTCCACAGCCTGAATCAGACGCCGACGTCTCCTTTGATAGACGACGAGCCAACGCATTCTCACTCCCAACTCGTCACATGTGGACGTATGGATCGGGTCCCCTCTGCACCACTTTTAGACATCCTGTTCCTTTTAAATCAGTTGTTCCCAACCTGTGCCTCACGAACAGATACCAGTCATGTTTAAAATGCATCCAAAAACACGTCGATAGATGTGAATGATACGCTAATCTGTGGTCCCCAACTCTTGGGACGCGAACCGGTACCGGACTGGACCGGTACCCTAAACCTGTACCTGTTCCACATCCAGCAACACGTTAAAAAATGACCCAGATGGGACCCGAACCCTACGTCCAAATATGACGGGTGTAGGATGAGTACTAGTACTGCGGCAGAACTTTGAATGTATCAGCTGTAACCCAAAGTGTCCATGTTCATGTTTTTGATGGTTCATCGCAGGAGTTCTTTTGTGTTTATGCGCATAATGAGGATTTAATGAAAACCCCGTAACTCCAAAATTGATTATTTTTTTATTTTGACATTTCTAGAATTTCTACAAAGTCTTTCTAGTGCATATACGTGTAATGGAGAGCTCAACTTGAAGTATTTTGTTGTTGGGATGCCATCTTTACAAATGGACGCCATTTTAGAATTTTCATGTTTTTTTTTTTTTAAATGTGTCATTTTTAAACCTTGGACCACAAAACACACAATTTATCTGAGATATCAACCCAACTGGTTGTTCTGAATGTAATCTCAAACGATCGATAATGTCTCTTCATCTATGTACCCATATTGTTTATTTGTAGATCTCGGTTGTTGTCATGTTGACTCCAGAAAGCATCCTGATCGTGGTGGGAAGTCTCAGAACTGTTGAACTCGACGAGCACGTTTAGCTGATGACACTACAAAAGTATTAGTAATTAGTGTGTTCCTCTCCTGAGGACAGTTTGTACCCGTTTCTCATGGAAATCCTTTTGCTGAAGCGACAGCGAGGCTCCGAAGATCTTATTAGCTGTTCTAAAGTTTTTAATCAATATTCCAGCACAGAAATATTTGAGGATATCTCGTTCATGTTACCCGTCCACGGCCAAAGAGAGGGAGAGCAGGGATTTAAAGGAGCCAACAGGTAATTTGTTTCTCTTTTATTTATTGTTTTAATACATTTATTGTAGGACGTAAAAAAATTCTGACTTGAAGGTAAAGATTAAAAGGTTTTTACCACGAACTTCTGAAACTGTTTATACTGTGGAAGCATCAGTCTATGAAAAACCAAAAGAGTCAACAACCAAAGAGACTTTTATTCTTCTTCATTTCATTTTTTAGTTCAGTTTTTCTACCAAATGAATAAAACGAGCTTCAGTTTTTAATAATGAAGTTCTGTCCAGAACAGAAAAACAAATCTCTTTAGATTTAAGTTAAACTCAATGGCAGCTGTCAATCAGAAGAACATTTCATTTTAGGAAAAATATCGTTACAATTAAATACATTGTTTAAATTTGTCTAAGAATAAAAAGTGAAGCTTGGTCCTGTTTTATCTACATAATCACATTTAAATTAAAAAACGTCTTCAATGTTAATAAACAATTAACTTTTTAGTAATTAAAATAATAATTTACAACAAATAAATAAAAATTCATCTTTTATTCATTGGAAACAAAGAAATTACAACAAATTGACTAAAAGAATAAAAGGTGCATCAGTCAAAACTACCAAGAATTTATCATTCTTAAGGCTAAAAATGTTATTAATAGTAAAAATAGTTTTATAAAAGGAGATAATAACTGTAGCTGAACCTTTGAGAAATTTATTTTTTAATCTTCAGCAGCTTCATCCTTCATGTGACACGATGGGGGTGCGGTCAGCGTTTCCGCTTCTGCTCGTGTAAATGACCAAACCCTCTGCTTCCAATCAAAGCGGATTCTCCTTTGGCTTCAAAACAGAAACACACACGAGCGTGACACTGACCAGCGCACGCGGCGGCGGCTGCTGCTCTGCGATAAACCATAATCACAGCCGCCTAAATCACCGGGTCTGTTTCCCCTCTTTGACTTAACCGCTGGGTTCATTCCTCCACAACCGCCGCGTCAGCGCGGGGCGAGAACAACGGCTCCTGAAAGCCCAGTGCAAACACGTGGGCGGGCTGCAGAGGCGACCTCAGCTGGCCGTTCCTCTCTCCGCCCGCCAGCCGAGGCTGATTCGCTGGCTGCTCTCTGGACGCCGCACGGGGGGGAAATGCTCCTCCTGATCACGGCACGGGCGCCGTTTCTCCAAATCTATTTCATCTAGAACGGTTTTTACAGGAAATACAAAACGCCTGACAAGAAAGTTACATTTGGTTTTATATAATAAAAATTGATTTTTAAGACAAAAACAAATTTGATAAATCCAAAATAAAAACACGCTTAAACTAATTTAAATAAATACAAATATGAATCAGATTTACAACTTGTTGAATTAAATTACTTTTTGTTATTCTAGTGCGTCACACCAAACTCCCAAACGAGGGAGAATCGCTCCTCCCCCCACAGATGACTCCTCGGTGAAGGTTTCGTCATGTTCGTTCATATGAGGACGACTGTGGTCGGCGCTGGATGGGTCCATGGGGGCCCGGCGAAGGTCTCTGTTGGTCCAACCAGTAAATTAACATATATATCACATCAAAAAGCTGCAACAATGTTCTTCTTTTTGAGCGAACTGATTCAGTTCTACGTCTCCTAAGAACCCAAAAAATTGGTGATTCTTTTATATGTATCATGATATAGTTCTTATCATGTCAGGCGATAACGATATATATCGCGATATAAACTAAAACGTTATACTTGTCAAATTTAAACACTTAAAAGAGAATTGTGGTTCACCCTGGATGCGGAAAAAGCGCGGAACAGAGGAGGCTTGTTGACCTATGATGTGGTTCGCACCAGACGCGGAGCGCCGCGATTTATATCGTGAGCGTCAGGAAGTTACATCAAAATACATGAGAAAATCTGGTTTATTTTCAAAATATAACCAATTTTTCATAATAAAGTGGTTTTGTTTCTAAACAGACTGAAGGGATGGAAATAAATACACAATCACAACACACAACGTAGTGGGCTGACTCCAGAACGGGGGTGGGGCTGGGTTACAGTTCTTTTTTTTCTACACAATTTGTTTTATTGATTTTTGTATTTTCAAACAGGAGCAAAAACTGAAAAAATGAATTATACATAGTAATAGTGAACCCCTATATGTACACAAAATAATAAAGAGCCACAACAAAAACAGCATCGGGCTGCATTAAAACAAGACAACAAATGGAGTGTTCAGTCATTCAAAATAAACAAAAAAAAAGGGTCCCATGTTCTGTGAAATTCCTTAAGGGAACCCTTCAATGTAAATCAGATTTTTTTTTTCCTAGTTTTAGAAAATAAACTACTTCTTTATTCCACATTATGTGGGATGGAGAATTCAAAGACTTCCATTAGAGAGCGGTTCTTCTTAGCAGAAACATGGGGTAATATTTTAGGTTATCAATTTATCCACGATGGTGAAAAAAACAAACAAAAAAGCTCTAGCAAAAGCGCCTGTCGACTGTCGGGGGGGGGGGGGGATATACATTGGTGCAGGAGAGAGCGGAAGTACAGTCGGAGGTAGAACCTTCAGTTATCAAGCTCCTGTTCTATGGAATAAGCTCCCAGCCCATGTCAGAGAGGCAGGTACATTTTCTACCTTCAAAACTAGCCTTAAAACATTCCTATTTGGACAGGCGTTCTGCCAGACTAGCCAGTAATCATAGAATAATTAACATAATGCTCCCATACTGCTCTGAAGTTTGGGGAAATAATTATTATAATCACATACTTCTCCAATATATGCTTGAAATATAAATGATGAAATATGTATATTCTCTACATAATAACATAGAAGGCTGCTAGAAGTTAAAAGCTGGGAAAAGTATGGTGCACTGGGGCTCTGTCCTCTTTTCCATCTACCTCTCCTCTCCTCTACTTTTTTATTTACTTCTAATTGTATGCCTTTGTTGGTGGTGCAGTATAATTCACATGTTCACATCCGACTCCCCTGTGGGAGACCGGGAGAGATTGCAGTTTCCGGGAGACTTGTTGGTGATCCTGACGAAGCCCCGCCCATCTGGATGAAGCCCCGTCACCATCCGTCACCATCCTGCATCTCTGAGTGGGAGTGATTCCTGGTGGGTCGTCTGTCCTCCTGCTCCTGGTCGTGGTCTGCAGTTCTGCCTCATCTGGACTATGGACTTAATCATCACTCGTCCCTCAGCTCTATATGAATGAACTCTACTCATATATGCAGTTTTAGCAGCTAACTTTTCTTTAAACCGTTCTGGTATCGCCTGTCCGTCCTGGGATGGGATCTCTCCCTCATGTGGGAATCCCTAAGGTTTCTTCTTTTTTTTCCTGACTCAGGTTTTTTTAGGAGTTTTTCCTTACCGCGAGGGAGGGTCTAAGGACAGGGATGACCTGTTCTTTATAGTCTGTTTGTTTTTACCTATTGTGCATATTTTATGACTCCATCTGTGCATCTGTAAAAACTGCAGGCATGAAGCCCAATGAGGCAAATTGAATTTGTGATATTGGGCTATATAAATAAAATTGAATTGAATTGAATTGAATTGAACCCGCGCACTCCACTCCGCGCCGCTTCCGCGTCCACTGTGAAACTAGCGTAATGATGAGATATGTAGAAGTATGTGTGCTTCAAAATAGGTCTATCGCAATAAACTCACTCTTCTATCAAAAGATGGTTATATTGGGATACATATCATTTTATTTTTTATATTATTTATTTATCTATCATTATTGCATTAAGTATCATTTTATTTTATTTATTATTTGTTTATTGTTATCATTTTATTGCCCAGCCCCTCCAAAAGCCTCCCATACAGGTGTGAGCTTTAGAGGAGAACTTTAGTCTTTTAAAGCTCTTCATTGAGAAGGTTTTTGGTCTCTGGACGTCCCGTCAGCGGCTGCAGGCGCGTTGGGTGGACCGGTCTGGATGGGGATCGAGTTTTAGCTGCCTGAAGATTTCTTTCTGTATTATCCTGAAAGAAACAAGCGGATGTTGTGAGATACAGATCTGGAGTTTCTGCTCATCCACCCAAACATGAAGAGTTTAAACATGAATGAATAATAAACTGGAATGCAGTGGTTTTAAGGATTTTGTCAGCAGCTCAAGACGTTCTGTGGATGAAAATCTTAACATGTGAATCATTTTTGGTTGAAATCAAACTGAGAAATATCGTAACATTAGCATAGATATATATTTTTTTGCCTTGATGCTCCATTTCTGTGGAGCTCTTTCATCTTACATTGTCATAAATGTCAGATTTTCCTTTTTTCGTTGCCTAAATGCTTAACATTTGTTGTACTTTAACTCTCAGAATCCAAAATGAGAGATTTGAGACCGGTTGAATAACTGTCAGAGAGACTTTGTCGCCTGGACTTAAACAAATATTCAACCACTAGAAAGTGAAACTGGTAAAAAAAAAAAAGGATTTTAGTGAAAAAGAACCATTTAACTCTTTAAATCGTTCAATTTCCTTTAGATTTGGGATGATTTGGTTATGATGTTAGAATATCTTCCCCCAAAACTCTTATAAATAGAACCAGTTCCAAAACATTTGTTCCAGGAGAGATGGATGCAAAAAAATAAGTAGTAAAACAGAAAAAAAGAGAGTCTTCATCTTCTCGTGTGATAAGTGTACAAAAAAGGTGTTCTTGAACACACTTTGTGCGTACAGAGTTCACACTGAGCTGTCGCTACTGAGATACTCACAGTTGGAAGAGTTTTGATGCAAAATCTGGTTAATCTGGTGAATCTTTCTCCGTGTTTATACCGGAAGGCCACAAATCCCAAATAATAAATTCTCCTCCGTGATCAATTTTCAAATTGTTGGCATGTCCACGTTTTTAAAAGGACACTATCTATTGGTCACTATTAAATCAGAGTCCCTGATTGGTCGAAGTGAAATGTTTATTTCAGACATGTGAAAGCATATGTAGAGCAACCAAATAAGACAAAAGTATATAAACAACCAAAATCTGAGAAGGAGTGAAAGAAAGACATTTAACGAGTGTTTGTTGGGGTGTTTTTTTATTTTTTTTTACGCAGGGCCTTATAATGTTTTCATTTTCTGCAACAAACCATTTATCCTTCCAGTAATAGCTAGAGATGCTATGCTAGCCTGTTAGCATTGTCCATGATACGTAAAGAGCGACACCATATTGGTAAGGTCTGTAAAAATTAAGATACGACCATAAAATGCTTCGTTTTGGCCCAATTTTTAAAGGAATTAAAAACTCTGATTATCATAAAAATCAGACCAACAGATGGACAACATTTCAAACTTCTCTATAAATAAATATTAATTATAACGGAAACTCGATATATACATGATGCATGGTTGTCATTTTATTCAAATCTACTTACTTTATAAACGGTTCGCCGACATTGCCACATTGGGGCGCTCACCGCCATAGATGAGCCCATCCAGCCTCTATCAGAAAGACTCCCGTGGAACACCAATCAGGCGGTTTTCCATGCACCACATGTCCCTGTCCATCCACCAGACAAGGACTCGGTACTGGACTCTTCACTACTTAGGAAATCCTGATTAGTACGATGGTCGATCACAAATATAGATACCATGATCATCCACCAAAGAAAGATCGTGGTCCTGCCAGGAAATGTAGAAATCAAGTCTAAAGCTGCCTTTGAGTTTGAATAGGGGTCGACTCGAGTTCTTGGATCGAACAGAATAAACATTTAATGAACACTTCAAAATTACATTTTTAAAACCGTAACTTTTTAACATAATTATGAATTACATGTATAGCATTACCTGCGATATTGTAGTGTGAATGCCGGAAGCTAAATGTTGCTGCTGAAGATGCTAATGCTGATAGCTGAAATATTAAAATCAGCTAAAATATTAGCTAAATACCAAATAAGACAAAAAAATAAAAACATTGGGTTTGCCAAAACAGCAAGCATGTAGCTAAAATATTAGCCTAACTCCAAAATATCTTAGTAAATACCAAAACATTCCAAAAAGCTAGCAGAATGCCAATTTAAAAAAAACTATAAAATCGTAACTTTTAACATAATTATGGATAATAAAAAGGCAGGAATGTTATCCCAACTTAAATCTTACATATTTACTCTCCATAAAAATATATTTTGTCAAAATTATACAAATTAGAACGATAATAGATAACATCTGGCCATTAATACCAATAAAATAAAATGATCTGGAGGGTATCATCTTCACTATTAAGACTAAACTCACTCAGATCTTCCTCTGAAGTTTTCTAAAAGTTCTTTAATATCAGCTGAGAGTGATGGAAAACTTCTCAAAAGTCAGATTCTTGTGTCTCCAGCCTCGTTTGTACAACTGTAGCACAGCAGTGACGGGTGTCTTGACATGTCCAACATGGCGTCCTGCTCTGCGTCTGCATCCAGCTAACCTACATCGCTCACCGCGTGTTTCATCTGAAAACCGTTCATTCTGGCGAAGGTTGAAAGAAAAAGTTTGGAAACGCCTCCTTTCCTTTAAACATTGGTCCTTCCATTAATCTAAACCAGGGCTGCTCATTCCTGGTCCTCGAGATCTACCACCCTGACTATTTTCCAGATCTCCAAGCCCTGCCACCTGCTGATTGGCTCAGTCAGATGTCTCCACAATCTGATTGAAAGGACACACCTGGTCCAGGTAATCAGCAGCAAGCAGTACAGGGAGAGCTGGAAAACAGGCAGGGTGGTAGATCTTGAGGACCAGGAATGAGCAGCCCTGATCTAAACGATTCACGTCTGATTACGTTTCGGTGGAGGACGGTCCTTCTACCTTTTCTTCTTCGTCACTGATGATCCTTTTAGTTTTCGCGAGTTCCTCCTGAGGTTCTCGACGCTCCTCGAAGCCCCGCCTGAATCGTCTCTTTGATAGCGAGAGGAGAGCGGGATTGAACTCTTCCCTCGTTTCCCCCCTTTCGCTTGTTTCCCTGTGACTGAATGCGTTTTATCTCTGCGCGCGGGAGGTGAAGAGGAAGAACGAGGAGGAGGAGGAGGCGGTGATGAAAGGGGTCTTTCACTCTTTACACTCCTCGTCTTCCCCCTTTCAGCCGGTTGAGACGTCTCGTCAAACGGGCCTGAATGGCCGACGTGACACTATCGGTCTCCTCCTCGGTATCTCACCCCCGTGTTCTCCCATCCTCCCCCCCCTCCCCATTTATCTTGATTTCCGTCTGGCATCCACCTCGGCGGCCGAACGCGGGAGAACCGAGCCGGGCCCGAACGCCCCACCATCGCTTACGTAAAATGTCCTGTTTACAGCGCAGAAGTGATGGAGCACGGAGCTCTATTAACCCCCCCCCCTCCCCACGGACGGCTTCTGACAGGAGGTTTGATGTCAGAAAACTGTACAGAATCAAATATTCTCTCAGAAATGCTTAAAAAAAATTGGGCTTGTAAATACTTAATGCTGGAGACGCCAGCTCTTGTGTTGGGCTGCTCGTCGCTCTGTGGGGATTATGAAGCGGCAGCTGAAATTGGTACAATAGCCTGGATGCAGAATCAAAGTGCATCGCCAATCTCACTATTACGGTTGGAAACCCAAACTCTGTCTTTGGCCTCGCCGGTCTCCGCTCTCATCCCCAGTTTCTGTTCTCTGCTGGAGAACCTCGGCTCTTTGAAGACATCCTTCGGCTCTCGTTGCATCGATTCTGCGGGAAGTTGCGACTCTTGGTTCGTCGGTGAGGAGAACTTTCATGAAGGAAAGTTTGTTGGTAAAAGATGAGATGGTCATACGATACTTATCGTGATGTTTCGTGATGCGATACATATCGTAACATGAGGCTGTACCAGAAGAATCTTCCACTTTTAATAAGAGTATGACTTGGAATCTGAGTCCGCTGCTTCTTTTGACCTTCGTTAAATTTAATGTCCAGGTCTTCAACCTGTGGCTCCAGATCCACGTGTCTCTGTTATCTCTCCAGACATGTCGACCATCAGTCAGCAGCTCCCCCGAACCAAAACTACCTAAAGGAAACAAATAAACAAAGCCAAAACTAAAATAACAAAACCCAGCAATGAAAGACTGCTGAGGACAAAGAGGGGAAATAGAATGAAAAGAAAATAAAGGATTACTTCATTATCATGTGTTTAATTTAGATGAGTTAAATGTATAACTTGATGTCTGAGGTTCACATAGATGATAAACTATGAAGGTTTTTACATCCATGTTGACATGAAGACTCAACTCTACCTCCAGAATGAACAGATTTTATATGCATGTCACACGTAAAAGAACATAAAAAGAAATATATAACATTTTGAGAGATGGAGATGGTTGTTAGTCTCAAAAAATTTTAAAAAGTTGACAAATGCAAATCCAAATGTCTTAAAGACTAAAGTAAGAATATGCCCGCCGCCTGCCCTGACCCTCGCCTGGACTCCTACTATTCTAGTCCCCTCTTCAATGATCCCATGCTGGTGATTGACCTCTGCCCGTCTGACCCTGATTTGTGGAGTTCCTGTCTGAACCAATAAGCTTGCTGCACGTGGAACCAGCTGTCCGCCCATTCTACACGCCCCGGCATTTGTGAGCCCACGCGCTAAAACGCGCTAGTTCAAGAACTGCCTGATCAGAGTTCAACTTTAATAAAAAAAAAAGAGAAAAGGTGCACAAAAGCAGCTGGAAATTCGTGGTTTCAGTGTATTTGGAGGGAAAAAAGGATTTCAAATTGGCGAGCATGAAAAGCGGGGTTAGCGGTTCTGTTGAAAGGGGGTGCAGAAGATGGATAAGGGTGGTGGAAGGAGAGAGGGCGAGCGATAATGAGAGCGGGAAGGAGAGAGCGAGGGGGAATGAGAAGATAGAGACGATTTCCTATTCTGTCAGACGCACTGTGGCTCATTCATTATATTCCCCAGGCAATTACCAAGGCCACCTGCTTTGTCTCTCCCCTCATTGTTTCCATCTCTCCGTCTCCATCTTTCTCCCTGTCTTTCACTCCATCTCTGTCTGTCATTTCCTCCATTGCTTCCTCGCCACTCCAGTCTGATCCTTCCTGTTTCGCCGACTCTCAGCCCTCGCTCTCCTCCTCCTCCTCCTCCTCCTCCTCTTCTTCTTCTTCTTCCTCGCCCTGCATTGTCTCCATCCTGCAGTTTTGTCTGCTCGTTTAATGTGAGAAAACTGCTGGATTGTTCTGGGCGTCTGTGATGTTGGGCCAGTCCTAATGAGCTCAGCCTTGCATTTAGCGGGATGGCGCTCTGGCGTGGCGCCTGCTTTGCTGCTTGACGGCTGCACGGGTTAAACCTCACATTTTTCACGCCTTTCTTTTCCAAAAACCTTCTGTTTCCCCATCACTTCAGCCTCCTGGTTATTTACTCCTTTTGTAAAGGAGAATGCAGGCATGCAACAGATGCTGGTTTATCCATCGCGTCCCAACGTTCCTAATTGACGTTTTGTGAAAATGCATTTTTGCAAACAAGAACATTCCAGATAAAGAGGACATTCGGGCCTAAGAGGGCTTGTGGGAAAATGCGGAGCTGTTAGGAGCGGACGTCATGCTGGGGCTCAAAGTAATCATTAATGAAGAGGAAACGCTGGAAGCTCCAGGAGCGTGTGAATGCACCGCTCGCCAGGCAGACGTTCTGCTGCACGGCAGAGAAACGCATCCAAGGATTCAATCAGCCGCTGGATCAAACTCTGGACCCACGGCCTCGAGAAATGACGGGAAGTATTTGGAAACTCTCCAACAAATTTCAGAAATTACGTTTTATTTTTTCACACGTCCACTTCACAATCAAACTGAAAAATGTTAACATTTCAAGTGGAGTTTTTTTACTCTCACAAGCCCCCTCAAAGACCATCAGGAGAATAGACTCCGCCCCTCCGGCGTTACGAACAGGAAGGACCTGCTGGTTCCAAGTAGTCAAATTTCCATAGACTTCGATTGAGAAATAAAAGGTTATCACAGGCCTATGGAAGCGTTTGTGACTCATAATTAAAAATAAAAGTCAATGCTGGAAATGCTTTTTCATTTTTCACAATATAACTGCATTAATTTTATCTTAAATGAAATGAAAAAGTAATTTTTCTTCTTCAACATCGCTCATTCTATGACATAATGAAAATGATGAAGAAAATTGCATTTGAATTGAATTTTCAAGAAGTTCTTTAGTAAATTTTACCAAAATGCAATTAGAAAGATCAAATTTGAAAATTACAATAGATTACTTTATAATTTTCACAATGTAAATGAAAAAGCAATTCACCAAATGTCTTTTTCTTTTTCAGCACCTCTCATTCTGTAACTTTTACGATAAAGAAAACAGCATCTGACATTTCAGTTCTCTCTTAATTTTGTACCAAAATTAAATTAGAAAAATATATAATTTGAAAATGAAAATGCATAAACAGAAATGCTTTTTCATTTTCACAATGTAACTTAAAACTAAAAAAAGCAATTTTCCAAACTCCGTTTTCATTTTCTTTATCATCTCCACTCATTTTGTGACAGAAATAAAGTGAAAAAGCCAATGAAGATTGTTTTCGTGTCTCTTAAATCAGTTCTAGTTAGCAGTTCAAAGGAGCGGACCACAATGCATCAGTGCTCGCTCTTCTTCTGCTTTGGTTGGTGCAATCGGCAAACGACGTTCTCGATGACTTATAAAGAAATCACAAGCAAGAGGGGGATAAAATAAAGCTGAAAGTTGAGATTGTATCTTCTCATCTACTATTAACTGCTGGATTCTTTTTTCTCTATAAAAAGATTTCAGATTTAGCTTAACGTCGGGCTAAGACGCGACCACCGGAGTCTTAACTTTAAAAGTGCAACCCGAAAATAAGGGAGGGGACGGATTACAGTATTTCCTATATAAATGGTGAGTTATCGCGTAAACGTACAAGAGTTTGGAGGTTGGTAACAGATCCTGTAGCCAATATGGACCATCGGCTGTAGCTTGGCCGCTTCTTCTGGAGCACTAGCCGAGTGACCCCGGGGTTAGACTGACTTGGACCAATCGCTGCCCACTGATGTCCAAAACTTTGTTTCGTCACATTTTACAACCATTTATGGCCTACAAGTGGAAACCTTTGCTCACCTGGTCCAGAATGACTCAGAGTTCAATGATATGTTGATTTGCTGTTTTTGTCTTTAGACGGGGCAGGAGGTGAACTTTAAAAATAAACTGAATCAAGTCCAAATCTTTGGATTAATTACGACAAACCTGTCTTCTTAATTCTGTTTGGAGGAGGAGTTTCTGAACGGCCCACACTCACCTTCAGGTGAGAACCTTTCCATGCTAAAAGCATCTACTTCTTTGCTTCCATATGAATTCACAGCAGCACTTTCATTTCGTTCTGAAGTATTTTTATTTAAAGGATTATTTTAGAATCTTCCCTCTGAATGCACACTTTAACCATGTCTTCCTCTAAACGTTCAGGGTCTCTTTTCTACTTTAGCCACAGTCTGACTCGTGTTTTTGTGCTGGTTTTTGCTCAGATAAAACGCTTTAGTTCGGGTCAGATTGTTACCGCGCTCTTTGATTACATTTGGGAAGATCACGGCCGCTGGAAGCATGAAACCGTTCCCCCAACCAGACCTTGATCTTTTTCTGAACCTGAGCGGTACATTTAGTTCAGCGGCATAAAAAGTCCCAGGCTTTGAGCGTACATCCGGCATGACCACCTCCTCCCGCGCAGCGCCAGAACAGAACACACTCGCGAAACCCTGCAGGGAATAAAATTCCTCCAGAATGTCCTCAGCAGAGCGGAGACGCGGCTTTTCCTAACGTGTTAAACGATCGCATTTTTAAACATTTATGCTTTAGAGCGAAGGAAACGTGTTTGTATGCATTCTCGCCAGAAATCTGAGGTCTAAAGGATCACCTTTAACAAGCAGGTCTTTAGCTTTGACCAACTGAGACATCTGCTGGGTTCCAGCCCATAAAGTAGGCTTGTCCTGTTTGAGGAGAGGTGATTAAAGGCTCGTCTCTCCAAAGGTCAGGAGTTGAGGCCCTGCTGCCCGGAGCCCAGCAGGGGACAGCTGAGGTGCCATTAGACTCTGGGTTCCAGTGTTAAGACCTCATTACCGTTTTCTGACGGATCGCTCCAGATTACATCCTGGGGGGTTGTGGAATCAACACAGGAGCTGGAGCCTCTGGATGTCTCCATATTCAGTATTTGGTTCGGTTACCTGGACCTTTTTCTATCCTCTGTAGTTAGATTTAGTAGTTAGGGGCGGGGCAAATAAACTCTTCAAATGGAGGTGTGGTTTTTGACAAGAAGGAAATCATGGCGTCTTTTGCTGTACTGTTGACACGCACTCCTAAAGGTCATGGAGAGGCACAGGTTGGTCTTGCAGTCAGGAACATCATGACAATAGGAACGCACCATTGCCGTGTGTGGTAGGTGTTGGGAAGTATTTGTTGGGTCATTGACACGTATGCGGGACACTGTTGTAGGCTGGACTGAAGGTGTTCTCTAGTGAAGGGGTACCCGTTCCTGGTCCTCGAGACCTTACCCCTCTACCTGTTCTCCAGCTCTCCTTGCTGCTGATTACCTGGACCAGGTGTGTTCATCTAATCAGAATGTGAAGACATCCGTGTGGGCTAACCAGCAGCCGGCAGGGCTTGGAGGTCTGGGAAACAGGTAGGGTGGTAGCTCTCGAGGACCAGGAATGGGCACCCCTGGTCTAGTCAGTGGTTAAGCGGGAATGCAAGGGGTAACCGCGTGATATTCAAGTGCCCTCTAGACTCTAGTTTCCTCATTTGTAATGGTCATCCTACGTTTATATCGCCTTCTGAAATGCGCATTCAAACCAACACTTCCGATGAAAAGTCTGTGTGACGGCACGTTTGTGGTTTCTGTGCTTAAAAAAAAAATTTGATAAATTTATCCCCCTGGGATATTAATAAAGTTCAATTCAAAAACTCGAGTTCAAGCAAGTTTTTAAGTTTGTTTTCTGGTTGGCCGTACGAAACGTAGCATGAAAGTTGAACCAATTGGTGTTGTTGTATGGGTAGCGCCTTTTTCAAGACATGGAAGTACCAACCAGTTGATCACTGATCAATACAGAGTCTATCATAAATCACAGTAGAAAAAGCCTAAATACACACCCCATTATCAGGTACTGGGAGTCCAACACATTCTCATTCCCAAGTCGTCACATATTGATGTTTGGCTAAGGACCCCTCCCCAACACTTAATGTTTTGGGTTCATCATTTTTCTTTTACGTTACGTTTTTACAATCAGAAGTGTTTTTGATAATCGGTAACGGACATTCTTTAGCCACGGGGGTCAGGTGAGATGGAAACGAGATAGGGGTGTCTCCCTATTCGTGGATTCGGCATGTCTCTGGTCCCCAAACCCCCCAAATAAGGGGGAATACTATATGTAAAGAATTTATTATTGTTTACAGGAAGATTGATCAGGAAGAGGCAGAAGAATCCAGACAATAAGAAGACGAAACTTTCACTTAGGAAAAAGCGCTGGTCAGACGCCAATCAATGGGTTACATTGTGTGACCACAGAAGCTCCGCCCTAACGGGTCCAACGGGGGACCAGAAATACTACCAGTCAGTCCTGCTTAACGCATCCATTTTTTAACTGAAACACTCAAAATCCCAGTTGATCCAGTCCGGTATAGACCGCTCAGTGGAAACGAGGCGTAGTCGTACCGGTATCCTAACCCAAGCCCGGTCTGCATCTAAAACTGGATCCGCATACAGTACAGATACCATCTGGTAGCTGTACCTATGTGTGTCCGGTATCGGGTTAGGAGAACAGGGGTCCAGATCCTACCCTCTATAAGATGGTAGGATCTGGACCAGGTCAGGATTAGATAGGATACCGATGGGGTCAACGTCCCGGTACCTGACCAATACAGATTTGTTGCCCCGGAGGTTAAGGAGCCTAGATTCATTTGGAACAGCCAGCACATAAAAAAACAAGACTTGGGGACGCCCTAGACCAGGGCTGGGCAAACGTTTTGATTTGTGGGCCAGAAAGGGTTCTAAAATTTGGCATAAGGGCCGGACAAGGAGCAGATGGAAGGAGTGATTTGGTAATGAACCTCATAAACTAAAACTATAATATGGAATTTAGAGAAAAACATGCTTTAATTTGGATTCAAATTCACATATATTTATTTAAAAACAGAAAATTTGGGAATTTTAATTTCTAAATTTTGATTTTTGTTCTCTTTTTGGTGATCCAATGGGTTGATGTTCTTCAGAGAAAAATGCAAACTCAAAGAAATCCCAAAAATCACCTTCTGACTCAGAAAAAAACACACACGAATGCCAGAGAAACAACACCATTCATGAGAAGAAACCAGAAATACAATGAAAAAAAAACAATAATTAGGATTTTGATTAAATGTATTTTAATTTGGAGGGCCAGATTAAGTAGTTTAAGGGGCCGCATGTGGCCCCCGGGCCGTAGTTTGCCCACCCCTGCCCTAGACCGTCTAGTCTTAACGCACTGGGGGCCTCATCCATGGGTCAAAACGTGTCGACTTATGCCAAAAATGTGTTTAAGAACCCACGTTCCTGAACGCACATCACATGTAGTCTATAGTATTTGTAATTTAAGTATGAAAATTCTTAGCTGCATTACTGACAAAAGTGATTAAATTACAGTAATAGCTTAATTATAAACCATTACCCCCAAAATTGTCTACAAGTTCACTGAGCGGTCCACGATCTTCATATTTTGCATGGGCCTACTACGTATTGATTTGTGAGGGCGGATATATGGGACCAATGCTTAAGCCTTTGGCTCTATAGATCGATAAACTCTAGTAAATGTACTTTTTCTGAGTGCTTACTAATAAAAAAGCTGAAGCTATTTATAAGAGAAATACATCTGTTTCTGCAGTCAAGTTGTATCGACCATTATCTTATCACAAAGAACAAAAACATCCTTTGGTCCGGAGCTTCCACATGACATTAAAGGTTATCACATTAGCATTGAGGGCGTAGCAAACAAACACTGTTTGCTCGGTGAAGTTTTTAGATTTCCTTAGAGAAACCGACATAAAAATCTCCAAATCCCAGAAATGAAAGAGATTTCCTGGTTGCTATGGACCTCTTACCTTTGTGGAGGCTGCTGCGTTTTGAATCAGAATCATATTTCTGAAACATTTCAAAAACCCTTTTTATTGTGATACCGCAGGTTTGCTTCAACAATAGTTTGCAATGCAAATCACCTAAAGACGGACTCGCCGCAACTTTGAACAACAGTGGAGCTTGTCTTTCTGGTTTGCAGAGCGGAGGGACGCCGATGTTGAAAATGCGACATGAAGCCATGAATATTTCAGTGACAGTCACTGTTGCGTCAGTCCACAGAGACGCTTCCAAAAACACCCATTCCAGTGGAAACAGCCACTTCTTCATTGATGTTCTGCAGGTTTGTGGTCCAAAAGCACCTTAAAGCTAATCCTCGGTACGGACTCCCACATTCATTTCTCTTTGATTTCTCTCAATCAGTTGGTCGTATTCTATACCGAGAGAGCTCTATAAATGCCTGGTGTGTTCCTGGTTTTGCTCACATTGTGAACCAACACAGTTCATAAATACTCCAACACTTACAAGCCCGCCTGCAGGCATGCAGCGAACGCCCACTCACATCCCAGATTTCACAGAAGGGCAGGAATAACTCATCCCTCACAAGTCCGATTGGACCGCGGTAGAATGTGGAGCTCTGCTGCGCAGCGGGAGCGTCCAGGTTTCTTCTCGACGCTGACCTTTCGGGTGGTCTGCTGGAGTCTGTCGACCCCCGGTAGGCGGTGGGGCCTGGACGGGTCGGGACCCTGTCTTTGCAGGGCAGAGAGAGAGAGAGAGAGAGAGAGGGCGGCCGCCACTGCCGCGAACTGGTTAGAGAAATGCCGGGAAGTTTAATTTCAGCTTTTCTAACAGAAAGTCTTCTCTTAAATCACCCTGAGGGTCCTGAATTTTGTCAGACGATTCAGCCAACTTCTGATCTCAACTATAACCAAAGTTCCTTTGACGAAATCGCTGAAAGGAATCAAGATTTAAAAGATTTTGAAACTGTTTAGAGATGATTTGTCAGGAATTTTCATTTCTGTTTCATAAATCTCGTTCAGATGCCCTTTAAATCTTCACTAGATGCCACAGATCATTAAAATATGTCTATCATATATTACCATTTATGTAGCAAAGTTTTAGAGATCTGAAATCAAATTCACAAATACATTTACATTTACTTCCTTTTAATATCCCCCACGTGTGTTTTGGTCGCTTTACTAGATTCTTGAGCATTTTTTTAGCCACATAAGAGATTTTGTCCCCATTCACTTTAATAATGGTTTCTCCTGCTGTGATGTCATTTACATTTTATTTTTATGTAGAGGGGGTTTTTTCAGTGGGAACTATGTTAAATTGATAGCATATGGTGGGGATGACAATGGAGAATTTCAATCCAGGACGACTAGAGGACGAGAATTCTCTGATAGTTTTCGTATGAAGCTTTTCTCTGAGGTTTGGACCATTTCGAGCAAAATGTAATAAAAATCACCGTCCATTCACACACCGATGGCACAGATTTTTGCAACTTGGTGTAAATCAGAGTAAAAACGGTTCAGATTTTTGTCCTCATGTTTTCGACCAGGTTCACTCTCTCTCCAGGTCTACATTGTTTCAAAATTTGTCTAAAA
The DNA here is from genome assembly GCA_003999625.1 of Oryzias javanicus. Taxonomy (NCBI): domain Eukaryota; kingdom Metazoa; phylum Chordata; class Actinopteri; order Beloniformes; family Adrianichthyidae; genus Oryzias; species Oryzias javanicus. Next base: position 13,364,886 of record CM012459.1, read on the forward strand.
ATGTTAGAAAAATCTTGGCATTTTGAGCAAATATATCATTAGGTACTGAGATCATAATCTCTCAAATTGGCTGTAAATGAATAGATAATATATATAAATAAATAACATATATGTCAACTTTACTTTAAATACTTTTTATTATAAACATTTACATTTACTTCACTTTTAAGCTATCAATTTAACGTCATATGACCATTATATCTAATTGATTACATGTATGGTGTAGTCAAGGTGCGATACATGTAACAATACATATCATGGTGCGATATATATCACGATACACAAGTCATGGTGCGATTATATATCACGATACACAAGTCATGATGCAATACATATCGCAATACACATGTCGTGGTGTGATACGTATCACAACTCCAATCATCAAATTATTATCCTAAACAGATTTTATTATGTTCATAAAATTTTATTGGCTTTTTCTTTAGTTTGATTTTGTTTAACTGACAAACAAAAAAAAAATCGATTAAAAACACATTTTTTTAAACTAAATATAGCGTGGATACAAAAATTATCAAATAGTTTAATGCTTTGATTTATTTTTCTTGAATAGGAATTGTTTAAAGAAAATATTGTCTTTCATGGACCGTTGGTCTGTTTTGAATCTTCTGAGCGTTGGTCCCTCACAGCCACAGCGCGGCTGCAGCTCCTCTGGAACATAAACTCTGTTTCTTCTGGTCGCCGCTCAACTTTTTATGTGCAATAATCTGAGAAATATGCTCTTTTATAGAACTGGAACTGGTGTTTTTTTTATGGTTATTGCCATTAAAACCCAGCTTACATCTGCTGGACGGTCGATAAAAGCAGGACGTTTGCCAAAACGAGAACCTGTTGCCATGGTTACACCTGGCAACAGCAGACCCCGGTAACCCACCGCCACCGCCACAACTTTTCTCCTTCAGCGGATCTCAGCTTGCGTTCGTGCGGTTCAGAAACAAGCCCCTCCCATCCGCGGCGAGGCTCTCTGAGGTGTTCCCCTGCGGTGGATCTGGCCCCCCCTCGTCTCTTTGGACTCATTAGTGTCTTTTACCGAAGCTCCGCCTGTGCGCTCACAGCTGTGTGCGTTCCCCAGCATTCGCCTGTCCTCCAGCGTGCAGGCGGCAGGTTTTAGTTCTTCTTTCTTTCCCTCCATGCTTCTTTGTGCAGAGCTCCATAATTACAGGAGCTTCAGGCTGATGCAGCCCGCGGTTGATTACAGTGATCAAGGGCCGAGTTATGGAGACCCAGAGAGGAGAAGCCGGGAAATCCGGCGATGGAAACCGTCCTGCGTTAAATCCATCTCCACCAACGAGAAGATGGAGAGAAACATTTCCAGAGCTGTTATTTGGAGCTCCTTCTTTCTCTTCGCGGTGGTTAACGTCTCTGCCGCAGATGCAGACGAGGAACGACGCACAGAAGAAAATGTTTCAATTTCAGAAAATGTGTCAAGGCCCGGGGGCCGGATTCGGATTCTATCCGGCCCTCCAATCGTTTTCTTTTATTTTGTTATTGATGACCCGATTTTATCTTGCGGTTATTTTTAACTTGCAGAATTTTGACAAAATATATTTTCATGGAGACTAAAATATTGAAAGTTATTTAAAGTTTAAGTTGATTTATTCTGAAATAATATTCCTGCATTTTAATTATTCATTATTATCTTAAAAAGTTACAGTTTTAAATTCATGAAAATTGGTATTCTGTTTGCTTTTTGGACTAATTTGGCATTTACTAAGATTTTTTTAGGCTATTTTGGAGTTTAGCTAATATTTCAGCTACATGCTAGCTGTTTTAACTAATTAAGGCTTTTTTTAAAATGTTTTTTTAGGCTTTTTTGGAGTCAGGCCAATATTTACACACTAGATGTTTTGGCAAATTTAGGCTTTTATCTATTTTGAAGCTTAGCTACCTTTTTTTTTCGCTACATGCTAGCTGTTTTGGCTAACTCTGTTTTTTTTTTTAAGGCTAATTTGGCATTTAATAATAATGTTGGCTATTATTCAGCTATTATCTTCAGTGATTACAGCACTAGCATCTTCAGCGGCCAAATTCAGCTCCCAGCATTCACACTAGCATTATCACAGATAATGTTATATAACTGGTACATAATTATGTTAAATAGTTACAGTTTTAAAAATGTAATTTTGTTGTGTTGGATAAATGTTTATCCTGCTCGTCCCCCGACCTAAGGCGTGTTTCGGCTTTTGGTCTCTTGTGCGATTGAGTTTGACGCCTGATTTAAATCTTACGGGTAAAAAGCGACCCGCTACCACGCCAATCCTCCTTTTCCAACGTGAAATTTTGAAGTGTTTATGTTGAGTTGTAGACAGCTGGGACTCGGTCCTGACTGGACCACTCTCCTATTGGTCGGTTTAGAATGGTCCAACCAATTCAAGAGAGAGTTTTCATTAAATGTTGAACCATCGAGGCTCAGATCAACCACCTAGCTTTGCGTCATAACGTTGTGTCTACAGCGGTTCAACGTATTCGTTGATTTGCCGTGTCTCCGGTCCCTAGACCCGGCGAATATGGAATCGGGAAAATCTCTGGTCCAACAGTTGTTATTGCCCTCAATCAATGGATTTCCTCATGTGACGACCGAAGCTCCGCCCTAACGGGTCTGTTCTGTTTTTCTATGGACGTATGACCAACGGGGTACCAATAATGGTACAAAGTGGAACCAATTTATAATGCAAACTCTCAAAATACTGGACCGGTCCAGTTCAGTTCAGTCTGGACCGCTCAGTGGAAACGAGGCATAAAGGGTCATTTTTGACCCTTGAACTATAAAAGAATTTAAACACTAAAAAAAGTCTAAAGGCATCAAACACACACCTGCTTTACCTGCTAGGACGCCCAAAAACAATTATTCTAATAATCGACTAATCACCGATTATTTTTCCCGATTAGTCGACTAATCGGGAAACAGGAAGTAAAACACACAACTTAACCTTTTAACTAACCTAAAATAAATACAATGAAGATGATGGTTTATTGAAATTTTAATAAGCCTTCACTAGTTTCTGGTATTAGAAACTTGAATAAATTAAAATGATCTGAAAGAAGAAACTATTTTTCTCACTCAAATATAAAAAAGTTTATTTTTTGTTGCTGAACACTCACAACTGTTCATTTGTACAACACTCTGACTCCATATAACATAAAATAACGACTAATCAACTGTTCAATTAGTCGTCGACTATTTTAATCGTCGATTGGTCGACTGATCTTGGCGGCTCTGTTACCTACTCGCACAATCCTACAAACTCAGATCCATACACACAAATACACAGGCACACCTGTACACTCACAACTACTGGTAAACACACAATGACAGGAAAAGGAGGGTTAAGGTGGAACAGACACGTACACACATCTATACACTCATGCACACTTGCAACTAGACGTATACACAAATACAAAACACTCACAACTATACACCAGCACTTGCACAGCTCTACACACTTGTACACGTCAACCCACACACTCACAACTACACACCTACACAATAATATCTACACAATCTATATATAAACACCCACACACACCAACCTGCGCAGACATCTATACACTCAAGTACATAAATACACACAATTACAGGCACATACATGCAAAACTACACACATCTACATCTCTTCATAAAAAAATAACTTCCTGTCTTAGAATTCTGATTTTTTTGTTAATTTTTTTTCCAGTTAATAATATAAATTAATTAAAATCACATCTCCTGTCTTTGGTAGTATTTTTTTTATAATGTTCACTGATTGTGTGGCAAAAATTATGATAACAAATAAAACTGTGTTGAATTGATTTCCTACAATAAATTAATGTGTTTTTTCCTTTGGGGCTGTGGTAGAGCGTCTCATTTTTGACCCTCTAGACAAACGGAACGTTCAGATCTCCGGTTAACCAGCCGTACGGAATCTCCTCTCGCCGCGGCTTGTTTAGGGAGCGCTAACATGTAAGGTCACGCATTGATTGGTGGTCATCCATAAATAATACTGCATAATGTAGAACATTCCCAGTGATGGGAGGGGGGGAGGGACCGCCTCCATAAAACATAAGGCTCCCAGTCAGGAGATGAAATATTTAAAAGGCAGGAAGGATATAGGAGCTGTGACTCCCGGGAGAGGTGCATGATGGGTGTGCATTTGTAAGACACTTGTCCGGGTCCAAACCGTTAAATGTCAGGCTGGAGAAAGGGAACGCTCTTCTGTCCGACTGCAGGCACGTTATCGCTCTGCGACTCCTTTTGTTGTTCCTCCTAAGAAATAAAAAAATAAATAAAAAGGCGAAATGCAAAGTGAGAGAAAGCGGTTTGCTCCTGTTGTCCGGCTTCCCGCCGAGCCGCTGAATAGAGACTGGTTTCTGCTCGGGGAGCTTTTCCACATTCCTCCGCCTGTCAGAGGCAATACCTCTCCGCCTCTAATAGGGGCACAGGAGAGGAGCAGGCAGCATCTGCTGTCCAAACCAAATTATCTTGTGTCAACAAAGCGGGAGGGAGAAGCCGCTCCGCGGTCAGACCCTCACTTTTAACTTAAAGCCCCATTACGGGTCGCGGAGGGAAAGCCACTTGTGATTCTTTTATTGGATTTTTAGCTTATGGTAATGCGGCGGCGGCGGCTGGATTCGGGGTTCAGATTGCTTTGTGCCCCGCAGCGTTGTCACTTTTGTGATGGGGGGGAGGTTGGAGCTGTCCGACTGCAGGAACTGCGGAGCGGTTTCCTCTGAGGGAAAATGAAGTCCAACTGTGGGCGGCGCGGAAACATCTCGAGTCGACATGTGGCAGCGGGAATCGAATTTAAACCCAGAGGAGAAAAAGAGATGCTCTGGATTTACCAGCTGAACCGACTAGATCGAGGAGGAAACAGAGTTCAGTCGGGTTGCATGTATACCTTTGACTGTATATGAGAAGTGGAAAAAGTGGCCCCGCCCACATGGCTTTCCAAACAGGAAGTACCTGACTTCTATAGAGATAAAAGCATCTATTAATCAATCTTTTTTTCCATCATATTTTCTTCTAAAGTATAAATAAATAAACTGACCAATCCGATAACTCAATAAAAGTGGGTGGAGCCTGCTGGCCCCCACGTCCAACATTAAAAACATTTGACAGATTTGTCAGAATTCCTCCCCACTCACTACATGATGCATTTTCCAGTTTCTTGCGCTGTCCGAATCTACTAATTCCAAAATTGAGAAATTTCCCAGAAGTCTTTGCGAAAAACAAGCGTACATCAATGGTCACTGGATTAGTAAATATAGACCACAATGCATTGCGGTCGAACAATTTTGGACAAAAAAAAACGTGTTTGGAGTCAAAAATAAAACGTTGTGAAACGTTCTATTGGTTGGAATTTTGGTGGTCATATCCTGCGTTCAGAAATACGAAGAAAAGTAGAGACCATGGTGTGACATACCTTTTTAAAACACGTACAAGCAAGTACAACTAAGGCTAGATTAAATTAAAACCAGACTAAGACTATTTGGACATAGCCTTAGCCTAGTTCACTATCAAGTGGTAGGGGTGTGGCCTTCCAACAAGTCCACTCCTGATTGGTGAGACTGGTTGCCATAGAAATGTAGACTGAACTTCGACCAATCCCTGCTTACTGATGACTTCAAGTCCTATTTTTTTTTCTTTAAATTATGGTTATGCAGTTTTTAGCCAAAAGCTGTTGGTGCGAATGTTAGCTCCGTTAATATCCCATCAAGCCTTTGTTTACATTCTTTCATGCTAGTTTACAGCTTCTCACAGCCCCAATGTAGCATTAGCGTAGCAAAACAATGGAACTATCCAATCGTACAGTTTTGATCAGCTCAGATGAAGAATATTAAGTAGCTAATACATCTATTTGTCTGCAAGTGGATGTTCAGAATGAACAGAAAAGGTTGTAGATGCACCATTAGTCTGAGCATTTTCAAGCCTCCGGTTTTCATCTGCTCCGGATTTAAATTACTCAAAGGGTCCTTTATTTTTTTGTATATGTGTTTAAAGCACAAAAAGTACTATTTTTATTAAAGTGGGTCTTTTGATCGTACGTTCGAACCAAACAAGGCAGGCACGTCAAGTTCGCGCCTGCTTACAGCCTTGACGCCTCGGCGACCACCGAAGTTGTTCTGGACGTCATTTGTTGCAGCATCGTGGAATACACGGATGATGTTGATCGAGTAGTTTGGGTTTATATGTCCTTGGGTGTCATGAAAGGCGCTTTAAATAAAATGTATTATTATTATTATTATTATTATATGTTTTAGAGAGCTCTACAGAGGCACTGGCAAGAATATCACTGTGCCTGGATTCCCCAGATCTTTCTCTAGATGCGGTGTACTTCACTCCTGCAGCCAAAGGTCGTTTAAAACATTACTTCCGTCTATCTGTGGCTCTGTTTGACCTTTAAACTGAGAGGGGGGAAATAAAAATAAAGAAATCTAAATAAAGACATCAGCCCATGAAGCTAGAGCGATCCTGTGGGCTACAACAACGGCACTCACGGCGGCTGTCCGGGCAGCTAACTGCCTAGCGCCTAGCATAGGGATCATTGGCCCAAGGATCCACAGCCTGGCCAGTAGACCTTTCTAGATCAACCAAGTGCCCGGGCAGCGATAATCACCATCAGCTCTGCCGAAGCCAAGGCTACAGAGCTTACTAGCTAGCTAATCTAAGCTATCAACCATCCTGCTGGTTAGCGTAGCTGTCAAACCAGCTCCATGGGGTCTGTAACAGGCTGGTGACCCGTCCAGGGCGTATCCCGCCTTAACCCAACAGTAACTGGGACAGCCTCCAGAAACACTGCGGCCCCCGCAGGTTAAGAAAAGGATGCAAGTTCGGTCTGAGCGGCCATATTGAATTTCCTTTTCTACCCTTTGATCTACTCACTGACAACATCACATCCCTGATTGGTTGAATCACGTCATACGGACATGACATTGAAACTTGACGCCTGGCGGGTTTGGTTTGACCAATCACTAAATTCAACTGTACTACCTTGTTTCAACCTATGGGGGGCAGCAAACAGATGAATTTCAGAAATTAAAGAATTTAATTTTAAATAGTCAAAAATGTGGCGAAGACCAACAGAGAGCATTTATAGAAGTCAACGGCCAAAAAACGTTTACTGTTTGGTTACTCATTAAAACGTTTAGTAAGAAAATATTTTGTTTTTATTTGATTTTCGTGAGCTCACATAAAACTCCACATTAGGAAACTTGAAAGAAAAGCATCTCTTTGGGCACATTTTTAACTAATTTACCATAGTTGAAAATTATATATTCAGGAAAAACCACAGCAGCAACTTTTTCTGCCTCAATTGTCACAAAAATACAGACGGGATTGTGGAGGGACAGTACAGAGTAAGACTCTGGATCTGGGAATCATTGGTCAAGAATGTAATCAGATCATTTTGATCCACACTCCTGATCGGTGTTTACATATGTCCTCTCGCCCTTTTAGTAAAATAGAAAGAAAAAATCCTCATTCCAGTATTTCTGACAGCTGTTTTCTTTGTGCATACACAACCTGCTCAAATCTGCTGATGTTTCTTGGTTTTCCCTCCCAACAGTTTGGCCCCTCGCCCGTCTCTGTAAGTGCATGTGTCACTTCATTTTTGCGCTGCATCTATTTTTCATGGAGGTAAATTGCCTGGCACCGCTGAGCGCTGAACTCTGCCTCTGTTATCCACAGAGATGACCTCTAATAATGCTGGCCCCTCCACCTCTCAAACACATCAGCAGCTCCGGATCTCTCCAGCAGCCGCCGAAGTCCCATCTGTCCACACGCGTCTGTACATTTAAACCTGCTTCCCTCTGAATTCCTTCTTTCCTTTTCTGCTGGATCAGGTTTTTCTATTCCAAATGGAAGTTTTTCTATAATCTATGGATCTGATCATCACATTATTTGCAATAATTGATTACAGGACTAACAGAGGGCTCGTTGGTACGATAAAGACCAATTCTTTTGCAGTCCCTTACATATGGAATAACATAGACACCATCAAATCAGAGTGAAATGAAGATGTGGCAGGATAGTCCATTTTCTCCAAAACTTAATTTCTGCAACTCTAAATGCTTTTCAGTATCTTGTGTGCCCCCCACGAGCTTGTATGCATGCTTGACGACGAATGGTGTCTTGTGGCCTTTCCTCCAGATCTGTGTGAGGGCATCCCTGAGCTGTTGTACAGTCTGAGGAGCAACCTGGCGGCGCCTAATGGACCCAAACATAATGTCCCAGAGATGTTCTATTGGGTTTAAGTCAGGGGATGGTGAAGGCCATTCAATTGTTTCAGTTCCTTCATCCTCCAGGTACTGCCTGCAGACTCTTGCCACGTGAGGCCGGGCATTGTGGTGCATTAGGAGGAAACCAGGACCTACTGCACCAGCGTAGGGTCTGACAATGGGTTGAAGGATTTCATCTGGATACCTTATGGCAGTCAGAGCTCCATTTCCTAGGCAGTAGAGGTCTGTGCGTCCCTCCATGGATATGCCTCCCCAGACCATCACTGACCCACCACCAAACCTGTCATGTTGAACCACGTTGCAGGCAGCAGAACGTTCTCCTGGTCTTCTCCAGACTCTTTCACGTCTATCACAGGTGTTCAGGGTGAACCTGCTCTGGTCTGTGAAAAGTCCAGGGCGCCAGTGGAGGACTTGCCAATTCTGGTGTTCTTGAACAAATGCCAGTGGAGCTCCACGGTGCTGGGCAGTGAGCACAGGGCCCACTACAGGACGTGGGGCCCTCAGGCCACCTTCATGAAGTCTGTTCCTGATTGTTTGGGTAGAGACATTCACACCAGTAGCCCTCTGGAGGTCATTCTGTAGGGCACGAGCAGTGCTCAGCCTGTTCCTCCTTGCACAAAGGAGCAGGTATGGGTCCTGCTGAGGGGTTGAGGACCTTCTACGGCCCTGTCCAGCTCTCCCAGAACAACCAGCAGTCTCCTGAAATTTCCTCCATGTTCTGGAGATAGTGCTGGGAGACACATTAAACCTTCTTGCTGCAGCACGTGAGGATGTTGACAACCTGTACAACTTCTGTAGGGTTAAGGAATCTCCTCATACTGCCAGTAGAGAGAATTACACAAGACAAAATCAGCATGAATGGAAAACCAGCCAAAAAAGATCCAGAGGGAGAAACTTGAAATGACCTCCACATGGAACACCAGTCCTGTTTGGAGGGTTTTCTAATTGTTGCCACTGAAGTGCACCTGTTGTTAATTCATGAACACCAATACAGATGAAATTGATGAACGAGGCCCTCAGCTGCTGAACCAACAAGAACATTATCAGACAGGTTTCATTCAATTCATGCCAGGACCAAGAAAAAGAAGTTGTCCTTTAATTTTTGTGAGCAGGATATATATATATATATATATATATATATATATGATAGTAAAGCTTCACTAAAGACTTCCTGTTGTGAGTCTGATCAAAAGAGAAACATTCAAGGCTATGAAGGAAATTGAACTTCTTGTGAACTTGTTTTAATTTTAGATTTTTGATTAGATTCTTTGTGTTGAAAAGTATTAGTAGTAGTTAAAGTATTAAAATACCTTGTAACACTTGTGTTTTGAAGTGTTAAATGTTCAGTGGTTTGTGCTCAAAACCTGCTGAATTAAAACTTTTAATAAAAAAAAATTGATTTTCAATTTGAGAAATAAATGCAGTTAGTATTTTTTGATATTGTTTATAAATATTCAAAGTCAGAATAAAACCTTTTAAATTGATTGTTCCAATAATGGAATCTGCTTATCTATTGTGTTGAAAATACTTCATAAATTAAAAGAAAAAACATCATAAATTAAACATTTTTATAAAAATACTGAAAAATACACATATTAGACATTAATTTAGGGAACAAAATGTGGCAAACAAGTGTTTAAAACTCAATTATTAAAAAAACAAAATAAAATATCAGCTGAATTTATGAAATATCAGAAATAGCCTATTATTTTAGAAGCTGAAATATCTCAGCTTGAAAAGAAGATCCAACAGCAGAAAAGAAAATCATTAACCGGACGCGGCGATTCCGCAACTTGGAGCTATGCAGATGATGTGATGGTTTACCAAATCAGGAATAAATATAGCTGACAGGAGACACCTCACATGTTAAAGGTTCAAGATTTAAAAAAGAAATAATGTGTGCATGTATAAAGTATGAACCCTCGCGGACCCTGAGGTCTTCCGGCACCGGCCTTTTAGTTGTTCCGAAGGTGAGGACCAAAACACATGGTGAGGCTTCATTTCATCATTGTGGTCCTCGCCTCTGGAACAGCCTGCCGGAGAACCTCAGGGCCGCAGAGACCGTAGAGGTTTTTAAGAAGAGGCTCAAGACCCACCTTTTTAACCTGGCTTTTACATGACTTTTCTAGTGATTGCATTTTATCTTCTTTTTTTTTTTTTTTTAAACTTCTATAAGAATCATTTTATAGTTATTTTATGAATGTATTTACTATTTTTATCTGCAAACTATGTTTTTTTTTTTTTTTTTTTTTTTTACTATATTTATTTTTTTATGCATTCTTTTTATCTTCTTTTAATGCTTTTTAATTGTTTTAAAATCCAGTGTTTTCCTCACGGGGATTCTCTGTTCTGGGGCTCCGCCTGCGGCGGGGGGCTATTGCTGCAGTGCCTGTTCTCTTTGGGGCGGCTGGGGTCCGGCTCGGTAGAGCGGGTCCTGCGCTGCCCCGTGCTGGGCGGGCGCAGCGGCGATGCCCCCTGTGGTCGGGCGGGTTCTTGAATTAGGGGATCCTCGGAATATCGTTTCTACACAGTCGTACCAAGCCAGATTGTTTTGTTACATCTGCAGTTTTTATAGCTTTGTTCAGTTTTATTGACAAGGGTCTTATTGGGGGTGGTGGGGTGGGGGGACTGGGGGAGAGAGGGATGTTTGCTTTGTGTCTTTATGTAAGTTTGTTTTTAAACACTGTGTTGTTTGTGTTTTTAATATGTATTTTATTTGCTTTTATGTTAAGCGCCTTGTGTTTCGGCCGAAAAAAAAGGCGCTATATAAATAAATAAAGTTTGAGTTTGAGTTTGAGTATGTACAGTATCTCACAGAAGTGAGTACACCCCTCAATTTTACTACCAGGTTTTTGGCGATTTATTGCGTCTATTATGATTTATTTTGCAGAAAAAACAACTTTACACTGTTATACAAGATGGACGCCGACTACTTTTCATTTAGTCAAAAATTCAGTTTGGCAGTGTTGTACCATGAAAAAAAATATAAATAAATATATGCAAAAATGTAAGGGGTGTACTTACTTTTGTGAGATACTGTATATATATATACACATATGTACATATGTGTCTGTTTGTACACATGTATAAATATGTGTGTATATATGTGTATAAATATCCCTTATTAAAAATAAGTTTTCATCAAAAACTAGAATATTTTTTTGACCAGAATGTGCAGTGGGATGGACGTGGGCATTCGGGGGGTGGGGGTGTATGATGTTCTGATTTTGGACTTCCATCACTTAATGATTTACAGACGCCATCTTTTCTATCATCATGGAACCACTCAAAAAAAAAAAAACTAAATACAAAATTAATTCATATTTGGTGAAATGTAAATATATTAAGCATCTATGCAGATGATGTGATGGTTTATTAAATAGCGGAAATCAACTTAATAAACCTTATAGTGTAGCATAAATAGTCAAATTAAATCCTAATAAGTATTCTTTTGATGTTAGTCAAAAGTTATTATGAAGAGAATCTATTTGAAACAAAAAACATCAATAAAAATTATTTTTTTCACGTAGTTTGAAATAATTTCAGGCATCAAGGGGTTGATAATGATTTCCTTCTTTAAATAAAAAAATAATAATTTCTGTTTATACTTAAGAAATGTAAGGTGGAAACTGTAAAAAAGGCCTCCGCTGATGCTAAATGCTAAATAAAGTTTAGCTGTGCATGTTGGGTGGTTGTGTTGATCCCCTCAGGAAAACAATGATGAAGCCGTGAATGGACAGGCTGCTCATGAATAACCATGAAGACTTAAGGGACGGAAGCTGCTCGCATATGCCTCAGAGTGTGTGTCAGTAATACACTCTCACACTGACAGCACCTCCTCACACAGCAAAAACAAAGCGTCCCGCTCCCGCTGACACCCATCAGTCTGGCACTTCCCAGCTTCCTCTCTCTTTGACTTCTGCTGAATTCTTCGCTTTGCAAAAGAAAAAAAAAACAGAAATGAACTCACCGATGACATATTTGATATTTTTGCACACGTCTGTTTCCTAAAATTGCAGTTACTCTGGGAAAACGCCACATATTTAAACTAAAGACTCCACACGCGACCACCGTCCCAGAGCTGACTCACGTTTCATCTTTAATTTTCTGCTTTGTATTAAGCAACTCTTTGGTTGCATGAAACTGATTACTTCTGAATCAGTGGCACATTTAATTATCTAACCTCACGGGAGAATGCAGAGGTTCCTGGCTCACAGTCTGCAATTAAGCAAAGGGGGGACGGCCATGATTAGGAAAAACAGGTCTAAATATTTGTTTTTAGACATGAGATTGTGTCATAAACATCAACCGGTCAATATACGTGAACAAGTTTTCTAAAAGCAGCAATAATTAATTTACTGAAGGATAATTGTTGGTCTTTTGTGCCGCTCAGATTCATGTTCTGATGGTTGTAGAGTCTCTCCCATCGTGACTGACAGCAGCAGACGCTACAGTGAAATTCAAATAGTAGTTATCTTATTTTTACATATGATTCTAGATCTTTTAAGGCTGTAAAAGTCCTCACCGCACACTTTTCTCAGACAGACGAGAACATTTTTACAGTTTTCTGTCTTTGTTTAAACTGTCATAGTCCAAACATTCATAAATACGTTCAATTTTATACAATTACAGTGATTATTTAACGTTTTCTCAGACCGCGTCTCTTCATATCTTTTTCCAGACTTATTAATACTACGCTCACATACCCCAAAATGTTCCGACACGTCCACTTAAATGTAAACTCCTCAGCAAATTCAGCAGGGATGTGAGGATGTGGAGTTCATTTTTTCGTGTTTTGATTTGGTTTTTTCATGTTGGGAGTTGATTTTTTTTTTTGTTTTGTGAAAACGTTTTTTCAAGTTGTGTTCATTTTTGTGTTGAGTTTTTTCGATTTTTGGGTGCATTTTTTTGTTTTGTGAATTTTTTTTGTGTTGACTTATTTTTTGTGGTGTGTTGATTTTTTTTTCTGAATTGTTTTTTTTTTTCATTTATTAAGTGACTAATTGTAGTGGGTTGTGTTGTCAATTTAAAGTGTTGTGGCCACCATAGATATTAGAGCAGTGGTTCTTAACCTTGTTGGAGGTACTGAACCCCACCAGTTTCATATACGCTTTCACTGAACCCCTCTTTGTTGAATTTTTTTTTTTTTTAATCTAGAAACAAGTTTTTTACTAGTACACAAAATGAGCCGTGCATGAACATCAGCTTGTTCAAAACCAACAAAATGGATAAACTCACAACAAATTACATGTGTGAGTCATCATAAAATCACACGATAGTTCAAGTGTGTCTGCTGAATAGGGTTGGGCTTGTTTTTTTCACGCGCGGCAAATTCACTGTTTGCTGCCTGTCAAACATTTTGATTGGGGGGGGTGCATGACAGTTGACTCCGCTGTTTGTGAGACTGAGTTTTGACGGTTTTAACGTCGAGAGGAAAAAAACGTTAACGTTAACTCGAGAGGAAAAAAAATAGGAGACTTTTTATTATCGTTTCGACGAAAACTAATAAAACATCCCAGTGCAGGAGAGCCAAGCTGGGAGCTTGGCTTTGAGTGTAACGGGCGTCTCCCACGTTCCTCTGGTCCTTGAACGCCTCGGCCGTTTCTCAGCGTCGTGTTCGAATAAAGGAGGATGAGGCATCTTCAGGTTTTCTCTGGTTTCATTTCTGACATGAACAGACAAAACAACTCTTTGACTGCAGGTCTCCAGACCACACCGCCGCAGAACAAACAATCAAAAACACTCGTGTAGGATCAATATTCTGTCCGGTGATCGGGTCCGTGAAAACATCACGAGCTCATGAGTTCCTGATTGGCAAATGTGATGCAGCACTTGTCAAACTGTGATATGCAGACACACATGGAAGAGCTGCGCGGCGCGCGCGTTTTTCGCCTATTCAGCACAATTTATATAGCCCGCCCACAATTGTAGGAACATAAAAGAGACTGGCTGGGATTTCATACTACTGACGTGAGTAGAGATGATTGACATGTCCACAAACAAATGAAATTTGACACCGACATGCTGCACTGTTTGCAGCAGCTTCTTTCGGTTTTGGCAGAACCGCATAAATCAGGGGTATTCAACTCCAGGCCTCGAGGGCCACAGTGTCTGCATAATTTCCAGATATCCAAACTCTACTCATGACTGATTACCTGGTTCAGGTGTGTCCAACCAATTGGAGCATGCCAGATCCGGGTATGTTGGAAAACCTGCAGGAATGCGGCCCTCGAGGCCTGGAGTTGAATACCCCTGGCATAAATCATAACGGTTCCTACTTGGAACCAAACTTCGGTGCCCAACCCTACTGCCGAACCCCTGAGATCAACCCATTGAACCCCTGGGGTTCCATCGAACCCAGGTTAAGAACCAGTGATCTAGACTAACACATTACTAGGAAAAGTTTATTTTCCTTATTTACCTGATTTTTTTTTTTTTTTCTTTAAATCTAAGTTTGTTGTTTTTTAGATCAGGTGTGTTCAGTAAACTGAAAGTCACATAAAATGTGAAACTTTGGGTTCTTTTGTGTATCCTCGGAAACAACAATGTCCTTGTAATAGAGAACAAATGGAAAACGGTAGGAATACTTGTCTCATTTCACAAACATTAGTGAAGCTAATGCTACAACCGTCAATGTGTCCAAAGGCTAAGTTGCTCCTTTCACACAGAAATATTCAATTTTTGATAAAAAGTTTTGAGAAAACAAGTATTTTTTTCCATCTGGAGGGTTGGGAAAGTATTTTGCATAAAAGACACAAATAATGCAAGTCAGCACTAGAGGAGAAAAGTAAGACGAGGATCCAAACAGCGGGATAATCAGGGCTGGGAATGGGGATCTTTAATGGCTGTCAATTAAAATCTAATTACAGGTTGTAAGCTGGGCGAGTTTGGCTTTCAGTCCATTTATCATCACACATCTGCCTCAAGTCCAGGCAAATATGTGGCATTCTTGCTGTAATTCCTCCAACACACTCCTGCACACACACAAAAGCAGAGCGTAAATACATATGGAGCTCATTCAGCTCCAAACCAGCTGTAATAGACACATCCCCTCTTCCATCTCCAGCATTTACAAGCACAGAATTGCCTCTGAATTGATGGCAAACAGTGGAATTTGACTGGAATACATTTCTAGAAATGGCTGTGAACAGATATGACAAATGAAAAAGCATGACCTGATGAGATTGCCAAAACTCAAATTCCATGAATGACTTGGGCTTCGACAGCCAATTAATGGTGAATGAATGCGCCCGCCTCCCGGGCATCAATCTAACACGTGTGCCAGCACATGTTGCTGCTGAAGTTAGGAAATCCCGACACTTGAAGGGAAAATGTTTTTGTTTCTACACACTAAAAATAACAATTTGATCAGGAAGATGAAATAAAAGTGAGGATGTTTTATTAATGTCCATCGTCTGCAGAGGTTTTTTCATCTTTAGTTTGACAGAGAGCCTCAGATGGAGGATAGAAAAGGCTTCAGCGGGTCCAAGCCTCCAGGCTTAGACGGGTAAATAGAAATGGAGCTTCCTGCTTTTGCTTCGGACTCCAGCTTAAAGTCAAACTTCAAATCTTAGAGCTGAAGTCTCATTTGTCCTCACGGGTGGAAACCAGCTGCAAGAACCGTCAAACCCGTCTGGAGCACTCGGGCTGTCAATAACCAATCAATTCAATCAATCAACATATTTCAGGACTCGATTATTGACAATTTAAATATTTTTTTTCTGACTCAATTAGTCAACAACTATTTTAGGACTCGATTAGTCGACCGATATTTTAGTAGAAGATTATTTTATTTCTTAACTGGTTGAATATTATTTTAGTGGTCAATTAGTCGACAATTATTTTAGCAATTTATAAGTTAACAATTTTTTATTAGCCTATTAGCTACGAATATTTTAGCAGCTAATTATCTAACAATTATTTTAGTAGTTTGTTAGCGAAGAAATTTTAGTTTTCATTTGTTGACTATTCTTTTCATTATTTAATTAGCTAACGATTACTTTAGTTGTTAATTAGTTGAATTATTTTAGTGATCCATTAGCTGATGTTTATTTTAGTACTCGATTAGTTAACGATTTTTTAAGTAGGCAATTAGTCAAAGATTATTTTTAGGACTAAATTAGTTGAATGAATGAATGAATGAATGAAATGGTTTATTTCAAGCAACCAGGTTATAATACATGGAATAACATCACATAATAAATCACAAGTAGATCTCTTGAAAGGGGGTGGAAGGAAGCGAACTTATATAATCCCACCCCGACTCGACCATACCATTTTCTCTACATGAATAATCAATATCCGGTTCAGGACTTAAAATTAAATATCAATATAGTTTCAGGTAATAAAAGATCAATAATATCAGTGATGTAATAGAATTTCAAAAACATCCATAGACAAATCATTTATATTAATCATCAACAGTAGTTTAAACATTCTCATTAAAGATTCAAAAAAATATCAAGTAGTAATCAACTTCATTTGTTACTGCAGGAAAATATATCAAAATATTCTTATTAAAAAAGACAATTTGAGCAGAATGTATTTATCAAAGAACGATTATTATTATGAAAAAGTGCTAAGTAAAAAATCATGATTTATTAATGGAAAACTTGAAAATATTCTCATTAAAAGACAGTTTGAGCAGATTGTATTCAGACCAGAGCTACATCTTTGTTTAGGAACAGGTTTAAGGCCACGTAAACCATCTTCGTTGTTTTGACTGAGAGACTGTGAAGGTCTTCTTTCAAGGGAATTGTGCTCGAGTTCTTCAGAATCGGGTCAGAGTTCGTATTCAACGGTTCCGACGGTTTCATGAGTCCACAATTCACATTTTGCTTGAATTAGAGGTTCAAACATGCGTAATCCCACAGTTCTCAAAGTCTTTCATGGATTTTATTTCCAGAGGCTTCGTCAGGTCCGGTGGTCCGAGTGGTTTGACAAAGATTCTGGCGTTCGTAACCCATGTGGACTGGATCTGTCGTTTGGATCGGAGGATCCTCGCGTGTTTTGCCAGATCAGCGTTATATTTGCATAAATGCTCGTTAAGGTACACTTTAGTATCCTTAAGTTGTTTACGTTGTTTCATCAAGGCAGTCTTATGCTTTCGATTCACGAACCTGATCAGGATCGCTGGTTTATCCGTGGTCTTAGTTAACTGTTATTTTAGAAGTTGATTAGCTAACAATTATTTTAGTTGTTGATTAGTCGAGATATTTTAGCGATAGATCAATCAATTATTATTTTAGTACTCAATTAGCAGATGATTATCTTAGTACTCGAGTAGTTGCCAATTTTTTTTGGTATTCGATTAGTCACTGATTAGTTAACAATTATTTTAGTGGACGATTAGTGAACGGTCATTTTTAGCACTTGATTAGTTGACTTTTATTTTTATGTTCAATTAGCCGACAATGGCTATAGTTGTTGATCAGTTAACAATTATTTTAGTAGTTGATAAGCTAACAATTAATTTATGATTTGATTAGCTAATGATTATTTTAGTTGTGATAAGTTTACTTTTATTTTAGCGATTGATCCGTCAATGATTATTGAAGTACTCCATTAGTCGATTAGTCAACGATCATTTTTTTTGGGCTTGATTAGTTGATGGTTAATTATTTATTTTTTACTTTATTGTCTTAATATGAAAAAAATACAGGCAATTAACAAAATCATAGTAAACACAAACATGCGTTGAGATTGGGCATATTACAAATATATATATATAAAAAAGAAGAGTAAAAAATTAAATAAAACAATTATATAGTCAACTAGAAGTTTTCCTATGTGGAGACACACAAAGATCCATCCATACACATTAACTTACACATCTATATATAGACCAGGAACATTAACATGGGTGAGAGCTGATACCAAGGATGTAGTAGATGTTATTCAAAATTAAAAGTCACTCCAGCCCATCTTTTCAAACAGACATCCATTTTTAGTTGTAACTGGGCAGTCATGTTTATTTTTAGTGGTTGATTAACTAATGATTATTTTATTAGTCAATTGGTTGACTATATCTCAGTCAGCGATTATTTTTAATAGTTGATTAGTCGTCTATTTTAGTGGCTGATTAATCAATAATTATGTTGATGCTTGATTAGTTGGCGGTTTAGTGTTCGATTAGTCAACGTTTATTGTGATATCTGATTAGTTGTTTTTTGTTGTAGATTAGTCTACAATTATTTCAGTCAACGATTGTTGTTTACCTTAAAATGATATGATTTTTTTTTCTTTTTTTTTTATAAGATAAAAAAGTTTAAGGTCCCAGTAAAACTATATGCTGGCACAAAAAACCCATATTTGTCTCTCAAGCTTTGGTGTTCGTCATACCTGCACTAAATCAATCTCTAAACTTCCAAAAGAAATAGAAAACAAATTTATTTTTATAAACATGGGTTTTACTTTATTGAAATTATTAAACAGTAAAATATTCTAGAATAATGTTTCTTCCATTAGTTTGTAAAAGTGACTTAGGTGGAAGTCAGGGTGCAGAACCCCAACCATGCCTTTAAATCCATCCTGTGTCATCACTGATGAAGGTCTCATTCCTGCTATGGCGCAGACCAGCATTTTTGCCTGTGATCGCGTGCCGTTATCAAAGTTTTTAAGTGCGGTCCTGGGCTCTGCGTACAGATCAGACCAGATATTCACCACATGAGGTCTGGTTGTGCCTTTGAGGTCTCACCGTTACCAACTGAGGGTCCAGAACGTCCGGGTTCTACAGAATGAATCTAAATGAACAGATATCCTACATTGATGAAATGCTGCTCGCGTGGCAGCTATAATACTAAGCAGGTTATTTTCTAACGGCAGACGTGACGCTCCGGTTTAGCTGTCAGTCTCTCCTTTCAGTTGTGTCTTTAGTTTTCCGTTGTGAGACATGAGGAATGTGTCGGATAAGAACTCGAGAAAAGTGAGACTTGAGAGAAACACAGCCGCTTTTTTAAAAGCCCAGATTTGTAATTTTTTGAACACCACCAGCTCTGGAAAGACTGCGAGCTGATGCCTCGTCATTTGACAGCCAGCTAATGTGCAACTTTTCCTTGACATGTTCCCGCCTGCTAGCTGGCTAACTCAGCAACTTCAGGACAGTTGGAGGCTGTTGACTAAGTAAAAATTACAAAAAAAAAAAAAAAAACATTTCAGCAGGAACATTTTTGCTGCTTTTCAACATAAGTGATGGTAAAAAGCTAAAATATTTATTTAATTATAATCAAGTATTTGGGCGGTTTTCAAAATTTTTTCTGAAGAAAGATAAATACTGAACTAAAAGTATAAAATGGAATGGTCACTCTCAGATAATGACAGATGAGTCATAGACACATTAAACAGCTCGTATGTTTTGCTACAGAGGCAGAAATAAGTCTTTATCTCTTTGCTGATTCTATGAATTTCTCCACTTAGGAAGAAACTGAATTTATGTGGATTATGCCGATTGTTACGTACATGTAAACAATTTATTCTGATCATGGATCATTACTGTGTTGGCGTTTACATCATGTGTAGATGGTGTGTGCTACAGAGGAGGCTTGGGAGGGCGGTGTCTCCGAGGCGAGCGGCTGGACTCAGGAGACACAGGGGGGGGGGTTTGATATGGTGAAATCTGAGGAGACTTTGAAGCGCTATCGGGCTGGCTGCTCTCTACAAGCTTCCTGACTCCAGGGGACGGTGTCTTTGAGCAGGTTATGGTGTTTTGTTATGGTGTGCGCTCCGGAGGAGGCTTGGGAGACCCGTGTCTCAGAGTGGAGCAGCTGGACTCTGGACACGTGAGTCTCGGAGCAGTGGACGGTGTTTTGTCATGGTGTGTGCTCCAAAGGAGACTTTGGAGTGTGATCTGTCTGGTTGATCCCTTTAAGCAAGCTGCCAGACTCCAGAGATCCGTTTCTTCGAGAATAGGTTGGTGTTTTGTAACGGTGTGCGCTCCGGAGGAGGCTTGGGAGCGCGGTCCAGCTCCTTGTGAGCATCTGGACTCCGGAGAACTGTTTCTTTGAACAGGGGATGGTGTTTTTTTGGGGTGTACGCTCTGGAGGAGGCTTTGGAGCAGGATTCGCTGGCTGCTCCGGCCAAGCTACTGGACTTTGGAGAATCATGTCTTCAAGTAGAGCAGCTGGACTCTGGAGATCTGTTTTGACCCAGCGTGGGATGGTTATTTGTTACGGTGTGCGCCCCGGAGGAGGCTTTGGAGCAGGATCCGCCGTCTGCTCCGCGCAAGCTGCTGGACTCTGGAGAATCGTGTCTCCGAGCAGAGCAGCTGGACTCCAGAGATCTGTTTTTTCGAGCGTGGGACAGTTTTTTGTTATGGTGTGCGCTCCGGAGGAGGCTTTGAATCGCTGTCCAGCTAACAGCTCCTCGTGAGCATCCGGACTCCAGAGAACTGTGTCTCTAAGCAGAGGAGCGGCTTCGTGACGGTGTATGAGCTCCAGAGGTGGCTTTTGAATGTGGAAATGTTGCTTTGCACTCCAAGCAGTCCTGTGAAACCCTGTGAACAATCAGGAATTTGTGGAAAATGGATGGTCTAACTAAAGAAATAATCGTCCTGCTGTCTTTCCCACTTCACCATATAGCCAAATGTACACTGTTCGTCTTGTGAACATAATAAAGTTGGTTATTCGCTTGTATTTGTGTGCGACCAAGTACAAAATATGATGGAAATTCAAGATTCATATTAGTGCATTACCCGCACGTATTTTAAGCATATCCAAGGGAAAATGTCATCGTTAGTCGCATGTATAAATCAAACTTTAATCTTTAAAACTAGCCAAGATAAAAGTTCAGCATTTGTCTTATTTATTTGGAAAATTACGTGCACTTTAAAAATTAAATAAATAAAAGCGCGTTCAGAAGAACATCTCGCTATATGCTAACTGCGGCTATTTTATTTACAACAGAACTCCTCTAGTATTTCTTTTTCTATGCCTGTATCTGATTATTTAGATAGTTCTGTGCTTGTTAAAGTTATTTATTCCGATTGAACGTGTGATGGATGTAAACATTCGTTGTAATCGGATACAGTTTTTCAAGAACGGTTCACAGTAAAATTCTAAACTGATCTTTGATCAGATTAAAGACATTTTGCACATGTAAACGAGTGCATGTACTGAAAGTCTAAAATGTATATACATTTATTTGTGGGAAATATGTATTTGAACCCTTCTACTTAGTACTTTTGTCATTCTTCAGTTTTCCTGCAGCTTCTTGCTGATGGTTTCGTAGTTGATTCTGGAACAATCTTCCCCCTGAAATCCACTGGAAGCTCCTCAGTCTTTCCCGTGTTAAATTTGAATCCGTGGCTGAAGGGGAAGCGCACATTTGTGTACATTTAAGTTAAATAACTGTAAATCAGGGATTCGTGAGAAGAAAAACAAGTTAAACTGCGTTTTCTCTTTCTGTAAACAAAATAAGCCACAGATGATTTTGGTCTAATGCGTTTGGATTCAACGTGACTGAAAGCGAGTCGGGGGAGATGCTGATTATCTTGAAGCATAAAGATGAGTCATCAGAGGTAATTAGGCCATTTCCTAATGTGAGTAAATGATAACTCCAAGCACCTTTTATACATTTCATTTACATGCGTTGGTTTGGTTCACTGAAGATGACATCTGTTATGGAGGGTTTAAATGAGGACGTGTTCAACATTATGAATAGCTATTTTTAAGGGACACGCGTGTTGATCTGGAAGGTAAAGCAGCCGTTTAAGAAAAAGAGATTAGGTTTATGATGATGTTGCAGCCTTTTTCCAAGTCTTTACTAAAATAAACGAGGAAAAAAAAAGATTCAAGTTATTTTGATGGAGATGTGGTGGTATTTGGAGTGGAGGATGAAGCTCAGTGGCCTTAAGGTAGAGTGGTGAGTTCAAATCCAGGCCGAGCTGTGCCAAAGGACTCCTGAAAAATGAGACCCCACGCCTCCCTGCAAGATGCTCAGCATTTAACCACCAAATGGTTCCCAAGTGCTGTTGTGTCTGCAGCTCACCGCTCCCTCATTCGGTGGGTCAAATCCAGAAAAAACACATTTCACAAACTAAGGAATGTGACAGCTAACGGACATTAACTTTACCTTCTTAGTCTGAACTAACCGTAACCTTTTTTTGTGTCACAAAGTCACATTATAACTCAAATTAAACACAAAAGCATGAGTCAAAACAATAAAAAGTCATGAAATACAATTAATTAAAAGCAACAACAAAATCTTTACGTTTGTAAAGATATATTTTAAAAGAATGAATATTTTTATGAGAAAAAAACAGTTCTTTTTTCAAATGCATATTTTCATCTTTTAATTAGAGTATTTTTAAATGTCATCATTACTAACTAGATTTTTAGCTAGTTAACTTGCTTGCTAAATATTTAGCTAGCAAGCTAAATATGCAGTTTGCTTGGTAAATATTTTTAAACTAATTAAGCTAAATATTTAGTTTGGAACTAAATATTTAGAAAAGTAAATGTTTTGCTAGCAAGCTAAATATTTAACTTGAAGCCAAATATTTAGGTTGCCTTAGTAAGCAAACTAAATATTTAGTTTGTGAGCTAAATATTTAGCGAGCAAGTAAATATTTAGTTTGCTTTTTAAATATTTAGGTCAAATTTAAATATTTAATTAAAAAAACTAAATATTTCATTTTACCAAAATAAACATTTACTGTATTTTCTGGACTATAAGCCGCTACTTTTTTTCCTAGGTTTTTAATCATGCGGCTTATACAAAGGCGCCGCTATTCTGTGGATTTTTTTCCACTGCTAGGGGAGCTCTAACAAAAACAAGAAAGACGAAAAATCATTGCAAATCAGAAAAGCCAACACTACTTTTTCTTTAGCAGATAGAACACTCGGGACAAATTACTAACTGGTAATTATTTTTAAAATCCTTCTTCATTGTGGAAATCACACAAAGAAGTTTGTGTGGTGGACATTTTAAGTTAATAGATATGGAGCTTGCTATCTAGGATGGAAACCGCACTGCTGCACACAAGCTTAGCATCAATGAATCTACGGTGAGACGCTGGAGACAGCAAGTACATACATGTACATTAAAGTAAAAAATTGTTATAATAATTATTTTATTTTTCTACATAGATATCTGCGGCTTATAGCCCAGTGTGGCTTGTATTTCTTTTTTTTTTCCTTTTTTTTTTTAATTGAGCAGGTGCGGCTTATATACAAGTGCGCCTTATAGTCCAGAAAATATGGTAGTTTGTAAACTAAATTAATGATAAAAAAAATAAATATTTAACCTAAAATTAAATATTTAGCTTGCTAGCTGAATATTTACCTAGTATATGTTGCATAGACAATATACTTGAATTAAAAGGTTAAAATATGCATTTTTAAACATGAACAGCTTTTTATTTCTCTTAAAACAAGCTAAATAACCAAAAACGTTGTTAAAATTTCACTATATAGGTTTACAAATGGCACCAAATAGAAACACTTTGAGTAGAACTTTTAGACTCTTCAAAGATGAGACAGGATGAGAATGTACAAATTATTGTAAACTAACTTCTTAGTTCTTTTTTATTTTGGGTTGGGAGTATGTGTTGGGAAGTTCAGCTGAGGTTAAATGCAGAGGGAAAAAGGAAGGCCTTTCTGGTAAAGTTCAGCCTAGGCTGCTTTTTGTAAAATAAAATTCAGAGGGAAAAAAAAGAAAAGTGAGCAGAACCACTGAATGGCAGACCCATTGTCCGGTTCTGGTTTTTTCACTTTTGCGTAACAGATAAGCAAACTTGACCATTGCTTGGTTCTAATATAAACCAATAAAAGCCAGAAATAATAAATTAAAATAAAGCCAAAAAACAGATACATAAATAATTTTTCTAAATGGGGAGTTAAAAAGATGCATTTTTAATCTCCAATTAAACCTTTCCAGAGAGTTGGAGGCTTTCAGATCCTCAGGTAACTTCCTTCACTGAGTTAATATAATTCTAATATCTCTTAAATAAAAGACTAAAACCAGATGATCTGAGAGTTCTGGAGGGTTTGCAAGTATTGAGGAGATCTGATCAGATGTTAAAAACTAGAAGGGTTTCAAAGACCCCAAACTTCCACATTCCTAATATGAAACCTCCATTAGAACCAGGTAGAACTGAAAGGTTAAAACACTTGGCTTTCCCCTCCATATTGTTTATTTCCATTGAAACGGCATTTGTCATCCGCCTTGTCAACATCTGTCACTGTCTGTGTGCTCACCGCCGTAAACGTGAGGTGTTTAGACAGAAGCGGCCTAATCTATTTTTCATGTTCCCATCCGGTCCTGTTGGAGCCTTTGAATGGCAGATAAACAGAGCGGTGCGAAGGCTGAGGCTTCATCAAGAGGATTAAGTCAGCAAGTCTTATCTCCAGAGGGGCCTCTCTGCCTCCTCTTTCTCTTTCCTCGCCCAACAGCCGCCGAGGACTCCCAGCTTTTACACTTTACAGTACAAAACCGCTGCCATAAGCTCAAAATCACACGGCGCACGCGGGGATGGTGCCGCGCGAGCCGAGGCGCGGTAAGGATTGTACCAAAGTGCATTTTCAAGTAGGTTTTCCTCTTTAGGATGGAACAAACACGCTGATTAATTGAAGGAAAACACGGAAAATGGAGCGAATGTGATGAAGCAAAAATGACGGCGGAGTAGAAATGTGTCGAGTCTGTTGAGGGCGCCTCGATGCTGGAACGCCGGCGAGAACAAACCGCCACGGCACCTCTGAAGACAATGTTTCAATCAGACTTAAAATTGAATATAAAATGTGCATTACCATAAATTTGAAATGTCCTCGTTTCCGCCCCTCAGTTCCACACTGTCAAAGCAAAAAAATAACCTGTGTTTAATCCAGAGTACAAAAAAAGGCATTTTTTTTGTCTGGTAGTGAAGGTTCATACTGTCCTAAGTTTTAAAGTGCCCTTTATTAAGTTTATACTCCTGTGTTCGTGGACAGTTATTGAGAGGAACCATACAGTATATAGAGAGAACTAGACTTATATATATATGTGTATATGTATATGTATATATATATATATATATATATATATATATATATATATATATATATATATATATACACATAATGTGTATATATGTATGTATATGTGTATATGTATATATGTATGTATATGTGTATATATATATATATATAAAATGTGTATATATATATAATGTGTATATATGTATGTATATGTGTATATGTATATATGTATGTATATGTGTATATGTATATGTATATATATATATCATGTGTATATATGTATGTATATGTGTATATGTATATATGTATGTATATGTGTATATGTATATGTATATATATAATGTATATATGTATGTATATGTGTATATGTATGTGTGTGTATATATGTGTATATATATATATATATATATATATATATATATATATATATATATATATGTGTATATATACATATATGTGTATATATGTATGCATATATGTATGTGTGTGTGTATATATATATATATATATATATATATATATATTAATGTGTGTATATATATATATATGCGTATATATACATATATGTGTGTATATATATGTGTATATATATATATATGTATATATATATATATATGTGTATATATGTATGCATATATGTGTATATATATATATATATATATATATATATAATAAATGTGTGTAATATATATATGTGTATATATGTATGCATATATGTATATATATATATATATATATTATTATATATAATATATAATATAATATATATATATATATGTGTATATATATATGTATTTATATATATATATATATAGTATATGAATGTGTATATATGTATATGTGTATATATATATATATATATATATATATATATATATATATATATATATATGTGTATATATGTATGCATATATGTATATATATATATATGTATATATATATGTATATTTATATATATATATATGTATATGAATGTGTATATATGTATATGTGTATATATATATACATATATATATGTATATGTGTGTATATGTATATATATGTATATAAATGTGTATATATGTATATGTATATATATATATGTATCTGTGTGTATATATTTTCTTTATCGCTAGTTATCCGAGGTAAAAACTAGCGAATCAAATGCCTCAATAAGAACATGTAGTACCTGCTGACCCCACCTCAAACGTTTGAAGCGTTTGACAAATTCTCAGACCAATCACTTCTTGCTAACGTCGTTTGCTCCCAAAATGGCGAAATCTGATGATAACCGTACTGCGGAGAAATGGCGGCTGAAGCAACTTCATTTCGTTGGAACCTCTGGTTTTTTTCATCTCTATTTATGCCAATGAGAAGAACCAACAAAGGTAGAGGACAGTTCAAATCTAAAGTTTTAAGGTGCGTTCACTCCAGGTGCGATTAGAGCATCAAATTTGCGCTTTTCCTTTCACACATTATCTTATTTTATTTAATCTTTATCTAAATGTTGTGAATCTGGAACAGACTATTTTTTTTTTTTTTTTAATGATTGTATCTGTGATGTAGAAAATATGTTGGGCTTTCTGCTCCGCCCCATTCTGATGCATCCACTTGCAGGAAAATAGATCCACGAACGTCTTTGTGCTAACAAGACAGACAGAGTGTGAATGGAGGCTCAACAGCAAAGAAGAACAGTATTTTTTCCCCAATCTACTTTTCATTGAATTTATAGACAGATATTCATTGATTTACATTCCCTGGAAGAAATTATGATGTCTTGGTTCCCTTATAGTTATTAGTTGAGTAAAGCCATTTACTCCCCAAAAATTCTATTTGAAAAAAATCTTTTTTTTTTTTTTTTACACCATAATGACAACTAAAACTTCCTAAATGACCCTGTTCAGAAGTGAACATACCCTGATGACTGTTCTGGAAACATGAACACAAGCGGACCCAAGCAGATTTGATAAACAGCTATAGGTGACCATTCTCACCTGGGGCTCGTTTACCTGTAATCAATGTGTGCGCTCAAGAGCTCTTGAAGTTTCTGGACTCCCAGCAGTCTCATCCAGAGCTGCACTGATATCTCTAGATCCTGAGTCTTGGGGTAAGCCTCTGAGTTTGTGTTGTCACTGTCATTTAAAAAGTATAAAAAACAAGTTCATTCAGAACTCAAATTCTATGAAAAATATCCCAGAATTCATCATTTCTTCTGAGCTTATGAGCACAACTGTAAAGATTATGTTGACTCCTGTACATGTAGAAGTTGTCTGAGTCTGAATAAATATATTTTTCATTCTCACAATTTACTTTTTAATGCAGTTTTATACAGATTCCTGGAACTTTGAATAAACTCAAATTCATTTTTTAAAAGCTTTTTCCATTTGAACTCATCACCATTTTATAAATCAGAATCTTAATAAAAACCCAAACTCCCAACATTTGTGTAATTAGCTGTAAATCTCGGTCAGCTGTGTGTGTGTGCAGCCGGAAGGCAGGCGCTCTGAAGATAATCTCTCGGAGGGCTCCATGTCGTGGTTGTCACGGCGATCTTCCCGGGGCTGATGTCGGCTGACGGCTGGTGTCAGCACTGCTTTCCGTCAGCGGCCTTCTGACGGCTCTCGCTTCCTCCTTCGCTGGGAGCACGCTTTTTCCACGAGGCGGTGTTCTCGCAGGACTTCGTCTGCTGCACGCCGGAGAGGCGTTTATGCGGGATCAGAGGAGATTAAGAGAATTCTTTCAGATCCAACCTGCCTGCAGATGGCAATGCGTTGCATTCCTGCGGCTCAAAGACGAAAAACACAGAAGCAAAAGACCGAAGACAAAAGCTGAAGCACAATGACAAAAGTTAACAACAAAAGCCAACAAAACGATAACAAAAACCACAACACAACGACAAAAGCTGAAGCATGACGACTGAAGCTAAAGCACGATGACAAAAACCGTAGCACATAGAAAAAAGCCGGCAACGCAACGTCAAAAGCTGAAACATGACAACAAAAGCCTAAAGGAGGGCGACAAAAGCTGAAGCGAGATGACAAAAGCAAACAAAATGACGACAAAAGCTAAAGCAAGATGACAAAAGCAGCAGCAGGACAACAAAACCTGAAGCACAAAGAAAAAAAAAACACAACATGACGACAAAAGTTGACAACAAAAGCCTACCATACGGCGACGAAAACTGAAGCATGACGACAAAACCTGAAACATGACAACAAAAGCTGAAGCACAATGGCAAAAGTTGACAACATGACAACAAAAGAGAAGACATACAAAAACAGAAGCTGAAGTAGAATGACGAAAGCCACAACATGACGACAAAAGCCGAAGCATGACGACAAAAGCCTACAGGATGGCGACAAAAGCTGAAGCGCGACGACAAAAGCCGAAGCATGACAACAAAAGCTGAAGCACGACAACAAAAGCTAAAGCACAATGACAAAATTCGACAACATGACGACAAAAGCTGAAGCACGACAACAAAAGCTGAAGCATGACAACAAAGGCTTAAGCACAATGACAAAAATCAACAACATGACGACAAAAGCCTACAGGACGGTGACAAAAGCTGAAGCACAACAACAAAAGCTGAAGCACGACAACAAAAGCTGAAGCACAATGGCAAAAGTCGACAACATGACAACAAAAGCCAAAGCATGACAACAAAAGCATACAGGATGGCGACAAAAGCTGAAGCACGACGACAAAAGCTGAAGCATGACAACAAAAGCTGAAGTACAATGACGAAAGCCACAACATGACGACAAAAAACGAAGCATGACAACAAAAGCATACAGGATGG
Source organism: Oryzias javanicus (assembly GCA_003999625.1). NCBI lineage: Eukaryota > Metazoa > Chordata > Actinopteri > Beloniformes > Adrianichthyidae > Oryzias > Oryzias javanicus. The sequence continues at coordinate 13,393,845 of CM012459.1, forward strand.
CGACAAAAGCTGAAGCTCGATGACAAAAGTCGACAACATGACGACAAAAGCCGAAGCATGATAACAAAAGGTAAAGCATGACAACAAAACCTGAAGCACAATGATAAAAGCCACAACATGACAACAACAGGCGACAACATGACTGGGAGTTAAAGGAATCAACAAATCGGAGGTCGTTTTTCTTCACCTGACCCTCTAATCCAGACACCAATTAGAGTCTCTGGGAGTTTGTGGATTGTTTCCTCGGGTCGGTGCTGTGAGTGTGACTCCGGCTGTCGGCGTCTGCAGTGATCTGTCATCTCCTCACTGGGATGATGTAATGCAGCGCAGAGACAGCGGGAAGCTGATGGACGCTGACAGACGGACCATATGGGCTTCATAGTTTTAGATTTCCCTCACAAAAGATTTTCTCAAACAGACTGGCGTGGCGTTGATGAGTCCTGACTGCAGAAAACAGCTGTCGGAGCGGCGCTTTCTCCAACCGCGCGCCAGTGTTTACGGGCCCGCGCACACCAGCCCGCACGCCACACACTGCAGCCGTGGCCAATTGAAATAGATTGGAGTCATGGAGGAGGGTAATTCTGCCGCGCCGCGGTAATCTCTGCATTCCACCACGTTCTGTCTTTTCATACATAATGAGATCAAAAACTTTGGGTTTTGATTCTTTCGGGGCGCGTTTTGTTCTCTACCCACCGAGGAGCCGAGTCACTTTCACATCATCTGTCTTTGAAACGTTCACGTTTGAATTTGAAAGCTTTAACCAATAAAAGTCATAAACGTTTCTGTTAAGGGGTTTGATTTTAGAGGTTTTATTTTGAACTATTTTCTTAAAACAACTTTTTAATTTTTTTACAGGAATTCACACTTCATTATTTAAATCCTAACTACAATGAAAATGATGTTTTTAACATGTTCTAGTGGAAATGTTCTGATGATGGAGCGCATATAAGCTTAAAATGGCATTTTTGGGTATTTATTTGTACAAATACTGAATTAGGAGCAAAATAAAGAAAAAAATATTTGAAAAAGTGGCAAAGAAAATACGCTGGGCTCTAAGCTCTCAGCAAAGGGGAGGGGAAGGGGGACGGGGTTGCTCTCAATCTATGTCCAAGAAAACAAGTATTTTTTTTTTTTAATTATCTTTACTCAATAATTAAAAAAAAAAAACTTGTAGCGCTTTAAAAATAGTTCAAAAGATGATGGAATTGGATTTTATATATATATATATATATATAAATTTCCAATTTGCAATTTTTTGCAGGACTACGAATGTTAATGTATTGATGAATGTGGTAAATAAAAAAATAAATAATAATGATAATTATTCACATTCGCGAAGCAACGTTCTGCTGGTTCAGGTTTCCCTAAGTTCTGATAACGCACACTTCTCCGAGCATTATCACCCTACTACTACAGCCCATTTATTACTCCATTCTTGTTAATTCTTTGGTTTAGATCTGTTTTTCACAAAAAGCGGACTATTTGACACGAGTTGTGACGCGTTGCCGCGGTAACGCAACTACGTGTCGCTGAGCCTCAACTGCAGCAGCAAAGAAAAGTGACATAAATGCTGATGGTCATAAAACATTAAAGCATCGGTTCAGAAGTTCTTTAGGTGTCGATCCACATCATTCATTTCTTTAATGTGATTTGTTCCTGTCAAATAAATAAATAAAAAAACAGATGGAAAAATAATTAAATTAACTAGTGAATGAAGAAATAAAAAAATTAAATAATTGAAATGATTGAAATAAAAATAAATAAATAAATGAACCATTAAAACGAGCGAGTGAATTAATGAAACAAACAAAAAAAACAAATGACTGAACAAATAAAATATCTAAATAAATGAACAAGAGAATAAACAAATAAAACTAACAAATAAATAAAAAAATATATATATATATACATAAACAAATGAATGAACATATAAAAAATTAAATGTGTGACCCAAAACAATAAATGAATAAATGTTCAGAGAGAGAGGAGTCAGAATCTGGACGCTGGATTTCTGCAGTTGTTTGTTCCTTAAAGCTTCTTTTATTCATTTATTTCTTTCAATTATGTCTTTTTTAAGTCAAATTTTCTTTTCCTGGTTCTGATTTTTGCTAAAAGGAACAGCGAACAGGAACAAACTGAAACTAAGTCGTAATCATTTAGTTTCCATCACTGAACCTAAGTGAGATATCATTGAGATTCCATTGATGACTGGAACTGGGATGACTTGTGTTTTGAAGACTCGACTTTGCTGCGAGTTTCTGCAGTGAAACACAAAGAAGTGAAGCTCTGATGAAGTTTGATGTTTTCCTCTGTTGACTGACAGAATCCTTCTGTTTACGTCTAGGAGGACAGACGTTCAGGAATAGAAGCAGCGGTCGTCCTCGAGTGGGGAAACCTCTCAGCTGATCTTTATTCATGCCGCCGTTTGACAAGATTCTGCAGCAACAGGTAACGCTGGAGACACGAGCTGCTGGAGACACGAGCTGCTGGAGACACGAGCTGCTGGAGACTCGAGCTGCTGGAAAAACCCTCATTTGGTTTGAGGATTCGGGTCTTTAAAGGATACAGCTGAGGAAAGGTTTAGATCTGAAGCAGGCAGTTCAACACCAAACATTTATTATTATTATTATGTTATTATTATGATCCAGAAACTAAGACACTTAGACAATCCTCTACCATCACACTCCCACCTCCATGCTGGAGCTTTGTTGTTGTTTGAGTTATTTCAAAAACTAAATCTAGAATAATATAATAAAAAATATGAAACACAAATTAAAAAAACTGTAAATGCAAATCAAGTCAATAAACCATTCAATGCAAAATAAAAGTTAAAGAAATCAACAACAATTAAATGAATGATAAAATCTTTTAGAACTCAAAACACAATTTAAGAAACCAAAACATAAAAATGAAACATTTCGTAAATACAAAATAATATCCAGAAATCAAAATTACGGAAGGTGGAAACGGCCTGTTCAACTTTATTTTTTTAATCGTTTTGTCATGATAACGAGATCTGTTCTCTCATTATCATGAGAAAAAGAAATAAATGTTTTCATGTTAATGAGATCATGAAGAATATATCATAGCATCACTCTCTTCTTTTCCTGTTCTGTTCCTGTTTCTTTATTTAGTGATTACAACAAAAACAGCAGAAGAAAACACAAAAGTCATTTTTTAGTCATTCAACCTGTTTGTTTGGAGGGGTGACTAGGGCTGTGGATCGTTGCTCAGGTGACGATCCGATTCGATTCACGAATCAAGCTCAACGATTCACGAATCGAACCTCGATTCTGACTTTTTAAGATAATGTTTATTGCTTTGTGAATGTCTATTAACTGGATGGATGAACATTGAAATTATTTGCTTTTAATCATTGTTTATACATTTATTTAGAACAGGAGATCAGAATCAACAAAACTGATTAAAAAAACACAAAGATTCAGATAGAAAGAAATGCTATTTGTCATTTTAAACTTTTTTTTTCTTTTGTCAATCTTCTGGTGAAGTATCATAAAAAGTAACATAAAAAGGATAAAAATCACTGCTGTTTTGGATCATTTAAAAGTAAAACCTGAAGATTCTCTCCACAGTTTTCTATCATCAAAGTTCTTCAACATTTTACATTCTAAGCATTACAGGTTGGTGCAGAGCCCCTATGAAAAAAGACGTTATTTCCGCGGCAGAATCAGCTGGTTCACGTTGTTTACATCTGCCTTTCAGCAGCACGAGGCTGCGTTTCTTCAGAATAAACTGGAGTTTAGTTAATTGCGTCAACTGTTGAAGAGTTACCATGACCAAAAGAATGTAAACACTGGAGATAAAGCTCAGGTGTTAAAGCTAATTATTTTCTCAGTAGTTTTTTCAGAGAACCAAACATCAGTCTCAGTTTCTGAACAGAAAAAAGTTCTCGCTAGTTTTACTTTGAAAACCGGAAGTTCACCGTCACGAAGTTGTTTACTTTCGGCTGCCGTACCGCTTCTCTTTCGGCTTTGTTTTAGTTCGTAAGCTTAAAATCCTACATTAATCTGCATTTCAGAGCACAGATACATCGTCCCCAGATCATATTTTGATAACATTTCACTACAATTAACTATATTTATGAAGATCGCGAATCAGCGATCTTTGATGTCGCGAATATTCGTACTTGAATTTTCGGGAGCAGATCGCGAATACCCGAGCACTCGTTACAGCTCTAGAGGTGATGAGACGGATTTAAGATGTTTGAGGAAAGTAGATCCACTAATAAATCCAAAAATAAACAAAAAAACACAACTTTTGTGTTTTTGTTGTTAAGCACTAAATAAAGAGGCTTAAACACACAAGTCTCTGCGTTTTTAAGAGAGAAGTTCTTCTTTATATCACAAGAAAACAATAATTTTCTCGTGATAATGAGATATTGGATCTCGTTTTCACGTAACAAATTTTGTTTTCTCATGATAATGTGATAGTAGATCGCATTATCGCAAGAAAACAATTATTTTTAGAAAAAGGCCATTTTTGGCTAAATTATGAAAATGTAAAAAAGAAAAAAAAACATCCTAAGAAATCAGAATAAATGAGTATTATGGGATGTTACTGCTTGGATGATGACGTTTGAGTTTTGAAAAAGTGGGAAACTTTCTCAGTGGGATTAGAAGATATCAATCGGTCATGTACCTTATCCAGTTTCTTATTTGGTTTCATTTTTTAAACTTTTCTTTAAACACTTCCTCTTTGTCTTGTTTCTCTTTTTTGGAAGTTTTTTTTTGTTTTATAATTGTTTTTTTCGTTAAGTGATTTGTTGATTTGTACTTCAGGGTCACCATGATTACACTTAAAGTGAAATGTTGGATCAATTATCAAAAGTTCTGTAATTTGATATATTAAAATGTATTAGTTTTCATCAAATTGAAATTTTGAATTGATGGCTTATGCAACTTAAAATTTTAATTTGATTTTTTTTTGTCATTTGATCCAATATTTTAACATTTTACAGTTCAGGTAAATTCATTATTTTAAACATTAATTAAAAATATACAAAGACGAAAGATGATTGGAGGATTCCTGTGATGTCACTAAAGACTTTTCAGACTGAAGGAGTCAATAACAAAATCATTTTCAAAACATTCACATTGGTTTGATTATTTTAAAGAAACTTAAAAATGGAATAAATTCGTTTTAAACAGTTTTTCAAAGGTAAACCACCAAAAAAGGCCAAATAAATGAAGAATGGACATGATAGAGAGAGGATGTGCTCACTGCTTTGGAGGCAGGAATTTGTTTGGGATGAAAATGTGTTTGGTTAGGACAGGCGGCGGCGCGGAGGACTCCAAACAGACAGACATGACCCAGACTTCCATTTGTCTGTTTGCTCAGCTAACGCCGTCGGCATTTGAGCTGCGAGTCCTTTCATTATGAGTCCTGAGTGATTTAGCCCTGAGAAGCAGAGTGCTCTCCTGGAGCAGTCACAGCCACTCAGCACTCAGAGGATGGAAGATTCCAGCGGAGCCTGTTAAACCTGCATCCAAACACCTCGCCTGTTTTCTTTCTGAGGCGTTCCGGAGAAATTCCGCAAGCCTTGGACCATAATAGACGACGGCGGCGGCGATGGTGGCGGCTCGAAACCCCTTTATGACAACAAAGCTGCTGGTTTGAGAGTGCAAACTCTTCAGAAGGCCATTTCAGTCCAGGGAAATTGACTTGACTCCTGCAGAAGATGGAATTCACATCATTAGACATTCACGGAAGACTAATAATCATTTATATCATAAAAAAAAATGAAGAAGAAGAAGCTTTAGTTTAGAAACGTGACAAAGAAAAAAAGACGTTTTAGATTGTGATGTTCATGAACAGGTTAGTATTAATCATGTTAATCAGTTGAACGTTTTCAAGGACTGAAAATGTCCTTTTTAAAGTCTGTAAGGAAAATTCACCTCTATGGCCTTTAGGGCCGTGCCAGAACATTGATATTACCACATATCGTGATCTTCAGTCCTGCATATCGTGACCTTTATTCCTGCATATCGTGACCTTTAGTCCTGCATATCATGATCTTCAGTCCTGCATATCATGATCTTCAGTCCTGCATATCGTGACCTTTATTCCTGCATATCGTGACCTTTAGTCCTGCATATCGTGACCTTTAGTCCTGCATATCGTGATCTTCAGTCCTGCATATCGTGACCTTCAGTCCTGCATGTCGTGACCTTCAGTCCTGCATGTCGTGACCTTCAGTCCTGCATATCGTGACCTTCAGTCCTGCATGTCGTGACCTTCAGTCCTGCATATCGTGATCTTCAGTGCTGCATATCGTGATCTTCAGTCCTGCATATCGTGATCTTCAGTCCTGCATATCGTGATCTTCAGTCCTGCATATCGTGATCTTCTGTCCTGCATATCGTGACCTTCAGTCCTGCATATCGTGACCTTTAGTCCTGCATATCATGATCTTCAGTCCTGCATATCGTGACCTTTATTCCTGCATATCGTGACCTTTAGTCCTGCATATCGTGACCTTTAGTCCTGCATATCGTGATCTTCAGTCCTGCATATCGTGACCTTCAGTCCTGCATATCGTGACCTTTATTCCTGCATATCGTGACCTTCAGTCCTGCATATCGTGATCTTCAGTCCTGCATATCGTGATCTTCAGTGCTGCATATCGTGATCTTCAGTGCTGCATATCGTGATCTTCTGTCCTGCATATCGTGATCTTCTGTCCTGCATATCGTGATCTTCAGTGCTGCATATCGTGATCTTCAGTGCTGCATATCGTGATCTTCAGTCCTGCATATCGTGATCTTCAGTCCTGCATATCGTGATCTTCAGTCCTGCATGTCGTGATCTTCAGTCCTGCATGTCGTGATCTTTAGTCCTGCATGTCGTGATCTTCAGTCCTGCATGTCGTGATCTTTAGTCCTGCATATCGTGATCTTCAGTCCTGCATATCGTGATCTTCAGTCCTGCATATCGTGATCTTCAGTCCTGCATATCGTGATCTTCAGTCCTGCATATCGTGATCTTCAGTCCTGCATATCGTGATCTTCAGTCCTGCATATCGTGACCTTCAGTCCTGCATAGTGTGACCTTTAGTCCTGTGATTCTGGACGGATTCTCACCTTGAACCTTTCGACCATCAGCATTCCTCTGTGATGGAATAAAGGCCGGTCTCCAGTAAACCCGCCTCTAATAAACACAAGACTGGATAACATATTTCGAAGAGACGTCGGGGATTCTATAGGAAGATTTTTGGTGAATGTAAACCTCAACACGTCTGCAGAGTTATCAGACAGACTGAGGTCAAAACAATGATGGATCAACAGATAGATTAATGGTTTGATTGATTGATGATTGACTTGATTGGTGGCATTATTGATTGATTACTTGAGTGATTTATTGATGAATGTTATTACTGGACTTAAACAGAAAGTTGACAAAAAAAGTTTAAAAAGACAAAGAAAATTCTTTGTGTTTTTTTAAAATCGTCTTTGTTCTAAATAAAGTTATAAATGATGATTTAATACAAATAATTTCAATTTTCATCCATCCAGTAAATAAACACACACAGAAAAGAATTCTTGTTATCTTTTAAATCACAGGAAGTACGAGACGTCTATCCTCTGATCTGGTTTGACCGTGTTCTTCCTCTCAGTCTTTACGTTCTGTGGACCAGCGTTTGTTTGTTCTGGTTCTGAGAACCAGATGTAGGTTCTGGGGAGATCGGGTCTTTGCTGTTCCAGCTCCTGAACTGTGGAACCAGTTTCCTCTCGCTAATAGAGGGGTCAGACTTTAAAGCTGAACCGTTCCTGCAGTATCACGGTATAGGATCTGTCATTTTATCATTTATTGTTTACATTTGAATTTCTTTTTAAATAAAGTTTTACGTTTTTCTGTTTTACTTTGTTTTCATGATTGTAATCTTCTGAGGTTTCTTGTGTGCAGAACTTTGGACCTCTTGTCTGGTGCTGACAGGTGCTTCAAAATGTAAATAATCTTTGTTCGATTCCTGAATCGAATCGCCACCCAAGTCACAATCCACAGCCCTGCTGATTGATGATTCATTGATTACTTGATTGATTGTTGATTGACTTGAGGGATTCATCGATTGACTAATTGATTGACTTGATCAATGGATGGATCCATACATTGAAAAAATTGAAATTGAAGAAATTTATTGGTGACTTAATTGATTGATTAATAATTGATAAGTGTCTTATTTAATTGATTGATTTGTGACTTGATTAATTAATAGCTGAACATTGATTAACTATTTCGATTGACTGATTGCTTGGTGATTTAGTTGATTACTTGGGTGAGCGATTGGTAAATGTAGTAGTTGATTGGTGACTTGATTGATTGGCTTGATTGATTGGCTTGATTGATTTATTGGTGATTGATTGATTGATTGATTGATTGATTCGAGACTTGATTAATTATTGTTGATTGACTTGATCAATGGATGGATTGTTTGGTGGCCTTATTGGTGACTTGGTTGATTGATTGATGACTCGATTGATTGTGGCCTTGTTGATGGATTACTTGTTTGATTGATGACAAGGTTGATTGATTCTCGACTTGATTGATCAGTGACTTGATTGACTAAAGGATGAATGAGTGATAAATTAATAGATTAATAGATGGATTAATAGATGGATAAATACATTTGCTATTGATCCAGAGAGAAGCTCCATGGATGTCCATTGCTCCATATATTGATTACACAAAAAATTGAAGTCAACATTGTTTAAACAAATATAATAAATTATCCAATAAAAACCAAAAGAATCATTTAAACAGTTTTATAAATTGAGTTGTTAAATCATCTTATTTCACTGGATCTAAAGGATTTTTGTGTATCTCTCAATGAAAGAAATGTGTTTCAAACAGAACTGTTCTGGTCAGAAGAGAAATGTCTGGTATTCTCCAGGATACTCTTGAACTGGCCAACGTGTCGTCCACTCCACCATCGCCTCCGTAGAGTCCAGACTTCTATCCATCTTTATCCCAAGGAAGAACAGACTTAAAATAACTTTATAACATGTTGTTTTGGTTTTTTAGTGACATTACTGGACATTTGTGTGGATCTCTGGGAAATTTAATCCAATTTATGAAACATTTTATCCAATTCTTGTGATTTTTCTTCATTTGGGAAACGTCAGTTTGAGAATACTGAGCAGATAAACGTGACGGTAAAATCGGTTTTCAAATGACTTACAGTCTTATTGTTGTGAGGAAAAATTATTATATTTACCAAGAAACGATTGAAGTTCATTAAAATAAAACCAGAAAGTAAGATAGTCCCTCTACAAGGTATAAGTCACATTTTGAATCACAAAAAAAAGATCCTGTATGAATTTCCATTCTCATTTGGAAGAATTTTTCAGTAATTATGAATGTTTTTCTTTTGAATGTGGGTTGTTTGGAGTCCAGTATGAAAACCCGTCCAAGCAGAGTTTGTGCATTTGGCTCTCCGGTGGAGAGAGAACCATCTCTCATTAAAAAGACCATTACTGCCTGTCCATAGTTTGTTAAAGACCATCTGACAGTAAACAAGCCCAGAGGCTGTTGGAAAAACTTGTGGAAGTGTTCATGACACAGGTAACTAATGAGGTCACAAATCAAGAACAGTCCAAACAGCTCCTATAGTCGCGTTGCTAAGCAACAGGAACATTAGGCCCGAGTCCCAGCTCTAATTTGAAACCCGTGGAACGGTGGGCAACGCTCAAAATGAGACCACACCTGATGAGGAGCGCCCTAATAAACGCCGCAAAGAGGAACAAATGAGCCTTCCTCGTTTGTGCGGGGCGGATCAAAACGCCAGCAGCTCGTTAGGGAAGACCTGGCGGTGGAAGTATCATAGTCTGGACCCACTTTTAAAAGTCATTTTGTTCAAAATAAGATTTTAGTTGTGAATGAAGTGTGTGGTTAAGGTAGGGATATTGTTATTTTTTTCCCCTTTTTGGTCAGAATTTAAATGAAATCTGTAAAAGTTTTATTTGATGTTACTAATAATGAACTATTTTGATTGGTTGGATGTATTGTGTACCCCAAAAATGAAGCCAATAACTGAGATAAATCCAAATATCAAACGTTGGCCATGTCTTTGCTGCAGTATTAGCTTGACAGTGACGTCTCCTGTTAGACTCATGATGCGGTTCTGAGGAGTTCCACTCTTCAAGTAGTCCTCCCAGACGGGTTCTACAGGGCTCAGGTCAAAGGTCATGAGACACTCCCACTTCCTGAGAAGATTCATTTATTTATTAAGATGATCTTTGTAGACGTTTGTCTCACTTTAGATGTTACTGAATGTTATTATGTATGTTAATAAACCTAATTTGGCTTATTCTGCAACTAAATGTCTTACTAACGCCCTATAAACACATTAATAATGTTAATTAATGTGTTATTAAAGCTTGTTAAGGACTCTTATTATAAAGTGCTACACTTCTTTTTCTTTATGAATACGTTTCTCATTGATAGCTATCTGACCCCATGGAAAAGTTTACATAAACGTCCATAAATTTGACTCCATAAACCTTCACGTCGTTATTCAAGTTTTTAAGTCAATTTTTGGTCTCTACATACAAAACGCGCGTCACAAGCCAAAGCAGTTGAACTTTGACCAATCAAGGACTCTGATTTGACAGCGTCGTATGGAATGATTTATGGAAGTGCCAACTGTGGAGGACAAATAAGTGAAACCTTTAACACAAAATCTCTCCAACATACTGTAGCTTTTCAACCGCTGACTCGATCAACGTAATTCCAGTAGATTCTTGAAGAGTTCCAGTGAATCAAAGAACTGAAACACTGGAGCTTCGGCATGGAAGGTGTTACCTACTAGTGTTTTTAGGCTAATTTAGCTTCTATTTTAGTTACATGCTAACGTTTTTGGCTAAGTTTTCCTAGAAATTTTATGCTAATTTGGATTTTATCTAATATTTTAGTAAAATGCTAATGTTTTCAGATATTTTTTTTTTTTTGATAATTTAGCATTTAACTTCTATTTTAGCAACATGCTAACATTTTTGACTAAGTTAGTTTTAGGAAGAATTTTAAGCTGTTTTGGAGTTCAGCTAATGATTAAGCAACAAGCTAGCTTTTTTGGGGGGGCAGATTTGGCCTCTAATTAGTTTTTTATGCTAATTTGAAGTTTAGCTAATGTTTTAGCAATGTTAAAATTTTTTATCCAATTTTTTATCTACTGGGGGTTTTAGGCTAATTTTGAGTTTAGCTTTTATTTCAGCAAAATGCTAACATTTTTGGCTAATTTTATTTACAGAAAAATGTTATGCTAATTTGAAGTTCAGCTTGTAGTTAAGCATCGAGCTAGCTTTTTTGCTACTAAAGTTAAAAACGTAAAAAAGTACCTTTTTAAAAGATGCTAATTTCATTTTATAAATAGTTTTGCTTTTGTTCGTGCCAAAAATAGACAAAAAACAAACATTTGGAGATTAGCAATTATTTTAGCAATATACCAGCATTTTTGGCTAATGTGTTACCTACTAGAGTTTTTAGGCTAATTTAGCTTCTATTTTAGTTACATGCTAACGTTTTTGGCCAAGTTTTCTTAGAAATTTTATGCTAATTTGGATTTTATCTAATATTTTAGTAAAATGCTAATGTTTTCAGATATTTTTTTTATAATTTAGCATTTAACTTCTATTTTAGTAACATGCTAACGTTTTTGGCTAAGTTTTCTTAGAAATTTTATGCTAATTTGGATTTTATCTAATATTTTAGTAAAATACTAATGTTTTCAGATATATTTTTTTTTTGGATAATTTAGCATTTAACTTCTATTTTAGCAACATGCTAACGTTTTTGACTAAGTTAGTTTTCGAAAGAATTTTAAGCTGTTTTGGAGTTCAGCTAATAATTAAGCAACAAGCTAGCTTTTTTGGGGGGGGGCAGATTTGGCCTCTAATTAGTTTTTATGCTAATTTGAAGTTTAGCTAATGTTTTAGCAATGTTAAAATTTTTTATCCAATTTTTTATCTACTGGGGGTTTTAGGCTAATTTTGAGTTTAGCTTTTATTTCAGCAAAATGCTAACATTTTTGGCTAATTTAATTTACAGGAAAATGTTATGCTAATTTGAAGTTCAGCTTGTAATTAAGCATCGAGCAAGCTTTTTTGCTACTAAAGTTAAAAACGTAAAAAAGTACCTTTCTAAAAGATGCTAATTTCATTTTATAAATATTTTTGCTTTTGTTCGTGCCAAAAATAAACAAAAAACAAACATTTGGAGATTAGCAATTATTTTAGCAATATACCAGCATTTTTGGCTAACGTGTTACCTACTAGAGTTTTTAGGCTAATTTAGCTTCTATTTTAGTTACATGCTAACGTTTTTGGCTAAGTTTTCTTAGAAATTTTATGCTAATTTGGATTTTATCTAATATTTTAGTAAAATGCTAATGTTTTCAGATTTTTTTTTTTTTTTTTTTTTGGATAATTTAGCATTTAACTTCTATTTCAGCAACTAACTTGCACATTTTTGACTAAGTTAGTTTTCGGAAGAATTTTAAGCTGGAGTTCAGCTAATAATTAAGCAACAAGCTAGCTTTTTTGGGGGGCAGATTTGGCTTCTAATTAGTTTTTTATGCTAATTTGAAGTTTAGCTAATGTTTTAGCAATGTTAAAATTTTTTATCCAATTTGTTATCTACTGGGGGTTTTAGGCTAATTTTGAGTTTAACTTTTATTTCAGCAAAATGCTAACATTTTTGGCTAATTTAATTTACAGAGAAATGTTATGCTTATTTGAAGTTCAGATAGTAATTAAGCATCGAGCTAGCTTTTTTGCTACTATAGTTAAAAACGTAAAAAAGTACTTTTTTAAAAGATGCTAATTTCATTTTATACATTTTTTTGCTTTTGTTTGTGCCAAAAATAGACAAAAAACAAACATTTGGAGATTAGCAATTATTTTAGCAATATACCAGCATTTTTGGCTAACGTGTTACCTACTAGAGTTTTTAGGCTAATTTAGCTTCTATTTTAGTTACATGCTAACGTTTTTGGCTAAGTTTTCTTAGAAATTTTATGCTAATTTGGATTTTATCTAATATTTTAGTAAAATGCTAATGTTTTCAGATATTTTTTTTTGGATAATTTAGCATTTAACTTCTATTTTAGCAACATGCTAACGTTTTTGACTAAGTTAGTTTTCGGAAGAATTTTAAGATGGAGTTCACCTAATAATTAAGCAACAAGCTAGCTTTTTTTGGGGGGGGTAGATTTGGCCTCTAATTAGTTTTTTATTCTAATTTGAAGTTTAGCTAATGTTTTAGCAATGTTAAAAATTTTTATCCAATTTTTTATCTACTGGGGGTTTTAGGCTAATTTTGAGTTTAGCTTTTATTTCAGCAAAATGCTAACATTTTTGGCTAATTTTATTTACAGAAAAATGTTATGCTAATTTGAAGTTCAGCTTGTAATTAAGCATCGAGCTAGCTTTTTTGCTACTAAAGTTAAAAACGTAAAGAAGTACCTTTTTTAAAAGATGCTAATTTCATTTTATAAATATTTTTGCTTTTGTTCGTGCCAAAAATAAACAAAAAACAAACATTTGGAGATTAGCAATTATTTTAGCAATATACCAGCATTTTTGGCTAACGTGTTACCTACTAGAGTTTTTAGGCTAATTTAGCTTCTATTTTAGTTACATGCTAACGTTTTTGGCTAAGTTTTCTTAGAAATTTTATGCTAATTTGGATTTTATCTAATATTTTAGTAAAATGCTAATGTTTTCAGATATTTTTTTTTTTGGATAATTTAGCATTTAACTTCGATTTTAGCAACTTGCTAACATTTTTGACTAAGTTAGTTTTCGGAAGAATTTTAAGCTGGAGTTCAGCTAATAATTAAGCAACAAGCTAGCTTTTTTTGGGGGGCAGATTTGGCCTCTAATTAGTTTTTTATGCTAATTTGAAGTTTAGCTAATGTTTTAGCAATGTTAAAATTTTTTATCCAATTTGTTATCTACTGGGGGTTTTAGGCTAATTTTGAGTTTAGCTTTTATTTCAGCAAAATGCTAACATTTGGCTAATAATTTAAATACAGAAAAATGTTATGCTAATTGGGGAAGTTCAGCTTGTAAAATTTGTTAAAGATGCATCGAGCTAGCTTTTTTGCTACTAAAATTAAAAATGTAAAAAAGTACCTTTTTTAAAGATGCTAATTTCATTTTTATAAGTTTTTTTGCTTTTGTTTTGTGCCAAAAATAGACAAAAAACAAAATGAAAAGAAGGTTATGAATGCAAATCCAAATTTCTTAAAGGTTAACGTAAGTCTTGATCAGTAGAAATCGAGCCCAAATGACTCTTTTACTCTTAAAGGTTGCCGACCTCTGGTTTAATGGAAGGCTAGCTCTGAAGCTACGCTCACACCGCCATTGGACACTTGCGTTTAAACGGCTATTTCCAATGAAATACGTTCAAAACTCGTGTTCGTCCATCACTGCGCAGGTTTTGAAGACATGTTGAAATTTGAATTCCCTTTTCTCTGCCTCAGAATCCACTGTGTAGTTTGAAGAACGTGTGTTGTTGAATTTAGCGCGCTTTGTGGTCGGCCGGAATTATAAGACTTTCATATATCGGAATAGAGCTGTAGAGGAAATATTTATGGTTTGTACTGATGTTTTGGACCGAACCCGCCAAATGTATCTGGCAACACTTAGCCTCTTTTCTCCAACGTGACAGTATTTACCCATCAGGCCCTCAGGTCAGGGGTGACACGCCCCCCAACCTCATCTCATGCTCACTCAGGTAATGGTAGACGACCCCCGCTAGCGTCGACGCCACGCGCTTCTGCTAGTCTTTGCGGACCGGGAGATGCAGACATCCTCTTCACAGACGCCCACACGCAGCAGGTGCATCTTCTTCATATATGCGCGATAGAGAGATAAAGCTGAAAGGTCAATTCCATTAGACAATCACCTTTTAATGTCAGAGAGGCTGGAAAGAGCAAATGTGAGTTCACCTTCTCAGAGTCGGATCACACCGCAACAGTGCGGAAATCTGAACAAAAACACTCATTTTTTTATGTAAAGAGAAAAAAAGCCTTTTATAAAACTTTCCTAAAAGATCTAAAAATGCAGATAAAAGGAGGAGGATGGGTGGGCTGCAAGACGAAGAAAAGATTTTAATAAAACTTAAAAGGATGAACCCGGGCAGCCAACAGAAATCTAATAAAAGGTGGCTTTGTCATGGCGCATGTGATGGAGAGCCCAAACGCAGACAGACAGACAGACAGGCAGGTAGAAAACTGAAATGAACTTTAATAACTCCTGGAAAATTATTGAAAATTCAATGAATAAAAGCTTTGCAGTAGCAAGAACCCCCATGAACTCCGTCCAAAAACGTTTTCTCTGAGGACGCAGCAAAAGCAGACAACAGAGCCACGAAAACGGATGCTAACGGGTCTTAGTTCAAAATAATAGAAGCAGTTATGTGTCAAATCAAGTTGGGAACATAAGGAGTCCGTTTCTAAAAATAACCTGCGATGGGAGAAATCCAGGAAGTTTTTATATTGATTATCTAAGATTTTTATGAACATTTTCATAGTTTTTTTTTGTGTTTAAACTCTCAAATTTCAATATTTTGTTGAAAATAAGTTCGATATTAGAGAATATAGATTTATTGACGCAATTTAAGGCTAGTCAGGATGTTTAACACTACAGTGAAATGTAAAAAAATTATGTGAGATTCTGAAACCGTGAGCCCGCGATCAATCAGATTGAAAAAAAAAATTAATATGAAAAAGATTGAAAGAAGCCTTTTCTAATTCAAAATCTATTATCTAGCAGCTAACAATGACTCGGCTATTACCGAAGATGAGATGAGGATCGGAAATTTTAGTCAAGTGCCGCTTTTTAGTCCAAGACCCCATCTTTCCTACACTGGAAGAGGGCGGGCCTTCACAAATTAGCCCCTCCCCCGAGGGCAGATGCAATCCTGCTGTGTTGACGTATCTTAAAATTGACGAAAACTTAAATAAGAATTTGACTAAAAAGCACGAAACGAACAAGCAGACATGAAACTACAGGAACTGCTTCAGCATCAGTGAGGCAAGTGCAACCAAAGCTCTCCACTCGTGGAATAATAAACATTTGGAAGTGCTCCTCAAAAATTACGGTAAAATTACTTTTGGACAGTTTCTCTAGTTGACTGGAACCAAAACAAATCCTGGTTAGAATATTCAGACAACGGTTATATATCGTAATGTTACACACATAACGATATGATTATGGGATGTTTTTGTAGAGTCTCCTTCTTTTGTTGTTTTTTTATAGACATTTTCCGTTTTAATATTCTGTTGTAGGAATTTAAATGTGTTTTTAAAAATAAAAATCAAAACAAAATAAATGCGTCCTCTAACCAACAGCGCCCCCTAGCTAACGCCTTATGGAGCCGGATGTGATCCTATATGATGGTTGATAGTAATTCATTTGATTTTTTTTAATTTATGACGACTGAACAGATTTATTTTGTGGCCATTGAAGTATTTGGCATAATAATGTTACATTTTCTGTCACAGATATTGTTTTTTTTATTATTATTTTTTTTTAAACAGGTCATCAAACCAATAATATCAGTAGTTAATTCGGACTGGAGAGTTGACAAGTTCTAAACTTGTAATAGTTATTGAATTTTCATAACTACTGTTATTGCGTATTTTGGGTAGAAATAACAACTTGTATT
This sequence comes from Oryzias javanicus, assembly GCA_003999625.1. Lineage (NCBI taxonomy): Eukaryota > Metazoa > Chordata > Actinopteri > Beloniformes > Adrianichthyidae > Oryzias > Oryzias javanicus. The sequence continues at coordinate 13,410,531 of CM012459.1, forward strand.
TATTTTGCAATGATAACCTAAAGCTACTCTTTTATAGTACCTGTAACTAGAAAAATATACTCATTTTAGGTTAAGGACATTTATATAAGAAAAAATATAAATTTCTATATCAGTTTTCAAAAACTCTGATTATAATCATTTTATTATAAATGATTTCTAATTCAAACGCTCGATCTATATAGATGCGCTTTCCTTTTGAAATAGTGACTTTAAATATCCCTAAATTATTGAAATTATTTTTTACATTCAATCTATCCAAATAAATCTGTATACATTCTTAAAAATATCTACATTCATTAAATTTGAAAGTGAATGTTCTCTAAAGCTCATCTGTTGGACCGTTCCATGTCGGTGATGTTTTCCAGCTCCACACTGAAGACGCTGTTTTAATGCCGTACTCTGGCAGCCTTTGTGCTGCTGTGGATGATTGGCTAGACCCGCCGTGTGGCCCTGATTGGCTGATGTCAAAATGAATTTTTCTGAGGCTAATCCCACTCCAACATCCCCACCAACACACAACAATGGGAACGCCCCCACTCGCAGACAGACACAGTGGCATCAGGCAGAAAACACTCCCACAAACACAGGTGTTTTCTCTTTACGCCCGCCACATTGTCTGAATGTTAATTACATGCAGGAGGCATCTGGGCCGTCCGCCGCTAATCCTCTTTTAATTATATGTGTCCTCGCAACGACACAAGGTTTACAATGGTGATTACAGCCGTATTAGACATAGTGCAGAATAGGTACGGCACGCCAGGGGAAATGGCGAGGATGATAAAGTAAATAAGAGTTTGTGTTTGTCCACGTTGTTACACGGGGAGAGTGGTTGTTCTGTTTCCTCTCTCTGACGGTTTTTTCTATTATCTATTTACTAAAACGTTAAAGTATTTGAGATTTTGCAACAAGGCAAAGTGGGTAATTTTCCTAATTAATAATTGATCACAAGTCAATTCAATTTTTCAAACATTTTAAATCAAACGTTAATTATTTATTTTACATCTGAACAACATTTTTATTTTTTTAAATTTATTTTTAACCAAAAAAAAGTTTCATTTCCACTAGATGTCGCACTCCCGAGTGTGTAAAACTTCATATTTGAGGAGCTAAGCTGAGGAACCCCAGGGTATAATATTGGGCACCCTTATGTTTCTTATCGACAAAATGCGTTTAGGCAAGTTTCCCATCACAATCATTGCTATGCAGATGATACTGCAGTATTTCTCTAACGAGTTGTACACATTTGTAATGGGGGCGGGTCAAACAAAATTGCTCGTTAAGACTCCTTTGGACATAGAACTGCAGGAGAAAGAATGTGAACCCTTTGGAATCACTTGGTTTTACCCATAAACTGGACACTCGATTGTGTTCAATAAAAACATAAATTGGGGGATTTAAGCAGGAAATGTTTTCTCCATTTTTGTGATTTAGATTTAAAAAAAAATCATGTATCTACTTTTTACATGCTTTTTCTTGCGACTCTAGTTTCAGATCACATTCATTACGATGCAGAACTAAGAACAAAAATGAAACGATTAGTATTCTGATTCAAGACAAAGACAAACCAAAAGAGAATTGGAACTTTGGGCTAACATAAAATAAGTTAGGCCCTTCTAAGGGCTGCCTAACCAAAATCTACCTAAAGAAAACAAACAAACAAAGGTCCAACCCCAAACTAAAATAACAAAACCCAGTAGTGTGAGACTGCTGAGGACAAAGAGGAGATCCAGGAAGCCAAACCCTTGTTCTCCAGTCATTTCAGAGCATTTCATTGTCTGCGAGTGACTCGTCAACACATAATGGGTAAAGCACGGGATTTTTACGTAATGTTTACGACACGCGGAAATTTTGTTTTATTTTGAAAATATAGCAGATGCAGATTACATTCGCTCGCGTGGTTTCCGGTTTAAGTCGTGAATAGCCCCAACTTCACAAAAAGAGCTGCAGCGTCCGTCAAAATTTGAACCAAACGAAACGGATTCAAAGAGCCGAAGAGGCCGGTCCACAGACGCAAGTGGAAGTCCCACTCACTTTTAAAGTTACGTAAAGACTGTGGCGCACGCATCGGAGCCACAACGCTAGCGGTGTAAGCCCGGGGTGACTTAAAAACCTGGGAGGGGCCAATTAACCCTTCCTCTCTCTTTGGGGTCCAGATGACTCCGACCACATATTGATGTGTGATTCCTTCCATGAGAAATGTGAAAATATGTCTGTCATGGACATTAGTGAAACTCAAAAATCAGTGGAAAAAAAGTTCAGATGACCCCACTTTTAATGTAAACAAGCCAAGGAGAGCGGAAGGGTTAAGAAGCATTGGTCACACCTGCCAGGTGAGCAGAAGGACAGGGGATGGAAAAGGGTCTAGAACGGTAAACTCACTTATGCTAATTGTAGAAACACTCCACTACTGTAAAGTTTTGCACATCAATCCAAAGTGACTTTTCTTCACTTCAGAATTCACTGGAAATACGTTAATTACATAAACGGTTCAAGAACATCAATACTAGGGGTGTGCCAAAATATCGATATTGCGATATATCGCGATATTTAGTCCTACGGTTGATTCTCGATGGGTTCTCATCAAGTATCGATATTATATTTTCATTTGAAGAGGCTGTTGCGTCCGAGTCGCGGGCCGGAACTAATGCGTAGCTAGTCGCGCTGCATTTTCCCGACGCACGGACCAGATTCAGGAAAAAACACCGGCAGGATTCTGGCACGGTAGCGTGTGTATAAATCATGTCTACCTGTTCTCAATTATCATCCATCTGTAGAAGAGTCAGCCGGTAAGAAGTGAGTTTGTCTGAGCGCTAGAATGACCGCGATCGGTTATTTCCTGTTTGAACGAGGCGCGTGCTTCGTAGCTGTTTGTGTGTACTTCAGGTACCAGTCGGAATTTTCGCTTTCATGCACTCCATGTTTACCCTGCTGGTGTAACTTTGGTAAATTTATGGTGTGAGGTTTTCAAATGAACGTAATAACTTTTTGTTAATGTTAATTTAAACTCATTCTTAAATTAAAAAATGCAGATTTGATGTATGAACTTAAAAAAATGTAATTAAAATAAAGTACACAATTTGAATTACACCAAGGTGGTAAAATAGAGAAAGTTGTTATAAAAATTGAAGCACTTAAAATTGTTAAAATATATATAAATTTAAAGTGTATGTTTATTGCTAATTTGTACTACAGAATTCAAATTTTTAAATATATTTATTGCCATTATTTATGATGTGTTTTACCTGTTTTTACCTTTTTACCTGACTATTGACTGAACCAAATAGAAATAAATAAAGATTGGAGAAATAATCTCAAGTGTCAGTCTGAGTAAATCAGCCTTTAATTTGGAATCGACAGCCCTTTTCAAATGTGGAAAAAATAAAAAAAAAATAAAAAATTATGTAACACTTGACAGAGGCTGTAAAACGTTATATTCATCATCCTTTGGTGGGACGTTCCTGTGGAGGTAGATAACTGTCTCCAATTTGAATTATTTAATTTCTGTTCTGTTGCTAACTAATTCTGTGGCATTGCTGATCATGTTTACTATTGTTAACATGGAATTTTATAAATAATTCCAATTCAATGGGTGGTAAGTTATAGTATTAGTGATTTTAGGAAACGTTAAACAAATGTTTATAAATTTGTTGCACAAAATAAGACATAAGTTGTTTATTATGATTGTGTTTGAGCTAAAAAAAATAAAATGGGAACATATTTCCCCCCCAAAAAAGTGTTCTTCTATATAATATTAGTTATCAGAGAGGATTTTTACCAACTATCGCAGTATCGCGATATTATCGATATCGTATCGTATCGTGAGGTACCCAGTGATTCCCAGCCCTAATCAATACTAGAGCTAAAGCTTTGGTGTTAAAGGGTTAAAGTTTGTCCCGATTGGTGAAAACGGGCTACACACCCACTTTATGAAATATGATCCGGCGTCTTCGTCTGCGATATTTCCTGCAATGGCGTCCCTCTGTTATGTGGTAATCACTCGGCTTTGGCCGGTGCACTTGTCCCGCGGTCACGCGTCACCCCTGCATCTGTGGGCTCTGGTTTCTAGAACAACTCGGATTCTCTGCCGCCCACCCACTCGGGGACACTCCGCGGCGTCCTGCTCGATATCGCAAGGAGAGAGAAGACTTCGCTTCCTGTTAAATATGGACTCGGGGTCGGCCCTACTGGAGAATGCAGAGTCGCTCTGCCAGCGAAAGCCGCTGAGGAATGTCCGCGATCACGCCAAGCTGTTGAGGACAGAACATCTGCTGCTCGCCTCATCGCGGTCAGAACAATGCTCGGAGAAGAGAAGCGAGGATGAAACGGGAACACGTGTAGCTCATCCCATCTAGTAATGAGACTTTGTTTTTTACGATGGTAGGAATAAGGGCGGACTTGAGGGAGACGGTACATGCACACCACCTTTGATTTAAAAGGTCTTAAGGGAGCTCCTCTGTGAGTGGGAGGAAGCCATGAATAAAACCCCCATTTGACCCTCCCTGCAATAAAGCCTGTCTTTGTTGGGCCTCACAGGACCTTCTTTATCCCTCCTCTGTCCTTCTTCTCCCTCTCTCTCAGATAAAATCTTGCCCTTTTGTTTTCCCCTCCATCCTGTCATGGCAGAGCTTTCATGTAATATTCATGAGGTCCGGTGGGTTTTTCTACCGTACCGTGGGCATCTCAGCAGTATCCCCCCCCAACTAATGCGCCAGCGACCTTGGGACCCAAGAAAAAGTAAACCTTGACCTCAGGTGTAGCTGTCTGGCATCCTCAGCACAGCTCATTAATCACGTTGCCAAAAGTGTCAACTGGAATAAAGGATTTATAGGCCTAGACTTGTTATCTGGAGATAGTCCAGACTCGTTCGTGTGTGGTTCTGGCTGCAGCAGATGCCGATGAAGATTGCCTCTGGCCTCTCCATTTGTATTTCTCCACAGGACAATGGTCTCCTTTTAGTGTGGTCTGTGGAATCCCAGTGTGGATGTGGTGGGAAAGGGCTGGTATGTGACTTCACCTCATGGCTGAACACTGACTCCGTTTGCCTCTGCTGCAGGGAAACGGCGTCAGCACATGACTGTCAGATGGAGCCGCAGAATGCTGATCTGAGGATACCAGGCTAGAGAAAGGACGCAAATCTACAAGATAGCAGTTTGTCCACTTCTGGATAATCGGGATTATTTAAAAGATACATCGTAGTTTTGGTTACGACTTTCTGGATTTGACCCTTATACCCAAACATTAAGCGGCGGTCACATTTGTAACCACAGTTGCATTTTTACACTCCGAGGTTTTAAGAAAAAGTTTAAATCTAAAGGCAAGTTGACAGTCACTGTCCACCATTACATAATCGTGTGACAGCTGAGTGGCCAAAAGGCAGTGGAAGGTTTTATTGGTACAGACAGGAGAATAAGGTGCTAAAAGTCCACAAAGCTAAATCAGGGTCAGGCAGGCAGAGGTCAAACACGAGCACGGAAGCATCAGAGAGCGACCGGTGTGGTCAGAGTCCAGGTGAGGGTCGGGGCAGGCGGCGAACAATCCGAGTCGAAGACGAACCAGAAGATCAGGCCAGGATGAGAACGCTCAGCAATGCAGACGCAAACAAGACTTCGCACCAAGTCTTCAACATTCTCCAATGTGGCTGGAAAACGGCTGTGGGGCTTCTGGGAGTGACTGCAATGGCTAATTTACATTTGAATGACATTTCCTTCACACAGAATGGGTTTCAGAGGAGAAACTAGAAAAATAAACAGGAAATGCAGTTCCACAAACGTTATCTTTTACTCCCTCCGTTGCTCCTTCGGTCTCAAAATCTTCTCTGAACCTCCATGAAGGTTATATTTCCCAGGATGGTCATCTTTGAATCTTTGAGACCCTTTTTTTAATTTTTTCAACGCTATATACAGTAAACTATTTTCGACCGCTCTGCTCTCCGCTTCTGGAGTAACAAAGGCTTTGCGTGGACTTCTGGGTGAGATTACCGTAATGACACGACCAGAAACTGTTGGATTTTGTTTAAATAGAGCAAACCGTTCAGGAATTACGGTAATTCAAAGAGTGCTTGTGCAAATGTGTCGGGCAACATGCTTGGCGTTTAACTGAACACGCCACCACTTGGCGGGCCCCCCTTTGGGCACCCTGCTTTAGGGCGTGGCCACAGCCCTGCTGCCATCTTCTGTTGTTGTCCGAAAAAGCCGCGGTGCAGAGTTGACCTCTGATCGGAGTGTGACGCCACACCCTCACACTTCATGTTATTTGTTCTTTTTAAACATGAGTGCTAAAATCACCTTTCTTCAATTTGGGGGCTAGTCCGGGATTTACAGTTAAGCCTGTAAATTTGTAAAGTTAAATTTGTGTGAGCAACGGGTGAATAGACTGCGACTGTAAATATAAGTATAGGCCATTCACCATTTAAAATAGCTTTTTTCATGTTATACTTCAGCCAAAAAAGCTAAAAGTAATTCATCTTTTTGTAAAAAGCTGTGGGTCACATTACATTTATTACAGGCAGAAGTTAGCCTAACGCCGGGGTCACACTGGACGCGGAAGCTGCGCGCAGAGCTTTTTTTGTTTTTGCCATCATGGTTGATAATTTCATAGCCTAAAGACATTAACCCATGTTTCTGCTAAGAAAAACGGCTCTCTCAAAACCCCGCCCACCCGCTCTGTCGGCCCACTGTACTGAGCTGTGTGCGCGCGCGTGTGCATCTGTGTTTTGTGTGTGTCTGTGCGCACGCGCTCGCAGGTGTGTGTGTGTGTGGGTAAATTAATAAACTACAATTATTAACCCATATTTCTGCTAAGAGGAGCATCTCTCTGCATCTCTTTTTTCTCTCCCAAAATCCCGTAGCCCCGCCCACTCGCTCCGGAGTCGGCTCACTGCGTTGATCTGTGCGCGCTCGTGTCTGTGTTGTGTGTGTTTTATAAATATTACCCCCTGTTTTTGCTAAGATGAGCTGCTCTCTGTCTCTCTGTTTTCGTTTTATTAACTCCCGAAACTTCTCGCCCCGCACCGGAGTCTATCCACGTTGATCTGTGTGTGTACGTGTCTGTGAAAAAAGAAAAAAAAAAGTGTGTGTGTCTGTCTGTTTTGTGTGTCTGCGTGCTCTCGCGCGCACGTTTGTGATGTGATTGTATGTTTAAATCGGTGTCTACCATCTATTTAGATACAAAAACATGATCATATTGGTCAATCGCGGCATTTTATTGTGAAAAACTGGTTATATTTTGAAAAGAAACCGGATTTTCTCATGTATCTTGAAGCAACTTCCGGCCAGAATTGACGCGGAACGCTCGCGGCTCGCGCACAAAATAGGTCAGACGCGGAAACGATCCGCTGCACCGCGTGGACCCTCCGCGCCGCTCCGCTCCGCTCCGCTCCGCTCCGCTCCGCGCCTTGTGTGGACGACGCCATAGGACAACAAGGGCGCCGAATGGAAGCGGACTCCGTTCCGCGCCGCTTTGCGGCGCTTTCGCGTCCAGTGTGAATGGGGCGTCAGACTTGTTTTAAGCTAAACTTGACTTGTGGGATTTGCGGTTCACCAGCTGTTACTTTGAGATCTATGATTGGACGGACGCCTACATAACCTTTCTGTTTCCCCAAACCTTTATCTTTCTTTCCGTTTTGATTCTTCGTCTCTTCAGACTATTTAAAACCACCAAATCCGTCACTATTATTTTGCTGCTGGTGTGTTTCAGCATCTCAAACTGTTGTTCCACAGCTTGGATTAGTAGACTAATTAAAAAAGTCCCAAACATCAAGACACCATTGTTGTTGTTGTTGTTATCACATTCCTGCATACTAGACCAAAGACTTCACTGCTTATAGAATATGATCCAACCTGTCTTCATTTATCTTTGAGTTTTTCTTATTATTCAACCTTTTAAATTGGAGAAACCCTAAAACAGAGGGGCAGATTCGGAGCGGCCTGCATTCGTTTGACTCTTATAATAACATTTAGGTGCAAATGGTCCATTTTATTCAAATGTTATTGCGATGGGACACTTTTTGGCTTTTTCACTAAGAACATAAATACATTTCCCCCCAAATTACTGTATATTAACTTTTACGAAAATCAGAAATAAAATAAAAAAAACTTTTTATCAACAATAAATCTGGGTTCACATGAAAGCTAAGAAATGTTCACTTTAAACTTATAATTTCAATGCTTATCTTATTCTAAAGAACAAACCACTGACACAATTGCTTTATAATTCCCTTTTTCTGGCCGCTCTTCCTGTCAAATTTACTTTTTTTTTGGAAAATAGTCGGGTTAAAGGTACCAGATTGAGTTTGTATGAGACGACAGTTGAGAGGAAGCAAAGACCCCAGAAAACTCGATCTGGATAAAAAAAGAGTCAAAAACATCAGAACATCTGCAGCAAAAGAGAGAGAGATGAACCAGGATCTGCAAAAGAGAGACATCTTTGACTTTTCTATCTGGATCAGCCTTGAAGCTCCATCGATTTATGGGAACTCACAAACGATTGAATGAAACCTCGCTACAAACCACTGCATCCAACCGTCCTCATTAATTAAACATTTCCAAGGTTTAAACTCCCCGAAGCCGCAGGAGTCGCAGCTCCGCCGCGTTTTGGAGGAAACCTTCCACACAGGATGTTGTTTTCTGGCCGCGCTGAAACGCAGGCTTTTAATTTGAAAAAACAAAACAAATCAAGTATTTTTATTGGTGCTTCAGACGATTGGAGACAAAGGTTCACCTGATGACAGCGCCGCCAGCAAAATACGCCCACGCCGTATGACGGCGATTACGCACTCTGTCACTTAACCCCAATGCAAACAAACAGGAAGGGGGGGGGACTGACCGTCCATCTTTCTCACCGTTTGAAGGGTTTCTATGCCTTTCCTCTCTCGCCACTTTCCTGCCGCATCTCCTCTGTCGACGCCCACGCAGCAGCTAACGTCCCTCATTTTCTTCAGCGTCCTCTTCCTCCTCGTCTTCCTCCTCCACGAGCCAGCGGTTGAGCTTAGCAGGATCCCGGGGTCCCGCCCCGGGTCTCGCTTGACTGGCTCGTCTGCTCTGGCGTGGAATCAAACGCCATCCGTGCTGAGTTTGCATGCTAACCCGCATTTGGAAGAACAAAAAAAAAAAAAACCTTTTATCTCACTAAACCCAAAACATCAAACGGTAAATGTCTTTTGTAGCTTCTGACTGAATCTCTATTGCTATACATTTTCTTTACAGAACATGTTCAGTTTGGTCCACTTTCTATTATTTTCCAGCTACAGTTTATCACTGATTGTGAATAAGAACTGGACTGAGTGACTCCTCCCCCCCCCCGGCGTTCCAAACAGGAAGTGGATCATGACCATTCTGGCTCTGATACATTCCCTCTTAGCATCTTCTTTCTAATCCTAAGTTTTTCTACAGAAATATTTCCTTAAGTTACAAACTGACCAATCGGATGCCTCAGTGAAAGCGAGAGGTGGTCCTACTTTCACTGGAAGGGGTGTGGCCTTCCAACAAGCTCACTGATGGTTGGTGATGCCAACTCCTTGCTCTGTCCAGTGAAAATGTATACGTCTATGATTCGGGAACAGAAGGTCGGGGCGTGGCCTTGAAATTTAGATTGACGTCACATCTGCGTGCACACATACAAGTCGACTGTATCTGAAAACTGGACTAAGTCAGTGTGACATCATCCTTAAAAAATGGTTTACTTCTGGCTCCAACCGTTGGTTGGTCGGAATCAGTGGATGTTTCTATGGCAACCATTTTCAACAATCAGGAGCCCAAAATCCACCAAACGTTTTTGTACGTTCCACGTAGGACGCCATCAGGCTCCACCCACTTTAATTTGAACTACAGAAAAAAAAACATAGAAAAACAGAGGATCATCAGAAAGGTTCTGACCAATAGAACGACTGATAACAGCTGCTCATTTCTCTGTAGAAGTCTTCGGGATTTCGGCTTCCTGAAACCGGAAGGTACTTCCTGTTTTGGGCGTCCCCAATTTGATGGTTTTTTTTTTAACATGGAAAGGAAACGATTGATAAAAATCCCTGCAAGTGATATGTGATTGAAGCTAATGCTAACGCTCGTTTTTTTTGTAAATTCAAGATGTCGGCTACTTCCCAAGGTCAAAGGTCAACAAACTTTAGGGGTTGTTAAAGACTCACGCTAGCAGCATGTGGGTCAAATTTCGTGAAAATCGGACAAACTAAATGTTCGTTTCACCTTTTTGAAATCCCAAATTTTCAGATTTCAAAACAAAATGGCCGCCAAACCGTAGGTCGTGGGGACATCCCATAGTAATGTAAAAAATAGCCATGGGTATATCCAATAACGGTATGTTGGTTTCGTTTGCGAAATGCGAAATAAAAAATTGAAATTGCTGAGTCAGCTTTTTTTTTCGCGATGTTTTTTTGCGTACCAGAGGCGCACTGTACGCATTTCGGTTTCATAAGTTATGTCATTTCGTTCAGCTTGGGCCTCCGAACACGCGGATGCCACTTTTATGCGAATCGGGCAAAATATGTTTGACCTAGCTAAAACCGTGTCCGTCGCGACCTCACCACATGCACGCCATTTCATATTCTACAACTTCTAATTGCAACATTTTTCCCCCAGTAGGTTCCCATTAATGCCCAACTAAGTTACATAACAGTTGATAAAACCCCCTAGGAGGTATTTCTTTTCGTAGCTCGTAGCAAACGTGCTTTTTTCGTAAATTTCAAGATGGCGCCAACTTCCCAAGGTCAAAGGTCAATCAAACTTCTGGGGTGTTTGTAGACTCCGGCTTTGGATATGCTTGTGAAGTTTCGTGAAAATCGGACGAATAAAAGTTCCGGTTTCCCATATTGTTGAAAAACGTGAAAAACGCCATTTTTCAGTTTTCGTCGCCAGATTGGCGCCAAGGCGTGGGTCGTGTGGCCATCCCATAATGATTTCAAATGTTCTTGGGCTTATCCCCGACACGAGTCATTGGCCGTTTTTTGCGTTTTCCGAAATATTGTTTTTGTCGTCCCATAAGCGAAAATTCATTCTTTTTTTTTTGCGGGAACGGCCCCCGTGATGTCATCGTTTTGGGCGGGGTAACGCGCACTATGCCAAAAATTCATTTTCAATTTTCCCTAGGTGTGGTCCGATTTTGAGGTACTTTTCGTTCATGTGACGGGGGTGTAATTTTCGTTCAAAGGCGCAGAAATTTTACGTTTTTTCACTCTAAGCAAAAACAATCTGGTCCTTGCAGTCAGTAGACTGCTGCTGCGGGCCATAATAAATGATCCAAAAGGTATCGGAGCAGGAATGGTCATTCTGACCAATAGAATGTGACAGAACCAGCAGGTACTTCCTGTTTTTATACACAGTGAATGGTAGGGCTGCCACGATTAGTCGACTAATCGATGACTAATCGACTATTAAAATAATCGACAACTAATTTAATAGTCGATTAGTCGTTACTTTATATTGTATGAAGTCAGATTGTAGTAAAGTTGAAAGTTATAATAGCATTCTGCTAGCTTTTTGGATATATTTTGGCATTTATTAAGGTTTTTTAGGCTATTTTGAAGTTTTAGCTAAATATTTAGCAAGGCATGCTAGCTTATATCGGCTAACTTATAGCTTTTTTTACGTTTTTTAGGCGCAACTTTTGAGTTTTTTAAACCTTATATTTCAGCTATATGCTAGCTGTTTTGGCTAATAATAGGATTTTTCCAATTTTTTAGAGGCTTAATTTGGAGTTTAAGCTAAAATATTTAGAGCATGGCTAGCTATTTTGGTTAACTTAAGCTTTTTTAATTTTTTTTAGGCAATTTTTGAGTTTAGCTTATATGTCAGCTATGTGCTAGCTGTTTTGGCTAATATAGGATTTTTCCGTTTTTTAAGGCTAATTTGGAATTAGCTAATATTTCAAGCAGCATGGCTAAGCTATTTTAGGCTTATTTAGGCTTTTTTAAAACATTTTTTAGGCACACTTTTGAGTTTAACTTATATTTCAGCTAATATGCTAGGTTTTGGCTAATATAGGATTTTTCCATTTTTTTAAGGCTAATTTGGAGTTTAGCAAATATTTCAGCAGACTATGCTTAAAGCTATTTTGGTTAACTAAGCTTTTTAATATTTTTAGGCAATTTTTGGCAGTTTATGCTTAGCTTTTTCAGCTATGTGCTAGCTGTTTTTGGCTAATATAGGATTTTTCCATTTTTTTAAGGCTAATTTGGAGTTTAGCAAATATTTCAGCAGCATGCTGCTATTTTGGTTAACTTAAGCTTTTTTAATTTTTTTTAAGGCATTTTTTGAGCTTTTTGCTAATATACTATGTGCCTAGCTGTTTGGCTAATATAGGATATTTCCGTTTTTTTTAAGGCTATTTAATTTAGCTAATATTTCAGCAGCATGCTAGCTATTTAGGCAACTTTTGGCTCTTTTTATTTTTTGGTAAAATTTGGCATTTAACTAATATTTTAGCTGGTTATCAACTTCAGCATCTTTACATCCACTTTGGCCATGAACAGATTAGTCGACTAATCTGAAAAAATAATCGGTGATTAGTCGACTATTAAAATAATCGACAACTAATTTAATAGTCGATTAGTCGTTACTTTATATTGTATGAAGTCAGATTGTAGTAAAGTTGAAAGTTATAATAGCATTCTGCTAGCTTTTTGGAATATTTTGGCATTTATTAAGGTTTTGTAGGCTATTTTGGAGTTTAGCTAATATTTCAGCAGCATGCTAGCTATTTCGGCTAACTTTAGCTTTTTTACGTTTTTTAGGCAACTTTTGAGTTTAACTTATATTTCAGCTATATGCTAGCTGTTTTGGCTAATATAGGATTTTTCCATTTTTTTAAGGCTAATTTGGAGTTTAGCAAATATTTCAGCAGCATGCTAGCTATTTTGGTTAACTTAAGCTTTTTTAATTTTTTTTAGGCAATTTTTGAGTTTAGCTTATATTTCAGCTATGTGCTAGCTGTTTTGGCTAATATAGGATTTTTCCGTTTTTTTAAGGCTAATTTGGAATTTAGCTAATATTTCAGCAGCATGCTAGCTATTTCGGCTAACTTTAGCTTTTTTACGTTTTTTAGGCAACTTTTGAGTTTAACTTATATTTCAGCTATATGCTAGCTGTTTTGGCTAATATAGGATTTTTCCATTTTTTTAAGGCTAATTTGGAGTTTAGCAAATATTTCAGCAGCATGCTAGCTATTTTGGTTAACTTAAGCTTTTTTAATTTTTTTAGGCAATTTTTGAGTTTAGCTTATATTTCAGCAATGTGCTAGCTGTTTTGGCTAATATAGGATTTTTCGGTTTTTTTAAGGCTAATTTGGAATTTAGCTAATATTTCAGCAGCATGCTAGCTATTTAGGCTAACTTTGGCTCTTTTTATTTTTTGGTAAATTTGGCATTTAACTAATATTTTAGCTGGTTATCAACATCAGCATCTTTACATCCACTTTGGCCATGAACCGGTTAGTCGACTAATCGGAAAAAATAATCGGTGATTAGTCGACTATTAAAATAATCGTTTGTGGCAGCCCTAGTGAATGGTCGGATCAGTACGCCACGTTTGGGGTCCGGGTCTTTCCGCTGTCATTCATTGGTCTCCTCTCACTGGAGATCATTAGACGCTCATAACTGACTTTTTTCTGGTCGGGTGCATTAATGTCAAACTTCCGTTTCTAGAATTGCAGATGAATGTCTAAGAAAGCCTTCAACCATTAAAGTGTCAGCTGAAACAAAGAAGCCCCTCCCACTCTCTACTGACGAGCTGATTAACTAAAGTGAGCAAAGGCAGGGTGGTTTAAGACCCATAAACCAGCCGTAACCAGTTACCCCTCCAGCCGGCCTGGAGGACCCTTAAACCCAGGTGAAGAACATTGTTTCCACCCGTCTGTCCTCCCACTCGCGCTGACAGCGCGGCGACCCGCGCAGACGTTTGTTTACTCTGATAGAGCGCTGTTATTCGCCTCATTATTCTCACCTCCTCTCCTCCCCCGGCTATCGGACTCGACACAGACGTGACAATGACGCCCGTGTAAGAGTTCATGTGCAAATTAATGCTCCGCGCCAAAACGAAAAAGGTCTTTTTCTGAGAGATACAGAAGCAGAAAAGGCTCCAATTTTCTGAAGCCTTTGTTGGCTGTCAGATAAGTGCGGCACTGAGCGTCGATTCAGGTACACCGACGGAGGGATATTGAGATTTAAAGCTTTAGAATGACTGCAAAATATTTAGAGCAAAGACTCTTTTTGTAGTCTGGACCACAATGGATGTTTTCAGTTCCTCTGAAGCGTATTAGATCTTATGCTGGTATCCATAGAAGCTCTTTTAGCAGCTCTATGGGGGAAGAATGTCACATTTCTGCTCAGTTCTGGTGATTCAGGAGTCTTGAAGATGACAAAGATCTCATCTACCTTCAGAGTAAGATTATAGCTGGAACTCTAAAGACTCCTTCTGATGATTTAACACACGAGTCAGGACCCGGGGGCCGGATCCGGCCCTCTGGGCAATTCTATATGCGGCCCTTGAATCAATTTTATTCTAATTAATGGATTTATTCGAGTTTATTCTTGCACTAATTAGCTTTGGAACTAAAATACAATTTTATGGAGAGTAAAAGATTGAAAGGTGTTTAAGGTTTAAGTTGATTTATTCTGGAATAATATTCCTGCCTTTTTATTATTCAGAATTATGTAAAAAAGTTAGGTTTTTAAAGTTTTAAAAGATTGCATTTCGTTAGCTTTTTGGACTATTTTGGGCATTTATTCGCTGTTTTGGCTAATTTAGGCTTTTTTTTGTGTTTTAGGATGTTCTTGAGTTTAGGTAATAGTTTAGCTACATGCTAGCTGTTTTGGCTAATTTAGTTTTTTTAAAGTGTTTTAGGCTGTATAGGAGTTTAGCTGATTTTTTAGCTACATGCTAGCTATTTTGGCTAATGTAGGCTTTTTTGTTGTGTTTAAGGCTGTATTAGAGTTTAGCTAATATTTCAGCTACATGCTAGCGATTTCTGCAAATTTAAGCTTTTTTTGTGTTTTAGGATGTTTTTGAGTTTACCTAATTTTTCAGCTACATGCTAGCTGTTTTGGCTAATGTAGGCTTTTTTGTGTTCTGGATGTTTTTGAGTTTAGCTAATATTTTAGCTACATGCTAGCTGTTTTGGCTAATTTAGTTTTTTTTGTGCTTTAGGCTGTATTAGAGTTTAGCTAATTTTTCAGCTACATGCTAGCTGTTTTGGCTAATGTAGGCTTTTTTGTGCTCTGGATGTTTTTGAGTTTAGCTAATATTTTAGCTACATTTTAGCTGTTTTGGCTAATTTAGTTTTTTAAGTGTTTTAGGCTGTATTAGATTTTAGCTAATTTTTCAGCTACACGATTTTGGCAAATTAAGGCTTTTTTGTGTTTTAGGATGTTTTTGAGTTTAGCTAATATTTCAGCTACATGCTAGCTGCTTTGGCTAGTTTCTTTTTTTGTTTGTTTGTTTTGTTTTTTACTCCATTATGAAACTCAGCTATTTGTATCATTTACATGCTTTCTGTTTTGGCTGACCTGAGTTTTTTTTTTTTTTCCGGCTAATTTGGCCTGTAGCTAATATTTCAGCTTCTGCGTTTTTTGCTATCAGCTAAAGCATTTTCAGCTATCAATTTCAGCATCTTCAGCAGTCAAATTCAGCTTACAGCATTCACACTAGCATTATCACAGGTAATGCTATAATTATGTTGAAAAGTTACAGTTTTAAAGTTTTGTAAATGTCGTTTTAGAGTGTTGAATTTATCCTGTTCGTCCCGCGACCTCAGGTGTGTTTTGGATGTTGGCCCCTTGTGTGATTGAGTTTGACCCTCCTTTTTTAAAAGAAACAAGATTGTATTTTGGGGAAATAAAAGTGGGATGAGACAGAAAGATCAGAGGATAAGTCGATGTTCACAATCATTTTGTTACATTAAAAAAAAAAAAGAATATATGAAAAAAAATCTGGAACACAAGATGTTTATTCCTTGTTTTTATGAAGTAACTTTTCTGTCACCACATTAAGAACAAAAGTCAAAGTTTTGAGATCAAAATTTACAAAGATAATAATATAAAAATGCATAAAAATATAATGTTGATTTCTAAATGTTCATAAACGTCTTCAAATGTGTTGTGTTTCTTTGATTTTCAGTTTAGTGTGACATTATTGGTCTGGATTCCATCCAATCAAATCACTATGGCGCTAAACTGATTTTTTACCCTCGATTTTGCCTCCTTGGTTGAAGAAAAAGTCATTTTAATAATTTAAAAAATAAATACCATTGATTCTATTTTATTTTGTCAGATTTATAAATTTTTGGTCCTGAAACAGTAAAAATAACTAAAGGTTTTCTGCTGGCAACACACTAAATGTGTGATCTATGAATAATCTAGAGCAAAATATTAATACACATTTTTTCCAATTTCTGTTTGATAATTAACTTAATTTTTTTCAGTGTTTTCAGTTTCTGTGGTGGCAAAAATATCACTTCACTGCTAAAAATGAAGCGATATTTAATAACTGGTTCATTAAATCAAATAGTCTGTCGGTGACGGTTTGATTGACAGAGATTTAAAAAGAAATACTCAGAAAAGCAAAAACAAAATAATTTCTTATTACATTTGTTCTATTTAATGAGAAAAACGCCACACAGACATGTTAAAATAAAAAAAAAATTTTGAGGGAGACTTTATATATTTGATTAATATCTCTCAGGTATATTTTTACCATTTTCCATCCAAACATGTTGAATTTGGAGGGCTACAAAAATCCTTATTTTGCTTTTATTTCTAGGTTGTTATTATCTAAAGGACCCACTTTAAAAACCAGCATATTTTTTGTTTTTTTAACATCTTCTTGTGGCGTTTCTGAGGATGAAGGAATAAAATTAAGCACAAAACGAAATTTTTAAGTATTTATTTTATTCAAAATTATTATAAATCCTGGACAGACATAAAAAAGAGGTTGTGTTTATGATGTGGAAAATATGCCAACCTGACTTAATTCATAAACGTCTTTGTTTTCCTCGTCTGTACGGCTGGAAAGCTCCGATATTGATCGTTATCGTTACACTACTAATGCTAACTTGGGATAGTAAGCTAGTGGGAGAGAGTGTAAACAGAGAGCTCTCAGCAGGTTGGCAACTGGACAACTCCGAGATGAATTTCTACTGAACTCCTGCCGCTCTGCAGAAACTATGTCCTAGAAAAGTACTTTGTTTTTATTATTTTGGCTAAAAATGTTATAATCATAACTAGAAGACCTCCTGCAACTCAGATCAGAATAGATGATTGGAGTGGATCTTTAAAGTAGGACTATATTTACACTTTTTCTTTTAAATGTATGCAAAAAAATAAAGATTCTAGTTTCCTCAAATTAATCAAATCTGTTCTTGAAACAAGAAACTTCACTTTATATCTCACAATATCTTAAAGATAAAAATTTTGATGGATATTTTTGTATATTGGTGTATATTTATATAAACTCCCTTTGTGTTTGAAGGATAAACGTTATTTTTTAATTATCTTTGCATCTTTTTTTTGGACCAAAGGAAAAAAGGAAAGGAAAAAGAGAATTAAAGGGTTGAAGAAAAAAAAAAAGACAAACTTACTTAAAACTTTAATCCAATTTTTTCAAATAATTTCAGAATAACCCTTTTAACAGCTTAACTTTTAACAGCTTAAACGTACACGAGTAAATCGATCCAATTATCGTTACAGTAGATTAAAGAACATAAACACTGGACCCCCGCTGTTAAAGGGTTAAAACATAAAACACGTTCAAACGTGCCGGTATGGAACCGATTAACCGTTAACGCGGAACAGACGCCGTCCTGAGAAAAGAGTCTCATGTTTCACTTTAACATCCTTTTTTCTTTTTTTTGCTTCATGAGGATAAAAGTGATGAATGTAGCAGCTGACTCTGTACGAGTCAGAGTAGAAATGCGTCTTGGTGCTGCGGGTTGCCAGATTCTGGTTCAAAAAAACCCCTGGAAGACCGAAGCAGATGGATTTTTGAGGTGAAAGTGCTGCAGCTGCTCCAACAGCTGGAAGGATGGGAGGAAACGTCTGCAGGTGACGGCGCCGCGGCCGCCGCGAGAGCCGCTTCAGACGGACGGGAAGGCTTTTTCAATAGTTGGAACAAAGGAAAGAAGGAAAAATAAACTAACAGAGTAAATGGAGTGTTTAAGCCAAAATGGGATTAAAAGCAAATGGATTTTTTAATCTTCTGCAGGTTCTGTGCAGCAACTACTGGAAAGAAAAACGTTCACAAAAACCTGAAAAACACCAGCAAAAATGATCAAATTTATCTGACATTTACTCTAAAAAAAACTGTGTGAAATGGATTGACTCTCAGTCGCTAAGAGATTTAAGAGATTTACAAATAACATGGAAATAAATATGTTAAAATTCAGCATGAATGGATTCTCAGTCTTCATGTTTAATCTGAGAAACTCAAGATTTGATCATCTGATTTCTCCTAAATGATAACTAATTAAAATATTGTAACAAAAGAAGAATATTTTAAGAAAATGTACTTATTTTTATTATTGGATAAGATTTAAATGGAGGAAACTTTTTACCTAATTGGTAAACCACTAAAAGAAAACAACTTTCTATGCAAGAGTTCTAAAAAGAAAAATCTTTCTGAGCTTGATATTCTTGAAAAACCAAACAGAATTTATCTTTAAATAAATGTAAATGTCATCTCACTGGTTCCCAATGTACATATTTTATATATGATCTGCTTTAATCTCTAATTCAATAAATGTCACGTTGTTTAACTTTGTTCCAAGTCGTCCTCAGCTTCTCCAGTTTATCCAGTCGTTAAATCTCAGTATTTCTTCAGTTAGCTCCACGATTTGTCCGTTAAAGAGTAACCAAACCCTAAACTCACTTTTTTTTTGTCTGTTGACATCCATAAATGGGGCTTTAAAAGTTCTGTCTGTTGGTCGGAGCCAAAGTTTTGACAAACTGAAATAAAACTGTTAAATTCTTCAAAATATAGTCAAAACCCGCCTGTCTGCTGCCCCCTATAGGTTGAAATGATGCATTACAGTTGAATTACAGTTTAAGTTTCAGAAGTCTGACGTCATGAATGTTGCTCCAGCCCCCAAGCCCCGCCCCTCTGATTGGATGTTGAAATTTCAGCTGTGGGAGGAGTCAGCCTCCAACTTCCTGGTTTGGTTACCCTTTAAGCTCCAGAGCTTTCAGAGCTTCTCTTGAAGTCTTCAGAAGTTGTTCGGGATCACGGTTGGATTGCTTTTCGCAAAAACTTTGAGCTTTGAGACGACGCTAGCTTTGTTGGAGAGTTATTGACGAATAGAACCGTAGGGCTGATTGTGGATCCCTACCCCGACATTTAGAGAATTATTGAAAATAGTGTCTTGGAATTTGGACCTTACAAACACTTGATGACATCATCAATAGTCGCCAGTCATCTACATTTACACAACGTCAGTTTTATAACTTTAAAAGGGTCATGCTAAAAGAAAAGCCCGGACACAGAACTCAAAGTTCCTTCACTCTAACCTTAAAAAACTCTGACATCCCTTTTCCTTCAAATGCGTCTTCGATTTAAGGGGGAAAATTCAGTTAAACATTTAAACACTTTGAGTTGAAACTCAGTAATGATATTTTTGTGTTTCCAACCAAATAAAACGACCCAAAAATCTCTGTTTTTACAGTCAAATCTGACTTTTAAGAGCCGCTTGATAATTGTACTTTGGCGTTCGCTGCTGGAACCAGAACTGAATCTAATGTGACATTTTTATCAAGTTCCACACACGTACTCATGAATGTGTTCATAATTGTCATTAATATTATAATGCCGTGTTTTTAGCAATGAGTTTCTGAGCCTCTTAATTGGTGTTTGGCAGAACCGAATGGTCTCTGCCAAGAATTCAATTCAGGACGAAACACTTCACCGTGAAAATGTCCAAATATTAAATGATGGATGTTGGCAGACAGGTCTGCCTGAAACCGACTAACGATGGTTGAATGTTGAGTCCTGAATGTGTTGTAGTGAAGACTTCTCAGTCTTTAACAGACACCAGGAAGGCCACAAGTCATTCCTGTCGGACAAGAGGAGAATCAAAACCTTCTGGTGCGGCGACCGCATATCTTTGCATTTGTTGAACTGTGGGAGAATCTTGTGCAGTTCTGGATTTCTCCGCGCTAATGAGCCGGGTGACGGCGCCGGTCCGAGCGGCGGAACAGAACGTCGGCACGACGACACGGAGAGGAGGGGCGCTGGTGAACGGGACAGAGGCGGGAAACGGCAGTTGGAGCAGCGTGGGCTTCAGATGGTCATTATCTGCTGCTTTGCTCTCAACATGTTTTTCTTGGCATCTGCTGCATTCCAGTTAGATCTTGCCAAAGAATTTTATATTGGGGGGGGGCTTTAGTGGTTTAGAAAAATCCTTAAATGTCTTCCAAGTAATCAGAGCTCAGAGCCGACAGAAACGTGAGGCTACGAACAAAAATCACAGGACAGCTAGCATAGCACGGGAATGCTAACACATCATGTTTGTGGGTACATCTACATCTACATCCACATTTACATCCACATCCACATCCACATCTACAGTGTGTTGGTCACTGTTGTAAACCAGCATTTACATTCTCAACCGTCACGTTGGTTACATCTGGTCACGGACTCCTCCATGGGTTTCCCCCAACTCGCCGTTTTTTGAGGTACCGGCTGTTTCTGTTAAGCTACCGGTCTCCAAGCTACGAACCAGAACCAGTCTGGTAGGGCTGCCACGATTAGTCAACTAATCGATGACTAATCGACTATTAAAATAATCGATAACTAATTTAATAGTCGATTAGTCGTTACTTTATATTGTATGAAGTCAGATTGTAGTAAAGTTGAAAGTTATAATAGCATTCTGTTAGCTTTTTGGAATATTTTGGCATTTATTAAGGTTTTTTAGGCTATTTTGGAGTTTAGCTAATATTTCAGCAGCATGCTAGCTATTTCGGCTAACTTTAGCTTTTTTAAGTTTTTTTAGGCAACTTTTGAGTTTAACTTATATTTCAGCTATATGCTAGCTGTTTTGGCTAATATAGGATTTTTCCGTTTTTTTAAGGCTAATGTGGAATTTAGCTAATATTTCAGCAGCATGCTAGCTATTTTGGTTAACTTAAGCTTTTTTAAGTTTTTTTAGGCAGTTTTTGAGTTTAGCTTATATTTCAGCTATATGCTAGCTGTTTTGGCTAATATAGGATTTTTCCGTTTTTTTAAGGCTAATGTGGAATTTAGCAAATATTTCAGCAGCATGCTAGCTATTTAGGCTAACTTTGGCTCTTTTTATTTTTTGGCTAATTTGGCATTTAACTAATATTTTAGCTGGTTATCAACTTCAGCATCTTTACATCCACTTTGGCCATGAACAGATTAGTCGACTAATCGGAAAACATAATCGGTGATTAGTCGACTATTAAAATAATCGTTTGTGGCAGCCCTACAGTCTGGTACAGCAACGTGGAGCGCACCGGTACCCAAATCTGGTACTTGTAACCTAAACTGGCACCAGAACCGGTAGTAGATGTGGTATTGGAAAGAATCAGTACCAGATGTGGTAATGGACCTGAATCGGTACCAGATGTGGTACTGGACCTGAATCGGTACCAGATGGGCTACTGGACCCCACTATGTACGAGATGCAGTACTGGAGGTGACTCAGTACCAGATGTGATATTCGACCCAACTCTGTACCAGATGCAGTACTGGACTTGAATCGGTACCAGATGCAGTACTGGAAGTGAACCAGTACCAGATGTGGTACTCGACCCCACTCTGTACCAGACACAGTACTGGACCCGAATCGGTACCAGATGCATCACTGGACCTAAACTGGTACCAGATGCAGTACTGGACGTGAATTGGTACCAGACGCAGTACTGGACGTGAATCTGTATCAGATGCGCTGTTGGACCCAATTCGGTACCAGAGACAGTACTCAAACCGAATTGGAACCAGATGCAGCCCTGAACCTGAACCGGAACAAGATGCAGTACTGGACCTGAATTGGTACCAGACGCAGTACTGGACGTGAATCTGTATCAGATGCGCTGTTGGAAACTGAAATGGTACCAGATGCGGTACTGGACCTAAACTGGTACCAGATGCAGTACTGGACGAGAATCTGTATCAGATGTGATACTCGACCCAACCCGGTATGAGATGCAGCACTGGACCCAATTACCGGGCGTGAATCTGGCGCAAGCAGATACTAGGTTAGGGTACCGGTACTGGGTTAGTGAAGGGGTCCCCAAACTTGTCCTTCTTATCCTGCAGATGGACCCAATGGAGGGAAAATCCATGAGGATCAACCAGATCCAGTGGGATTAGGTTCAACCCAGGAGCTGGTAACGCTTTTGGTTCACGACAATTCATTTGAAATCTAAATTGCTTTAGTGGAATTAATCAATTTATCAAAACTTGTAGCCAGAATCTCATCGTAAATCTGATTGTTGATTGGTCGGATCCATAGATATAAAGATACTTCATCGATCCCAACCAAAAACAGAACAACAGACATTCCTCAGAGAGAAATGGAAGGCTTTTAAACTGCATTTAGTTTGAGGCTTTTATCTAAAACATGTATTAGCTATTTCAGGTTCCAGCAATGTCTCAATCTTTATCTGAAAACCCATAAAAGTTGTAAACCTGAAGAGAACCAGAAGATGGATCTGCCGTCCTCCGGTTTGATCCGGTGGAATCGTATCGATGATGTTCGGCTCTTATCTGTAAAAAGACAGCTTTTAGTGCTGACACGCAAACACACACTCTCTCTCTGTCTGCAGGTTTACTTTCTGTTAGCGATCGTCGTTATCCTCATATCTGGAGAAATCAGCCTTTCTCTCTCCCTCCATGTGTGTTTGCTCTTTTTCTGGGTCACCAGGCCTGAATGATGATATTCCAGCTGAGTTACAGTCTCACTTTATTGGACAGGAGCGCACACACACACACACACACACACACACACACACCAACTTTCTTCCTTTTCAGTGGATCCAATGGCGTGCTCGATAGATTGTCGCACCGCGTGCAAGACAACATAAATATTTTAAAGACGGCTACATAGATTGTGACTGATTGACAGCTTTATGAGTGCACTTAAACTTAATTTTCTGCTGTCAATCAAAAACACAAGGTTTGTTTTTTAGCTGAAGGGCTTCACTTGTTTGAAGAAAAAAGGGCAATTTCACAGCTGGGGCGCACGTGTGCTCGTGCACGTGTGTGCGAAAAGAAAATGCAGCCGTGTTGATGCGCAGGCTTTGAACAATCGTTATTTTAGGCAATTTGTTTTTGTAAAATTCACACATACTGGGAAAAAGTGTGAAACTACGGTGGCCCTGAAGTGTAAATCACATCAACACAATAATCAAAAAACACATTTAAGATTATAATAAGGGTAAATAAAAGAAAACAAATGTTTAAAAAAAATCTGAAAAATGGCAAAACATTACATTTAGAAATAAAAAAAAAATAACATTAAAAATTTCATTTTGTAAAAAAAAAATTAGAAATAAAAAATTACATTTTAGAAATAAAAAAAAATATTACTTTTTAGAAACAAAATAAAAGTAAATAAATGTAAAAAATATATTTCAGAAATACAAAAAGTAATACATTTTAGGTATTTAAAAAACAATAAATAAAAAACCTACTTTTTAGAAATTAAGAAAAAAAATGAAAAAAAAAAACATTACATTTTAAAAAATTAAATAAATAATAAAATATGAAATTGGAGAAATAAAAAAAAAATCTAAAGAAAAGATAAATCCATGACGAAATATTTAAACAAAGCAGGTTGGTATTTTGGAACATAACTGATTAGTTGATGATGTTTGTTTACCTTTTCAATTCAGTTATTTGGTATCATCTTCCTATTTCTTAAAACTTATGGCCACGCCCATTGCAAACATTTAGTGATCTTTCATTCAACTCTTACCACATCTTTCTGCTTTCCCTCGTCTTCATCATCATCATCATCTAACCTATAATGATGAGATTATAAAGCTACAGACAAGCTAGCTTGCATTTAACCCATAATGTTCACACTGGACAAGCAGGGAGGGGCTTCTTAGACTTAGACTTAGCTTTATTGATCCCTTTGGGACAGCACCCTTGGGGAAATTAAGTTATCAGCAGCTTGCAAAGTACATGTAATAAAAAAGTATACATAATGAAAATCTCAATGTACACATATACACATTGAATTAGAGAAAAAAATAAAAAAATAACAATAAGTACAATAAACATAAATAAACATTCTACCAGTAGCAGTTGTAGAAACCTGTGTTGCTACATGTGAACACGGAAACCAAAGTACACATATGTGGGTTTACTTTTCATTCAAACGTTGCTTTTTCTTTTTGGTTTTATTTAACTTCTATTTAATCAGGTAAATTAGTAAGAACATGAACGATCTGAGAAATGAGAAATACAAAAGTAGATGAAAACACATCACAATATGCAAAACAATTTACATCAGTTACATCAAGAAAAACTATTCAGTTAAAAATAATCCTGGAAATATGCATAAGTTGAACCATTTTCAGTCAAAACGAGCAGGATTCATTTATTTTATTAAAGGGTTTTAGAAGTTGAGATAAGTACAAAGAAGCTTATTTTAGTACTTTTTGAAAGTCGTTCCAGTCTTTTACCGCTGCATGTTGGAAAGATAGTTCTTCATATTTTCATATTGAAGTGGTCGCTCGAACGTTGCTGACGGCAATTTTTGCTTTAGTTTATAGCATTTCATTTTGATTTCTGGAATTTTGTTTGGATTTCTCAAATGTCATGTTTTTTCCGATTGTTATTGTGTTCTCTTTTAACTGTGGTTGTGACCTTAGATATGCTTTAGTGTTGTGCAACGTACTTGTTGATGTGATTTGAACTTCAGGGCTACCGTAGAAAACTGCTAACATGAAGCTGAAGAGTCGAGAACGTGACTAAAAATGAAAAAGTAAACGTTAAGAGTAAGAACCTTTAAACTGAAGGAAGCTTAACAATCCCAAGACTTAAAACTTCATGTGGACAATGGATTTTTTAAATATAATTTTGTATTAAAATATATTTAAATATACAGACCGACTGAGAGAAATCAGAATTCATGTATCAAAGCTTACATTTTCTGAAAAATTTGATTTAATTATCTCAAAATGATCAGTCACAGAGTCTCTGTCTGTACTAATGAGCCTTTTTGAACATTATTTTCCTTTACTTTTTGTTTGTTTTTCAGTTTTCTCCATCTTTCACACACTATGCTTCATTGTTTTTGTCCAGTTGCTGCACAAACGGCATCCATGATGCTGAATCTCGAACAAAAGCAACTGTCTGCATCCAGGTATGCTTGGAAAATGCAGAAAAACTGAGAAATTACACAAATATGAGAAAACGTAAAACTAAAGAGTTTCTTTTAACCTTGATTTATTTAGGATAAATCAAGAGATAATTTTGATTTTTTGTTTTTCTCAAGTTATTTGCTGTTGTGGAGCTTTATGGAGCCACGGTTTTATTTTCAAACCTGGACAATAAAGCCCAAAGCTTTCACCACGGATTATTTCAGTCCTCCCCCAGAGGTGTGAAGTGAGAGGCTAGATGGCCCTCTGATCACAAGATAAAGGCAGAACAACAGAATTAGCACTTCAAACAACAAGGCATTGGTTAAAAAAGGCAAACAAACAAAGCAAAACACCCCAAATAATGGGAATACACACTTCATATCCGTCAGGGTCAGAGTAAACACAGCATGCAGAGTCGCTGCCATTTTAATGGGAGATTAGCCTGGATGGGGAGGGGGGGGGACGGCGGCGGCGGCGAAGGACAAACACGCGCAGACGCTCCAAGTGTGTGTTTGTTTATCCACTTGATTGCTTGTCTCAGGATTCAGCGGGGAGCGATTTCTGTCTCTTTTTAAATATAATTAGAACAGAAGCGCCGCTGTAAATGGCGTCCGTTAGCAGGTGACCGCACCCCGAATCCGTCACCTTATTTTACCTGAAGGAACATTTTGATCACCAACATGATCTTGACCAGCGGTTTCCTTCAAGAACTCAAGAGATTTATTCAAATGAGGAAGACAAGGGTTCACTTTATTCACACATACGTGAACAATAGGGCGGAGCATCAATACAGAGGTGGTAATGTGATTCAGGAATCAGGATCAATAATTCACACCTCAAACCACGATTTTAGCTGTTTCACGTGTTTCCAGCACTGTAGTGCACACTGGATTAGAAGATGAACCATCATAGAATCGTCTATTTCAGAACTTGAGTCATATATAAAACACAGGGAACTATAAGGCACATGAAGCGACACACAGTCAGAAATAAGTCAGATTTTATCAAGTGTGTTTATAGTAACTCTAAAACTTGCAACGTGCAACACGTTAGAAGCTTTAGCTGCCTTAAAAGCGTTAGCTATGTTAGAACCTTTAGCCACTTTAGAAGAATTAGCTATGTTAGCTACGTTTGAGGCTTTAGTTACATTAAAAGTGTTAGCCCCATTAGAAGTGTTAGCTATGTTAGCCACTTTAGAAGTGTTAGCTATGTTAGCCACGTTGGAAGTGTTAGCTATGTTAGCCACAATAGAAGTGTTAGCTATGTTAGCCACGTTTGAGGCTTTAGTTATATTAGAAGCATTAGCCCCATTAGAAGTGTTAGCTATGTTAGCCACATAAAAAGTGTTAGCTACGTCAGGCCCGTTAGAAGTGTTAGCTATGTTAGCCACAATAGAAGTTTTAGCTATGTTAGCCACGTTAGAAGTGTTAGCTATGTTAGCCACAATAGAAGTGTTAGCTATGTTAGCCACGTTTGAGGCTTTAGTTATATTAGAAGCATTAGCCCCATTAGAAGTGTTAGCTATGTTAGCCACGTTTGAGGCTTTAGTTATATTAGAAGCATTAGCCCCATTAGAAGTGTTAGCTATGTTAGCCACATAAAAAGTGTTAGCTACGTCAGGCCCGTTAGAAGTGTTAGCTATGTTAGCCACAATAGAAGTTTTAGCTATGTTAGCCACGTTAGAAGTGTTAGCTATGTTAGCCACGTTGGAAGTGTTAGCTATGTTAGCCACAATAGAAGTGTTAGCTATGTTAGCCACTTTTGAGGCTTTAGTTATATTAGAAGCATTAGCCCCATTAGAAGTGTTAGCTATGTTAGCCACATAAAAAGTGTTAGCTACGTCAGGCCCGTTAGAAGTGTTAGCTATGTTAGCCACAATAGAAGTTTTAGCTATGTTAGCCACGTTAGAAGTGTTAGCTATGTTAGCCACATTAGAAGTGTTAGCTATGTTAGCCACATTAGAAGTTTTAGCTATGTTAGCCACGTTAGAAGTGTTAGCTATGTTAGCCACGTTAGAAATGTTAGCTATGTTAGCCACAATAGAAGTGTTAGCTATGTCAGCCACATTAGAAGTGTTAGCTATGTTAGCCACGTTAGAAGTGTTAGCTATGTTAGCCACGTTAGAAGTGTTAGCAATGTTAGCAACGTTAGAAGTGTCAGTTATGTTAGCCACGTTAGAAGTGTTAGCTATGTTAGCCACGATAGAAGTTTTAGCTATGTTAGCCACGTTAGAAGTATTAGCTATGTTAGCCACGTTAGAAGTGTTAGCTATGTTAGCCACATTAGAAGTTTTAGCTATGTTAGCAACATTAAAAGTTTTAGCTATGTTAGCCACGTTAGAAGTGTTAGCTACGTTAGCTACGTTAGAAGTGTTAGCTATGTTAGCCACATTAGAAGTGTTAGCTATGTTAGCCACATTAGAAGTTTTAGCTATGTTAGCCACGTTAGAAGTGTTAGCTATGTTAGCCACTTTAGAAGTGTTAGCTATGTTAGGCACGCTAGAAGTTTTAGTCAAGTTAGAAGCATTGCCCACATTAGAAGTTTAAGTCATGTTAGAAACGTTAGCCCCGTAAGAAGCGTTATTTACTTTAGCCACGTTAGAATTTTAGTCATGTTATAAATGTTTGGTACAATAGATTTAGTGACATTAGAAGTGTTAGCCACGTCAGACCTGTTAAAAGTGTTAGCTATGTTAGCCACATTAGAAGCTTAAGTCATGTTAGAAGCGTTTGGTACATTGGAAGATTTAGCGACATTAAAAGTGTTAGCTACGTCAGCCCTGTTCGAAGAATTAGCTGTGTTATCCACATTAGAAACTGTTGTTAAGTCAGACGCGTTAGCTGCGTTAGATGTATTAGCAACTGTAGCCACTTTGGAGACTATAGTTAGCCCTGTTAGGAGCATTAGCTACGTTAGCCTCAACAGAAGCATAAACCACGTTAGATGTTTTAGTAAAGTTTGAAAATGGTTATGTTAGAAGTTTTAGCTACAATAGCTATTTTTTATTAATCTATAATGAAACTTTTGATAGTTTTACTTTGAAAAAGAGAACTTTCACCAACACTTTACTTTGGAGGCTCTTTTACTTCCAGTTACAGTTGAGCATTAGACTTATTTACCTAAAATCCAACTTTATTCTGACATTTTTCTTTATTTACAACCTTGAACTGTATTTCTACCAAACTGTTCGCCGATACCGGACATTAAAAATATTTGTACTCAAACTTTTGGGAATGATTCCAAATATCCAGGTATTCACGTATTACATCTCTTGCTAACTTCCTGCTTTAATATTAGTACATCTAAACTTCCAGCATTCTTTGGCTTTATTGTCTTCTAAAAAGAGTCAATTTCTCCCTTTGCTGTTGAAGGTGTGAGTCTTGCACTTTAGCTGAAACATCCATTTTTCTTTTGAGATCACTCAATAGTCTTAAGTGATCTCCAACCGGCTTTCTTTCTTCCAGGATCCACTTGACATCTTTCTTTAGTCATAGCATCTTTGACGACCACTCACAGCACTTTTCTTGGACACATTTCCTTCTCTTAAAATGTTTTCAAAGTTACATTGTAAAATTAATAACTCTACTTATTATTTTTTTATAAAAACGAGTCCGAAAACCTTTATCTTTAATATTTTCACTGTTACTCCAGTGAGAAATTTTTGTTTTGCTTTTTTTTCAAACAATTCTTAGAGCATGTCATGAATGTAACAGTGAGAGGATCTATCTAGAAAATAACCTGGGAGATTCTGGTGAAGCGTGAAATGTCCTGGCGAGTGTCTTCCTGTTGTGGCCGTGCTCCAGTGCACTCGCAAGGCGTTGTTGACTGGAGGGAACGAACGAGACGTTCGGATGGAGGTGATTTATGTATCCCATCTGATCCTCCTTTAAAGGGGATGGGCCCGAGGTTTGTGTCAGTAATACTTCTGTATTAGGTGACCTCCAAATATATGTTGGGTGCAGTTTTTTTTTGTCCATCCACTCATTTTCAGAACCCAATGAATCCATTTTTTGGTCATGGAGATGCTGGAACCAACCAGTTACTGTTGGGCGAGGGCGGGGATGTGTCCATCGCAGGTACCTGGGAAAGGTATAAGCCTAAGACTTTCCAAACTGTTTGAAATAAAGTTGCTAATTTTGCATCTTGGTAATTTAAACTCTTTAAAATCCAAAACACTTTGATTTTTAAAATTAAAAAGTTCAGACTTTAATTAAACATAATAATACAGCCTGTATTCTTTCTTACAACAGGGCTGCCTGGGGCCCTAGGCGAAACGAGATTTTTGCCCCCATACCCCCGCACAGACATACTAATATACCACTGCCCAAAGAAAAGAAACACGGTACCTGCCTGGAGCTTTATTAAATTATAACCACTTATAAAATTAAGATAAAAATCTTAAAAATTAAGATAGTTACACGTCTTCTATGGTGGGACATGAACCCCCAACCATTACAATGGAAGACAGCCGCACTAACCACTGAACCAACAAAAAAATTTAGAACAAGGGTACCTAAACTACGGCCCCCGGGCCGGATCAGGCCCCACTCCACATTTGTCCCAGCCCTCTAAACCATTAGGCTAAATCAGACATTTTTCCAGTTTTTTAGAATAATTTGGCATTTAGCCAAAATTGCAGCTACATGCTAGCTGTATTGGCTATTGTTTTTTAGGCTATTTTTGAGTTAGGAACTTTAAGAGCTTTAGTCAAGTTAGAACTCAAAGTATGCTGGCCTTGTCAGAAGCGTTAGCTATGTTAAAAGCTTTAGCTGCATTAGAATTGTTAGTTACGCTAGGCACTTAAGAAGCTTTAGTCAAGTTAGAAGTGTTAGCTATATTAGAACTATTAGTTACAGTAGTCACATTAGAAGCGTTAGCTATATTAACTCATTAGAAACTTAAGTCACGTTAGAAATTTAGGCGCGTTGGCCATGTTAGAAGCGTTAGAAGTCTTAGCTAGGTTAGAAGCTTTAGCCACGTCACCTACGTTAGCCAAGTTAGAAGCTGTACTCCCTTAACAGACTGGTTTCGATATGTCCACCTCCTCTGGTCAGACCTCTGGTCACATGACCAAATTCATGGCTTCAGTTCACAGTATGAAATAATTTGAAATGTAGAAAGACAGAAAACTAACACATCAGGTAGAGTAAATTAGAAGAAAAACTCCAATCGGATTGGTTTAGATCAGGGATAGGAAACTCCAGGCCTCAAGGGCTGCAGTGTCTGCATGATTTCCAGATATCCAAGCCCTACTCATGACTGATAACCTGGTTCAGGTGTGTTCTGCCAATTAGAACATGCCAGAGCAGAGTATGTTGGAAAACATGCAGGCCTGGAGTTGCCAATCCCTGGTTCAGACTGTCCATAAAGAATGGTTTTAAGTTCGACGTTCAAACCTTTAAATTTAAGAAGAAAAAGAACAGGAAGTTCAAATTGTAAAGAAGAAAAAGTAAAAGTTCCAAAGTTTTGGAATGAACTGCTCCTTGTGAATTAACTGTCTAACCACGAAGAGTTTGGTGAGCTCATCGGAGTCATGGCTTTGTTTTTTTCCATCTTACCTTAAGGCAAGACTGGGAATGCTCCCAACATTTGACACGTTCCCGGTGGCATGCTACACCTGTTTTCCAGCTTTTTCAGTGCGCTTAATTACCCCGTGTCAAGATGACAGCTTGTCATCCTTTCAGGTTAACAAAGAGTTGGTCTTAAAAGCCACAGAGGGTGAGATGTGGCTTACAGCAGCAGGGTTGGGTATGGGAGGAAGGCTGGTGATGGTGGTTTTTCATCAAAACACGAGATTGGGATGTAAAACCAAGTCGGAATTTCTTTGGTCAATTGTCCTGACAACTACAGAAGTATATAAAACAATTATTTAATTTTTGGTTCTTTTCCAGCGTAGCTTTGTCTATAAATTTAGTGACAATTCTTTGTTGGGGCTTGTCCGGGATCAGAACCTGGGACATTTTAATGGAGGGAAAATACAGCACATATTCCACATATTTGACACAACCAGCAGTATGTATGATATGATATCCTGCTGTAATAATATTGATTAGCGTGTTTGCACTTTAAACATCAATGCTCACGCTTCCGCTTGACTTTAAATGATGCAATATCGAGCTCTGCTTATAGAGTCGGCTGCTTATAAGATGTGCACAAGTCATGATTTTCACAAGTCCGAATCATATTTTGCATTTTAATTTAAAACATTTATTTAAATTTCATGGCATTTGGATTTTGTGGTATAAAAAAGTCAAAAGTCAGACTCTAGAACAGGGCTGCTCATTCCTGGTCCTCGAGATCTACCACCCTGACTGTTTTCCAGATCTCCAAGCCCTGCCAGCTGTTGATTGGCTCAGTCAGATGTCTCCACAATCTGATTGAAAGAACACACCTGGTCCAGGTAATCAGCAGCAAGCAGTACATGGAGAGCTGGAAAACAGGCAGGTTGGTAGATCTTGAGGACCAGGAATGAGCAGCCCTGCTCTAGAACATCACTGGCGTGTTTGTTATTCATAGATATACATGTCTATAGATACACGTTTATGAACATTCTCACATGTCCAAAATGTGTCTCACATGTCTAAAAGCCATTTCTTGCATTGGTGTTTATAGTTTTAAAAAGGTGTCACCAATTGACATCCATCATAAAGTTGGACACACCCACTGTCATGTTCGCAACGCTCAGATTTTTGCACTAGAACATTTCAAGGAACAGTATAGACTAATAAATCATGTTTGCAAAACTTAGTACATTGTTACATGTTTTGCTTGTAGAATTAATAGCACACTTTCACAGTTTTTTCCCAGTCTTTGGGATTTTAGCAAGTCCAATTACAGCATTAATTGGTCTTTAAGGACTTTTCCTGACGATAGTCTAACTCAAAAAGACTTTTATTTGTCCGAGGAACTGGCGCTGATACCCGATTTAACCATCTGGCTGAGTTAAAAAGCAAAAATAAAGTCTTAATAGCACATTGGGTTCACATCTAAGAACAGGAACCCTCATCCACACAGACTACTT
This sequence comes from Oryzias javanicus, assembly GCA_003999625.1. Lineage (NCBI taxonomy): Eukaryota > Metazoa > Chordata > Actinopteri > Beloniformes > Adrianichthyidae > Oryzias > Oryzias javanicus. Next base: position 13,442,879 of record CM012459.1, read on the forward strand.
TATTTATTTTCAACAAGGAAATAGTGGTGCGGCATCACTTTGGACGGAGCGCCGCTGATTGCGCCTTTAGCTCAGAAAACACTTGTATTATTGTTCCAGAGGCCGCGCTCCAATGACGTGCTTTGTCGTGGCAGATTTGAGTGTGGGCCGGCCAGGACCGCGGTCACATGTGTGTCTGTGTGTGAGGCGGTTAGACGGTGGGTTGACTATGGCATCTTGTTACAGAGGTCTGCCACAGCTGAGTCAAGTAGCAGCCATCAGTGTTAAGAGCCTCTTTACTGTTGCTCACTTCTCCAATCACACTGACGCGGTCCTCCTTAGCTTACTGATTCCGCCTAATCAGGAGTGTGTTTGCCTAATCAGAGGTGTTTTTCGTCCAAAGAGTCTTGATTGTTATGCTGTTGCCATTCTTTTTCTTTCTATCCCTTTATTTACATTCAACGCAGCCCTGGAAACTTCTATAATGATCCCAATTGTGCTGTTTCTCCGCCCCTACACAGCTTTTTTTATGGCTTTACAGTCACAAACATGACTTGAACAGGATGGCGAAATGTGATAACTATTGTTATGGTTACAGTTTGGGAAATCAAATCTGGTTCTTCTGCATTGATCCTGAAAGTCCCATAAAAACTTAAATTATTTATATTATATATTATATATATATATATATATATATATATAATATTAATATATATATATATATATAATATAATGTGTGTGTGTGTGTGTGTGTGTATATATATGTGTATATATGTATGTATATATATATGTATGTATATATATATATGTATATGTATATTTATATATATATATATATATATATATATATATATATATATAATATATATATGTGTGTGTGTGTATATGTGTATATATATGTATGTGTATATATGTATATGTATATTTATATATGTATATATATATATGTGTGTGTATGTGTATATATATGTATGTATGTATATATATATATATATATATATATATATTATATATATATATATGTATATGTTATTATATATATATGTGTGTGTGTATATGTGTATATATATGTATGTATATATATGTATATGTATATTTATATTTATATATGCATATATATATATGTATATATATATATGTGTGTGTGTGTATATGTGTATATATATGTATGTATGTATATATATGTATATATGTATATATATATATATATATGTGTGTGTGTGTAGATATGTATATATATGTGTACATATATATATATATATGTATATATATATATATATATATATATATATATATGTATATATGTATGTATATGTATATATATGTATATATATGTGTGTGTATATATATGTGTATATATATGTATGTATGTATGTATGTATATATATGCATATATATATATATATATATATATATATATATAATATATATATATATATATATATATATATATATATACACACAGCCGTGCAGCTGTGAGATCTGCGTAATAAGACTCAGTCTATACTCTTTCCGACTATTATTTGTATCTTGGGATGGGGACTGACATACATTTCCCACAATAACAAGCACTGGCGTTGTCTGAAAATTGCGGACATTTTCAGTTCACCGTGAAAGTCCTGCTCATCGACGTCACGGGAGGTGAGTAGTTCAGAATAGACAGACACACCTCCACCTGAGAGCAGACTTCAGCCAATCTAACTTGAAATCCATCTGGATCAAAATTCTCCCCAAAAAATAGTTTTATTATTTTTCACAAACACGAAATTAGAAAGAAAATTTATGAGAAAAAAAGAAAGCTAATACATGTATTGATAGAAATATATCTATATATGTATATATATAATATAGAATTTCAAGAAAAATGTAAAATGGACAGCAGTAAGGAATTCTAATTTTTTGGGCTGCTTGGTGTGACTTAAGCCTGGATTTTTTGTATTTTCATTCAAAAACATGTTGATTAAATCGCAATTAAAACTTTCATTCTATGTTGTAAAAACTGTTAGTTGAAAATTTTCCACGGCAAAATGAATCCAATTTTTTAAGATGGTAAGATGGAATTTTCTTTTTTTGCATGATTTCATGTCTAGTGTGTGAGTACAACACAGAAAACTGAGAAATTAAAGGTACTGTCTCATAGAAGAGTTTGTGCTGATCAAAATGGTACCAAATAAACCAGCAGGTAGTCTTTCATATTTTATTTTTTTTTACGTTGGCCTCACGTATTTAAACAGAAATTTGCGGTAAAATACCATAAGCTGTCACAAATCTGCTGTCCGCGTGTGATTCTTGATCTATTGATCTCAGCATTGGCATTAGCTGGTTTATGTTTACAATTATTTTAAATTCTACAGATTGTGATTGCCTATCACATTAGCTGGTTTAATGTTAATTGGGTACACTTTTTACTATTGTAAAGTAAGTCAATGCTAGTTCTATAGATTCTAACATCTTATCCTTGCATTAGCATATGTTGGTTTACGTTAATTTTGTAAACAATCTACTACTGTAAAGTGTTGCTTATCAGCGCGGAGCTTCTTTTCTCATGCCTTCTTTTCTTTAGTGTATGTTTCTGCTTCCTGATTGGCTTGTAGACCATGTCAGTCAAAGATTAAGGTTAATTAAGATTAAGAAACCTTTATTAGTCCTACAATGGTGAAATTGCAATGTCTTTTGTGTTCAGTTTGCCAAATTTACCTAAATCTTTCTCTATATTCATTAATGTATTTTTCTAAGAAGGTTTAAATTTTGAGAGTTTAAACAAGAGAGAAAAGCTTAAAAATGTGAAGAGTTTTACAACCCTAAAAACAAAGTTGAATTCTAGGCGGATTTTGTCTAATTTTTCAACCCAACTCTCGCTGTTCATCCAAAATATCCTTAACTTACTTTTTGTTTATATTAGACTTTTTTGCAATCTGGTCCATGGAGAATAACTCCAACTGTCTCTAGTGGTCAAAACAGGAATTGCAATATTTGGTTCTTTACTGGCTACATTCTGGAAGTGAAAGTTTGGCGTCTGACTGTATCACTATGTCTTCTTATTGTTACGTTTACTCTGTTTCAGTTTTAAAAGTTTCATTGGAACAGATTTTTCTTTGGCCTGCTGAGCTGCAAAGTCGACAGTTTCAGGTTATTCTGCGCATTCTGACACTAAATCAGTTTTACCGGCAAATGAAAAGATGAATGTAAAGACAGACCAACGTAATCATGTACACAATAACAACAACGTAGTCGCCAGCGACTCAGCTTGGGTTCATAACGGCGATATGAGATTGAGTTTATTGCATTAATCATGTAAAACGTTGCTGTTGTGATTAAAGCAGAACTGTTTTTATTGCTTGTAATTGTATTTGGGTTGGGCTACGCTGGCAGGAATATCACCCGCCGCATTAATATTTGATGAACTGACTCTGGATCGGGCTCTGGGAGCTGGTTCCCCCTTTTATGTTATTCCGGGCCGACGGTATTGGAGCTGACCTCGGAGCAGCACATTTGAATACCCCCGATCTAAAACTGTTTGCGAGCAATATTGTTTCAATCGGCAAATCCAATACATGGCGTGAAAACATGCATAAAAGATCTGTGTTTCTTCTCAAGCAGAACAACGAGGAGTGCTGAAGGAACAAGGATTTATTTTAAAAAATTCCTGCACTAAAGATCCGATTCAACATAAAGCACGACTATGTTGGTTTGAACTTGAAAATGTTACTTGCATGATGGCAGAAAATGATCAGAAAGAAGCAAAAAATATAGATAAATTAAACAAAAACACGTTCAAAATAAATTAAGTCGATATTTTATGGTTAATTATGAAATTGGAATATTTTTCTATGGTTTTGGGTATTTATGTGTCATCGATCCAGAGTTCCTGACAAAATCAACTCTCTTATTGAGATAATGAGACGATAATCCTCACTGAGATGTGTAGAATGAAAACTTGATCACAAAGATGAGATAAATGTAAAACAAGTCACATGAAAAACAAAATAGTAACAAAAAATGAAGCAATAATGTAAAAAAAAAAACATACAAACTGGAAAACATTTTTTAAAAATGGGACATTTCAAAGATGACGCCACAGAAAAAGTTTTGAATTTTTTTTTTTTTAAACGTGCATTTTTTTTATATGGACAAAACTTATAAAAAATGTAAAAAAAGAAAACAACATTTGCTATCTAATTAAATCATTTTCAGCGAGAAATACAAATATGAAAGAAAAAATTTCATAAATAAAATAACATATTAAATTCAATGATAATGTAAGCATCAGTAGGGAAAAGAAAAACAACAAAATGAATCTTTGTTTCAATAATTGGTGACAGAAATGTTAAACAGCAAAATTATTATTAAAGAATGACAAAAAATACAAAGGAATAAAAGTGAAAATGAACACCCGCCCACTGGCTGAGCAGCTGATACAGGCCCCTCCCCCTCCATGTTTAGAGCTCCATGTAATTAAATTAATTTTTAAAACTTTTTTTATATATATAAATGGTGGCTTTCCTGTTGGTTTATGTGCAAACTCACTTTCACTTTTTTACCTTAAAAATAAATAAAAAATAGCAACCGACAACAAGATTTACGCTCTTAAAGTAGCTAGCTACTTTCCTAGCATAGCAATGCAGCAACGTGCATCATGAACGCGCATTTTAGGTGTTGCCCAGATGAATTTCCATCAGTTTTTGTGCTGGTTGAACTTAAATACATCAGCCATGTTTTAAAACATTAATAAAACATACATCGAAGAACGAAGCTAGCATGTTACTCGCGAGTTGCTAGCTCCCACTTTAGCACAAACTTCCCAGTTCTCAGCCTAATTTATCTCTATTTAAAATGTGATTCCTGTCCTGTGATGATTCCTCTCCATCGCTTTGTGTCTTTTATCAAAGACATTGGAAAACCAGGACAGAAAACTTTTAAAAATCAATGTTTTTGGTACAACTTTGTCATTTTTTTTTACTATTCGTGTTTAATTTAGCATTTTTCAGTACTTTTGCTCTTCTCTTTGGTTCATTCATTGAAGTAGTCATAAATATTTCTGCTCCAGTTTGTGTTCTCGCATTAGCGGCGGATGGCGTGAGGAAAAGCGTTTCTGTGGAGCTCTGAATGCTCAGTAAACACATGCAGAGGCTTCAGAAAAGCCCCACGAGGAGCTCTGGCTGGCATCCATTGTAATCTGACAGACTTCATGAAATGAATACATGAAGGCGGCCGGGCCGAACGGCGCTGGAGGCTTGCTGATTCATTCACACGTCGCCTTGTTGTCAAAAGTCTGCGTTAACACAAAACATGTGTGACAAGTTCAGGAAGAATGCTGCTTCTGCACTCTGTCTGCGTGCGGAACGGCGCGGGGTTGTTGACGCCGCCGCGCCGCTCTGTGCCGGATGTGAAAGCTGACTCGGTCTTTTTGTTGTCCGCTGAGTTCTGACCTGGAACTTTCTGACAGCTAGGCTCTGGACGCTGTCCTCCTGGATTTCCAGTGAGCCTCATCGTAGAGTCAGAAATGCTGGATCACCTTAGTGCACTCCATGGATAAAAAATGAAGTTTGTATGATTCAATCAATCTAATACTCTGTTTATTCATTATCTTCTATCAGTCATTGATCAAAGACATCTTTTTGGCTCTGAATCATTCGACTCTGTAAAGGAGGACGCACACAATTCTTCTGTTGAGTAACACTATTTTGTAGCCTTGAAGGGCCATTCAAGTGCTGTGAGGTACGATAAGGATAAAGATTGGTATCTTGCCTTTCTTTTCATGGCCCAATCATTCACAATCAGGGTAAAAGTATCCTATCATGGCTTCCATGAAGTTTTACCTCTTTTTTTTTTTTCCACAATTCAAAGTGCTGACTGTACAAATAATACAGTAAATATTGGAACTTTAGTCAGATGCACACTGGGAATGTGTGTCAAATTTACCAGATTTGGATCAATAAAGTCTCCTGATAGATCCAAATATCCTTGCATACTCTGTGTTACATTGCAACCATGACAAGAGGTCTTACCTGAATATGGAAACGTACGGTTGATCTGAACGTTTGGTGTTGGTTTTAAGATTGTTCGGGTTCAGAGAGGGTCGTAGAGAGGACTTGCACATCTTAAGGAGAGCACAGGTGTGTCCTACAGCTCCCTTGATACTACGACCACCTCATGGGATGTCATGAAAATGGAACGTACCATTGTTGTGTGTGAGGTAAGTGTATCGTGAAGTAAGGCGACGGTGGCTCAGGTGGTAGAGCAGGTCGGCCAATGATCGAAGGATAGGCGGTTCGATTCTCGCTCCCACCAGCCAATAGTCGTTGTGTCCTTGGGAAAGACACTTAACCCTACTTGCCTCCACTGGCGTGTGAATGTGTATGAATGTTCCGGTGATGGTCAGAGGGGCCGTAGGCGCGAACTGGCAGCCACGCCTCTGTCAGCCTGCCCCAGGGCAGCTGTGGCTACAGTAGTAGCTTACCATCACCAAGTATGAACGAGGTGTGAATGAATAATGGATATGCACTGTAAGCGCTTTGAGCGTCTGGAAAAGCGCAGATAAATCTAATCCATTATTATTATTATTATTATTCATGCACAGATTCTTATTCTACAGTCTAGTCACTAGTGATGTACAAGGATTAGCCCCTGACTTACTTTAGGCTACGCCCACTAGATGTGCAGGTGGTACGCAAGTACCCGTATGATTGGCCTCAGCAACAAGCGTTTAAATGACTACTTCCAATGAAGAGCCTCTTGTATTTGCCCCTTTCGGTCTTTTTTCGGACTCTACGTAGAAAACATCCAGCTACTGAATGTTGCCAGTTAAACCAGTTGAACTTTCACACACCTGGGACTCAGATTTGATGGTGACGTATGCATCTTTTCATACGTGGAATTGCCAACTGTTTGAAAGTTAGTCATGGAGGAGAAACTATTTGTCATAGTTTTTTTCCCAGGTGGAATTCTATGACACTAAGTCTTTGAAATATCAGAATAGAGCTGTTTGCACAAAGCCTCATACAACTGTAGGTGGTGGACATGCGGAAGTAACCAGAAACTCCTGAAAAGGCGCTCTCTGCTTGGTCACCATTTCCTAAAAATTTGCTCAACAACTTGCATTTATCACACTGAAAGCACATGTTCTGAAACAGCTCATAACCTTTTGCAAAGACGGATTTAATTAAAGATTCGCTCATCAAATTTACTGCTCGATGCCTGTCCTAGAATGTCCTTGATGCCCCGCCCACACTTGGGAAGAGTACTGGCAAAGTTTATCTGGACTTTATTGATTGCCACATAACAGAAAACATGGATGATGTTGTGAGAGTAGCTTGCTTTTATTTGTTTTGGAGAGTTCTACAGAAGCGCCAGCAAGCACGTTGCCATGTCTGGGTTCACCAGATCCTTCAGAGACGGTCTCGGTATGATGAGTTTCACCATTCACTGCAGGAGCTGGACATTGTAAACATTACTTCATCTGTTTGTGGCCCAGTTTAAAGAAGTTCACATTAACCGGAGAGGGAAAACTAAAACTGGGGGAGGATTTTTTTAAATTTGTATTATTGTCTCAGAGAAAATAAGAAAAACATCATGAGCCAACGGAGCTGGAGCGAACCTGCTACCACCGTGGTCAACCACTGGAAGGGGCAGCATACAGAGCCCAGCTGCTCGGGGGGCAGGTAGAACAAGCTCTGTAGGCCCTGCCCAGCTAGCAGGGCCAAGTGGACCCAATTTAGTTCAAAAGTGGGCAGAAAATGTGGGCCCCAGTTGGGTTTGTCCACAGTTTCCATGGTGACCTCACATGTGTTTGCCCTCATTGGCTTAGCTTCCCAGGGACTGGCAGCCTGGGCAGCAAAGCTCGCTACGCTGTCCACCGGGCAACCGGCTGGTGTAGCGAGCCAGCCCGCTGAGTGCCCACTCAGGACAATGTGGACAACACGGGTATGACCACCACAGAAACTGCAGAAAAACCTTTTTGGGGCCCACATTTTCTGCCCACTTTTAAACCAAATGGGGCCCACTTGGCCTTGCTGCCTGGGTTTGATGATGGAGCTCGATGCTTGCTCCACCAGGCGGCTAGCTAACGTAGCGGGCTCGATCTTTCCAGTCACATGGACTCTGTGACATACTGGCGACCTGTCCCACCTTCACCCAACAGTAACCGGGACAATCTCTGGCAACCAGCGGGTTAAGAAAATGGATTCAAGTTCAATGAGCGGCCATATTGGATTAGTTTTTAACCAATTGATCAAGTCACTGAAAATGTCATTAGTCCCTGATTGGTTGATTGGCCTTGTAGTGTCGTGATGCAAGACCTTGGGTTGCGTCTGAACATTGACTTAACATTGAAACTCTACGCCCCTGCCATAGGGGTCAAAACACGAGTTTCGGTCACTGGAGCTCTAAAAGTTTACCATATTTAACAATTACAACTTATTGTTTATGGCAATGTTACTAAAAGAAACATCATAGGAAGATTCCAGCTGTTCAGACGGATAAAGGTTTGTGTTTCTGAGTTTCAGTAGAAGCGCAGCGACGTGTTGCTCTTGATTTACTAACTGGGCACTCCGAGGGATGTGTCTGTCAAACCGGCAAATCACCACGTGCGATCCACTTAACGCCTTCACTTTTGATGAATACACAATTTGGGTGTTTCTGGCAGAGCGCACAGAAAACTGGGAGAAGCAAATAGATCAACGTAACGCGCGCCGTATGATTGATCGAACCTGAAGGAGAATTTGGTGGAGTCTATCCTCAGCAGGCGTTGACTGACACGAGCGTGTGCACACAAAGCTGCAGCCATCGTTGCGAGGAGGCGTCGACTCCACAAATCTTTTCCGCTCATGTAAATATCTCTGGAATATTCAGACGTGTCATAGAACCGGCGTGACACTAAGCTTCTGGATGAGTTCAGCACTGCTGGGTCATGATCTTTGCAGGATCTCCCTCTTTTTACAATCTCACTCCACTTTATTCGTCCTTTTGAAGAATTTAGACGTTTCATGTTTGGACGTTTACACACTCATACCCTCCTTTAGCAATGGTCTTTAACCTTATTTTGATAATATGTACTGGTCCCTTAATTTCTGCAGTTTTTACATTAAAATGGTTCCATATCATATGAACTATAAAAGACTTTTTTTTTTCTTTTTTTGTACAAAGTTGAGTCTGTAAAACAAATGTGCTTATATCTGGAACACATTTTGGATTAATTGAAATGTATTAACTTCTTTAAACGGCTACCCCAAGGGATTATAAAGCATTTGCACTTAGTTAAGTAAATACTCTAAACCAGCAGCAGAATTTTGCTATTTAACACTTAAAGTGCTCATTTAAAGACCCACTCAGAAGAAAATACTTGTTTTTAACATGTTCTTGTGGTCTATTTCTCATGATGGAGGGCATGTATAAAAGGAAATTGGAAAAAAAAAGATCAATGGAAAAAGCCTGTAGCTGTGATGTAAGAGTTAAATGGGTGGGACTACAAGCTTCCTGCTCCGCTCCGTTCTGATGTAGACAAATAGATCCATGAACGTCTTTGTTTTCGTCGTCTGGATCTAAACTGTATATATGGATAGTTCTGATACTGCTGTCCATTTATCTTGCATTTCTAAAGAGCTCTGCAGCAACTATGTCCTTAAAAAATATTTTTTTTAAATTATTTTTGCTTAAAAACAGCATAATACAAGTTGGAACCCTTTAAAATCAAAAGAGATCAGAGTTGGTCTTTAATGATGCTTGAAATCAGGGGCGGGGATCTTGATTCGATTAGATTCAAGAGGCAACGATTTCCAATTATCAATACAAATCTTAATTTTTAAGAGTTTTCTTTTTGACTACGAGACTCTAGACTAAAACTGACCTGGTCAGATAACTCGATCTGTAAGGTCAACCATCAATTATTTAAAATTCACAAAACGATTTAGGATTGTTTAGGGATCGTAACCAAATTGATCTAATAATAATTTTTTTCCCCACCCTTAGCTGAAATGTTACGGTAGTTGAAAGAATGTCAACACTATGAAACAATTGGATATTTTGCTGTAAAATGGTATCAAATCTGACTTTTTACAGTTGGAATTTGTTCCCTTCTGACACCAGCCTCCAGTGGACAGAAGGTTTTGTCTTTGTGTTTTGTGCCTTTAACTTTCTAAACTCATAGAAAATATAGATGATTTTACTTGTATATTAAATTAAATTTGATTTCTGTTCACATTCTTCTGAATTTTATGAATGAATGAACTTTATTTCTATAGAACTTTACATCTGCTTACAGAATGCCAAAGTGTTTCACAATAAAAGAAGGAAGATAATTTAAAAATTAGACAAATTAAGAACAAAAATAAATAAAAACAGCATACAATTACAAAAACAGTCTGCAGTAAAATACATAAGAATACAATAAAACAAATAAAAATAGAATAAAATAAAATGTATGTTTTTACACATCAGGATGTTATTTCAGGGTTTAGACTTGGATACATTTTTTAGATCTTCCTGTCAAGATGAACATTCTGGTTTTTATTAACCATGCTTGACTGAAAACATACCTACATTTCACTACACTTCAATGTGTCCGGCTACAAGACCTACCTTGGCACGAGTTGGGGGCTTGTCCGGGATCAAAACCTGGGAAAATCCCGGAGCCCGATCCCATCTGCAACCTTCAAACCCCACGATGTATAAGCAAAGCTCTCTACGCTGCAGAAAAAACATACAAGAGAGAAAAAGAGGGAAGAGAGGGTGTAAAGGATTCCTCTGCAATCACAAACAGATGAGCGTTCTCCGGATCGCATCGTCATTATGGATTTTATTAAAGACACGTTTGAGCGTTCCGGGCTGCGATCGGACGAGACCGCGCTCATCTTCTGGTTTTTGGGTTTGTTTTTCCAAGCCCCGACGCCCTCGTCCTTTTTATCTCTGCTTCCTTCTCCTCAGGCCTGCAGCGGGTTGCACAGAGGTGAGTGTGTGTGGGACGGACAGGGAAAGAGACGTTTTCACTGGCTAGTAAAACCAGGTTGTTAAGAGTGCTGTGGAATGTTGTGAAATAATATCTTGGCAGGCTGTTTTCCTCTCTGCCTACTGCTTAGAAACAGAAAATAAAACCTCAGTCTATATTCTATCCAGCAGAGATGATAGCATCCTCTGGGTCATTTAGGTTCAGTTAGCCTAGCAGGGACTTGGCTTTGAACCAGTGATTCTGAGATAATGTGCTAAAATCAAACGCTGAAACCCCTAAACTAGCTAGGACCGGAGTTGAAGACTAACGTTTGTCCATTATAAACTTATGTCCCAACCAAAGACAGTACATAGAGAGCTGGACTGACCATCCCCTCCAATCAGATGCCTCAACCAGAGCATGTGGCGGCCGCTGGCCCCGCCTCGAAGAGATTCTTGGACCAATCGCTGCTTGTTAACGTCGTCTGGTCCCACGATATCCGGAAAAATGGAACCGAATTGATTTTATTTTGTCTGAACTTGAGGTAACTTGCTGGTTTTGTCATGTCAGCTGTTGTCATGGGTGGACGGGTCTGAAGTGTTTGGGAAGCCATTTTCTGCAAGTATGAGGACGTTTGTATTTAACATAATAAGATGGCGCTTTGAACGGGTTCGAACGGCATTTTGGACCCGCGGTTCGTGCGCCGTAAAGCTGATTTTTACCCCCGTCTTGGGACAACTTCAGACGATAACGGTACAGACTAAACAGCCATTTTACAGTTCTATGAGTCAGTGAATGCACCGTGACTGAAGTTACCACCCTCATCGATTTTGATAGGTCCTTCGTGTTAGCCCCGCCCACAATGCGTCACGACAGGGCCAAAAGTTTTTTAAACTAAAATTTTCAGATTTAAAAGCAAAAAAAAAACAAGTTTGAGTTTTGAAGCCTATAAAACAGAACATTTGAAGCTGAAAATAATTAAGTTTATTTTAGATTTTTTTTTTTTTTTTTTTTGGCCAACACCGAGATTTTTTTCAATTTGTTTTATTTGGGTTTCAAATTATTTTGGCCCCAATTTCGCTCCATACAGCTGGACAGTAAGTGGCCAACACTCGCACCGTACTAAGGACTAGAGCATGCGGCTCTTTTATTCCTTTATTGTGGCTCTTTAACTTTAATGAAAAAAGATTACGATTGAATAAATAAGAGATTAGTTTGTTTTGTCAATTCAGCTTCAATTTTGAACATGTGAAGCATCTCAGCAAAAAAAGTTTAATTTACTGTCAGAAATTTTGTAGAATTTTTCGTTAAATTTGTATTTTTTATTTATAGTCAGTTAGATTGAAGTTGCTTGAATTTTTCCTTATTTTGGTAAATTTCACGGAATTGTAAACAATTTTGGTTTAAAATGATTGAAAAAGCGCAGGTTATTCTAATTTTTTTTTAGTTTTTTATTTCATTTAAAAAAAAAAAAAAAACAAGAATTCGACTTAAATTTTGAAATATTTTTTAAATTAAACAAGCATTCTAAAATCCTGATAAAACCTGTAATGCTTGAACGCCTTGTATTTTGAATGGAAAAAAAAGCTGCTGCAGCGCGACCTTTAATGACCCAGAGTGGGTTTTATTTCGAAAGGAAATAGTGTGTGTTAATGTCAAAGTAAAAGAAATTAGAACTGTTATATATAGAAACATACAGACACTTGTAATTAAATGATTTTAATATTTTAAAGCTAAATTTATTTGGTTCTGGTCAGTCAGAAACTGGACTAGAGTGTGGCAGGAAAGCGTCCAACTTCCATTAGCCTTACAAATACTTACAAATACGACACAAAACAACGGTACGGCTCACACTCTGAGACCCTGAACCCAGAAACCTCTTCCGGGGACGCGGGACTGACCCTTTCCGTTCGTTGGTTTTGCTGTGGAGTCGATGATGATCCAGCTGGGATGCTGAGACGTTCTTGGTTTGCAGCCAAAGATGAAAAGCACTTTGAGTGAAGTGGATAAATGAAATCTCGGTCCGATCGATCATATCAGAGCGCGATAGTTGGCATTAATGCGCTCAACCAGGCAGTCATTGAGTTCATCCGGACGAGTCTTTCCGAGTTAATGGTATCACCGATTTTCACTTGAAACTGGAAGCAACATCAACATGGGCGTGGCGTGAAGCTCCAGGATGATGTATGAGCCTCTGACTCGTCAGTGAACCAGAGAGAACATAATAAACCTTCATACACACATGTATACACATTCATCCGTGACCTTTCACCCATCCACACGCCGAGGTAGACACGTTTCATCAAGCCGCCGAACAATGCGGCGCCCTGCCCTCGGCCGGCCCGCGGCAGCCTGGGAAATGAAGTGCGCTGGACCTCTGAACCGCGTCTGTGGGCCCGCACCTCCAGCTCGGGAAGTGTTAGGAAAGTCTAAATGTTTTTTTTTTTTGGTTTATGAGCGTAAGAGGAAACGCCGCAGATAAAGGGCAGGTGCGGCTACGCCACACCGAGGAAGAGGAGCGCGGCCCCCGAGGCGAGGATGCACAGATGGGATCGGAGATTGTTTCCTTCTTGGGTCAAATCTGCAGGGCTTTAATTGGCTGCTGCTCCGTCTGACCTCTGACCTCTTTTGTACAAATGACCACAACACCTGAGACGGAGAGATTTCCCACCGGCTGTTGTTTAGCAAAAGGGCTCCCTTGTCTGATTTATGTTGTTGGATCGATGGAAACGGCTGGAAGGGAAAAACACTTTTGGAACCTTTGACGTGGGATTTGTGTGGTATTTTTTATGATACTTATGGATTTATTTCTTTCATAACTTGCAATATCTTTGTGGCAGGACAAAATGAAGAGAATACTTTCAGAACAGAAGAAATATTTCAGACACTGAAGGAGGAATCTGGTAGTTTAGTGTGTTAATGCATACTTTGTCATAAACATACAGATAGAAGTTTATGTAAAGAAGAAACAAATACATGTACTGTACATTTATGTAGTTAATAAATACTACGACCTAAATCCTCTTCTAAAACCAGTTTTTCCCCATTCCGTGTGAACTGTTGCAGTAAGAAATCCATTTCTAAAAAAGTCTGATGACATGAAACTCCAGTTGACCAATCACAAAATCCAACTGCAGTACCTCGTTTCAACCTGTAGGGGGTGTTTCACTGATTTTCAGGAATTAAACAAGTTGATTTTGAAGTAGGGGAAACTTTATTTCGGGTTTGGTCTAAATCTACAACCTCAACCAAAGTTCTATCTATTTAACCACCTTTGACCTTGATGTAAAGCCGCCATCTTGAATTTTACAACAAAAATCACCTTCAATCACAAATTGAAACTCCTCCTAATGATCCCAATCCATCACCTCCTAACTCCTGGGAAGCTGCATGGGAACAAAAAAAGGTTGGTTTTAAAATGTTGTCGATTTTGAACGGTGTTACCGTGGCGACAAGTGGCGCTCCCCTGTTGCTCGCACATTTGGAACCGGAATATTGTAAAAATACGTTACATAGATTACTAGCTCAAGCTGAACGAAACGATACGAAATGACTAAATTAATCATGTGGGCGGAGTTGAGAAAGAAATCTAAAATGTCACTTTTACAGTTTCTTACCCGTGCCCCACCCCCAGGTGAAACCCACAAAGTAGCCGCCATTTTAGACAAAAAAAAGTGTGATTTTTGTGAATTTGTCACTTGCAACTCTGACCAAAGTGGTAGAGGGGGAGAATGAGGGGCGTGTAGCCAGAGGGCGGGTCAAAGGGTGGGGCGGGTTGCACCAATGTAAATCTCAAAAGATGAATTTGTTTTTCTTTGGAGCTTTCACAATTGATGAGGTCGTTCTAAATTTTCTCATGGGCAAGATCATCCAAGAACCTGGATTGGATCCTTTTTTTTATTGATGACACTCGACTATTCCCATCATTCCTGGACTTGAAGAAACCAGAGCAGTTCAGGAGGTGCTGAAAGTTTAAAATATTAAATCAACCAATCAAAAAACCTGAAAGACTATTATAATTCTGTTGCAGAAAGTCCGGTTTAAACTTTTACTGTCAGCATACAAGTCACATGACCATCATTTAGTTGATCGTTTATCCATTTTATGGTATCTGGACTTAAAGTCTTTGTTCTTGAAGAATTTTATTTCTCAATCCAACGTTGTGAAATGTTTCAAAAACTTGAAGTCCAGTAACCATAACTCAACTTCTAGACATCATAAAGTGATATTATCTAAACATCTTGTGTCATTTGTCAAGTGTTTTTTTCTTTTTGCTCATTGTAATTTCTAACAAAATCCACATTTTTAAATGGAAGCAATTCCAACTTCTGTATGACGCTAAGCTAAGCTACGGCTATCTCACAGAAGAGTCAGGTTTGGTCACCAAGTAAAAATGTTCTGGTCAACCTACTGAACCATCAGGTCCAGAGTTATCTTGTAGATCATACTAGTGATAAATCATTTAGTATTCATTAAACTTTCATGAAAATCCGAGCTTTTATACTTTCTATAATCATTTATAATGAAAGTTGAAGAATGTGTCTTCTTTTGTTCAGAATCTTTAAGCTTTTGTTTAGTCCAGATGAAGTCTTCTTTATCCGAAATACTTTGTATCCATCCATAATTACTGTGTAATCAACACAGAGAAGCTAATCAATGAGATCTATCAGTGCAGAGGGAATGCTGGAAGTTCTGAGAGAGTCTAAAAAGAAGCATCATCTCGATGCTTTTGTTGGCTCTGCAAAGATTTGAAAGCAGCCAGAATGAATGCAGGTACAGTTTCTGCACAGACTTGGCTCTCAGGGGAATGATCCTGTCAGACTCGTGCGAGGATCCAAAACAAAGCGGCTCCTTCAAAAACACAAGAGCTGCAGCAATGACAGGAAACGCAGACGGATGAGGGCGGAGAAACACAACAGCTAAGCAGAAATATTCAAGTAACGTGGACCACCCAGGCTGAGGAACAACCACCGACTGTATCTGAGAACTGGATCGAGTCAGTGTGACATCATCCATAGAAAAGGGTTTGGTTCCAGATCCAACCAATCAGTTCTGTCACCAATATCTTACGATAAATGCCAGTGAGCAGTGATTGGTCTGAGTTGATCGTTTCTATGGCAACCACTCTCACCAATCAGGAGTGAGCTTGTTTGAAGGCCACACCCCTAACGCCTGACAGCAAGCTACACAAAATCTGTCAAAAAAACAATGTTGGACGTGGGGCCTGTAGGCTCCACCTACTTTTATTGAAGTATCTGATCAGTCAGTTTATGACTTGAACTACATGTTAAAGAACTGTATCAGATCAGGAAGGATTAACCTGATCAATAGAATGACTGAGTTCTGGATCCTGGAGCCCGTCAGTACTACCTGTTTGAGAACACCGGGGGGAGGAGTCACTCTGTCCAATTCTCATTGAAAGTATTGAAGAAGAACGGAAACACGGCCTCTGGCTGACAACAATATCCGGAATATCTCTGAGATCCGACGGATGAAACAAACGATCGTTGGAGTCTAGATTGTTACATTTTATGAGCATTTAATGATAAAACGTGGAGATAAATATGAACGTCTGGGTTTATATTACTTTATGTTTTAGGGTCAGTAGAAACACATAATTTAACCTGGGAGAGTATACATCCATCTATCATCCATCCATCCATCTATCATTCATCCATCTATCATCCATCCATCTATCATCTATCATCCACCCATCCATCCATTCATCATCCATCCATCTATCATCCATCCATCCATCCATTCATCATCCATCCATCCATCATCCATCCATCCATCCATCCATCATCCATCCATCCATCCATCCATCATCCATCCATCATCCGTCCATCATCCATCCATCATCCATTCATCATCCATCTATCCATCCATCCATCCATCATCCATCCATCCATCATCCATCCATCCATCCATCCATCATCCATCCATCATCCATCCATCATCCATCCATCATCCATCCATCATCATCCATCTATCATCCATCCATCATCCATCCATCATCCATCCATCATCCATCCATCCATCTATCATCCATCCATCTATCATCCATCCATCCATCCATCCATCCATCCATCCATCCATCCATCCATCCATCCATCCATCCATCCATCCATCCATCCATCCATCCATCCATCCATCATCCTGCCAAGTCAAACTTGTTGACTTCCTGAATAACTTTTAGCTTCTGTTCTCAAAACATTTTAATGCAGGGGTGTCAAACTCCAGTCCTCGAGGGCCGGCCTCCTGCTGGTTTTTAAGAAATCCCACCTCATCTGTTGCTTATTACCTGGATCAGGTGCGTTTAGCCAATAAAGAGCTTCCATAGAAAGGGTAGTTAGAAAACATGTAGTACACCGGCCCTCGAGGACTGGATCTTGACACCTCTTATTTAAGGGCTTGTTTAGACTCTTCGTTTTGTATTTTATTTGAATAATTTAAGATTGAAAGTGTCTTAGTGATTCATACTGTAGAATCTTGAGACAATTTCTAAATAATCTCTAAAAAGAAGTTTATAATCAATTTATGGAACATAAAGGATGAAGAAAGAAGGAAAATGAGTCCAGAAGGCAACAAGTCAATAGAACTAAATTTGGAATTTCTCTTTATATACTCGATACTTTTAAAAGTTATGCTTAAAGAATTAATGGTTTGTAGAGATGAAATAGGAAAGTAATGTTTTACAAAAGTTAAATCCAACATCATCTTGTCTTTCTTAGAATCAAGAGACTCCCTGAGTAGACAAATCTCACCTTAAAATGAAGATTTATGTCATCAATTTATTTATCAATTATTAAAGACAACAAGCCGAGCCATAGATAGTTGTTGGTAATGAACAGGCGTTCACTTAAAGATGCGGAAAACTCATTAAATCCTCAAAAGACTTCAGAAGTTCTTTGATGTTGGGCTCAGATTTATCACACGGATGATTTCTAAAGCGTCTCCACTCATCTGGTATTTGTGTTACATGAATCGTACAACACTAGTACAACTATGGTAAAGTTAATAACTACAGAGATATCACAGTTCAACCAGATAAATGTTAAACGAGCTGATTAGACGGTTAATTGTGGGAGGAAATCCAGTAATTCTGTCTGAGTTCAATGAAAACTGTGTTTGACCAATTCTTCACTGTAGGAGATTTGTTGTCGTCTGGTGAAACCTTTTTGAACTTTAAAAGGTCCACACAACTTTTACATTTCTAAGACTACAAGAAAACTTTCATCGACTGTTCTGGTTCACTCAGAAATCCATTTGTAGAAGATTTGTGTCAAAAAATGGAAACTTTTATCATCATTCACCAAGTCTTAGATAGTTGAAAGCTTCGATGCAATCAGAGACGTAGATCAAAGATCTAGAAGTTTAAGCTAAACATACGTTTAAATAGAGCTTCTATCTGTCAACCCATTCATACCTAAAACAGGCAAATATCTACTAGGAACATTTGATGACTCTTCCTTGTGTCTCCAGTCAGTAACTTCTATAGATCACCGACTCTTGAGGTTCATTTTTGTCCAAAGTTCTCCCAGTTTCTGAATCTAAAATGAGAACAGTTACAGAAACTTCAGACGTTTCCGAGACCGAGAAATGTTTTTGCAGGATGTTATGAGGACTTGCTGTTCTGTTACAAAACTCACTGGACAGTCATAGCAGAGACACCAGGCAGCAGTTAAGACCAGGACACCCTAAGACCAGGATCACCCTGCAGCAAGAAGTGAGTGGAATTCTGGGAAACCGGTAGAGCGGTAGACATCAAGGACCATGACTGGGCATCCCTGAGTCTTCTCATTTCATGTTGTAAAGACTGTTTCGCACCGCCGCTTCATACAATTTGTACATTTCCCCCGTTTGTAATCTCTCCCGGTACATGCTTCATATTTGTGTTTGTCGTTCCGTTGAGGTATTAGACCAACGAGTTTTTACATAAAATCAGTTTCGATTTGTTGAAAAAGTTTATGCATTTTTTTGCAATTATAAGGTAATTATTTTGAAATTTATGCGTAATTTGTGCACGACAGAACACACATTTGTGGCTTTCCACGACCGCTCCATGTATTTCTAACAGACTTTTCACGCATGAACTATCAATGTCCAATTTTTATAGCACATATCATGTTAAAATTACATAATTGATGCATGAATGACTAATGAAATGCATAAAAACAGAACAACAATCCCGCCTGGTTCATGCACGATTGGCGTTTTGTGTGTAAATAAATCGGTCAAAGTAAAGAAATTCAATGACGTTCGGGTCTACGTGTTCTTTGCGTGGTTTATTCCTACTTCTTCCAGAGTTTTGAACTCATTCCTGATACATCAGAGAAAAATGCTACAACTTATTCCATGTATATTTTCATATGAATAATTTTCATGCGTGTAATATGCACAAACCGTAGTCCAGACGTGTTCCTTTTAGTTTCTGAAACACTACAGTCAGACTGGTATATTTTACTGCACTGTTTCTCTTGAACCAAGTCCACCCAAATTCATAAACATTAACCCTTAAACGTTCTTTGATTTATCTTCTTCTTATTCGTTTATAGTTATTATATATCCATTAGTGTCTGGACGATCAAAGTAAACCAATTGGTTCTGACTTCTGATTCAGGATCCATTAGAATTTCGTTAATTGCGTAAAAAAAACCCAAAGACGGTAGTTTGTGGAGCGGTGGCCTGCGACAGCTCCAGGATTACTGTGTTCAGTAAACTTTTCATCCCTGAAGAATTCGGCTCTTTAGAGAAAAACAAACAAAATGGCTGAACTGTATTTTTCTATGTTGTGTTCACGCTTGGCGTGGAACTGCACGTTTGAGCGACCACTTCCAGTCAAATGTAAAAACTGTTTTAGTGTTACAACAGCTCCAGCTACAACATAAGAAGCTCATTGGAGTCGATCTTTTTGTCAGAGAGATAAGATGTGGTATTTTGTCGTTTCTGTGTGATGCATTAAGCTTTAAGTCTCATTCCTGAAAGTTTATTTTTAAATCTTTTGTTGTTTTCATTTTTTTTTTTTACACATTAAACAAAGAAATGAGACGACAGATCAACAGTCGTCAGATTACAGTTTGTTCTTTTTCTAATTAAGTCTGAAGCTTGAAGTCCTTTAATTAGTGAGGAAAAAGTTTACTGATTAAAGTGAACTGTGAACATTAAACGTACATATCTTCTTTTTTAAAAAACATTTCCAACAATCCTCTGCTCTGGAGTTCGGTTTTCTGGCTTCTCTCCTTTAATTTCAACTTTCTTCCCTCGGTTGGTTTTATTTGTCTTCACCGTAAAATCCCGGCTCACCCCTTGGCCCCTGCTCCCCTCCTCATAACCCCCCCACGCTGTCCCTCTCAGGTGATGATTACCTATCGATCAGTAGTTCACACAATTGTTTGCTCAATGCTCTAATTGCCTTTTCTATCTGTGTGAGGTATGTGGAGAGGAGATCGATCAGCAGCTAATAAGAGATGGGGGGGGTTGAAGAAGCTCTGGGTTTTTCCAAAGCGTGGCTACTGTATATGAGATTTACCCCCCCTGCCCTTTCTCCATTAAATGTTGAGTCTATCAAAACTCCGATCTGCACATAAAGAGGAGAAGATCCTGATTTGTGGGTAATTTGAGGCTCTTTTCTGATCCTGTTTTAAAAACTACAGCAGATTTAAAGAACAAACACTGGGATCAAATCATCATCCTTCCACCACTGTGCCTCACTGTCAATTCCAGCCCAAACCTAAACATTTATGGTCTCTTAGAAAGACACACAAGATCATATTTTTTTTTTTGCCAAATTCTTTTTATTGTATTTTCAATAGGGCTGGGCGATATGGGATCACGATATAGCTTTTTACATATTGCGCGATAACGATATTGATCACGATATAAACCAAATAACTATATTTGAACACTTTGTGGCTCAAAAATGAAATGTAAACTCATCAGCAGGTTGTTTAAATTTAAATATGTATTTCCTATCACACTAAGCATTACAGATCCGATGGAAATCATGCAACTAGTTTTTTGATAACCAAGAATATGTATATAAATGAACAAAAGCTTTCAAGTTTCAAAAGTTTATGAAATAGATACTAAACTGTTTCTTAAGTTCCATTAAAAAACAAAGCATTAAGTCTACAAATAAATTCTAATGTTTTCAAGGTTCCCATAACAAAAATGTATTAATATACTACAAATTATTTTTTGTTGTATTTAGTAGCGGTGTAACAGATCACAAAACACACGGCTTGGATCGTGTCACGGCTTTAAGGTCACGGTTTGGATCATTTTTCAGATCAGTAACAAGTAAAAAAAACAAGAAAAAAGAAAATAAAAGTCTAAAATTTATTTTTTGGAAGAGTTAAAAATATATGTTTGAAAAAAGAAAGTACTTAAAAGCATTAACCCACACATTTTAAACTTTGAACATAAACAAAACATGTATTTTCTGATTACATGTACATGTCTGGAGAGAGAAAGGAATGCTTCATATGCTATCTCACCAAATTAAACTGCAATTTTGAAATTAAACTTTCATTATTTTTGGTATTAATTGTTGTATTGAAATTAACTGTGGCAACATTTAAATATGTCAAATAAGTATTATTAACCATAGTACATGTCCAGGTGACGCACTGCCATACCCATGTTTTTTTACCCTAACGGCTTGCCATAGCTCTCCCTGTTGGCTCTTGTCAGCTGGGTCCAGGAGATCGGTGTGTGTACGACGGCGGCCGCTCCTCACTGGAAGGTCTCCTGAACTCCGACACAGAGATGTGTACCGATGTTTTTATTCAGCTCTTCAAAATAAATCAATCTCTCGGTATCCGCGTTCTTCACGAAGAGTTCCAGAAAAGTTTTGACAGAAGCTTCTTCCACACTCAGCAACAGACTTTCTGATGACCGACAAGCATCAAATCTGACGCTTGTTAAAACTAATACAGTGTACAGTAATTTAATTTGACGCCAAATGCATTCGGCGCAGACAAACGATTGTAATACAGCACGCGGGGCGCGAGGTCCGCAGCTGCAGCGGGGGTTGCTGGTAGAAGTCGGCTCGTGCGAGTCTGTTTACCTTTCATGCAGACGAAGGACGCGGAGAGGAGTCCAAAAAATGACCTAAATGAGAGCTAATAAACACAATAATTAGATACAAACACTTGACTAACTCTCCAACTTTTACTCATCAAATAGGAGAAACTGTTCGCTAGCAAGTGTTTTTTGCGGACCCTTCAAAATAAAAGTCTACCGCAATAGACTCATTCTTCTATCGAAAAAATGTTCTATCGCGATATCAATAATTATCGTTTTATCGCCCAGCCCTGAGTCAGCATATACAATAATTAAACATTACTTCAACAGTATTTAAAATGATGCTTTCTCTTATTCACAGTCATGTTTTAACAACCCCCTCCCCACCCTTACCCCAAGAACAAGAGTGCTTCTCCTTATACCTTGACTCAATTGTAATAAGATACTAAACAGACTTCAAAGTAAAATAGAGGACATCCAAAATGTCATCAACTTTCTATTCCCCAAGAGGATCCATATTTTTTACAAAATAAATAAAAGGTTTCCAGATATTTTTAAATTCTTTTTCTTTGTCTTTTAAAATATATGTAATTCTTTCTAAAGGGACGCCTGACAACATTTGTTGAAACCATTGGGCTATGCTTGCACTAATACAAATTTTTGCATGACTCAAACTGATATTTATAAACGCTCTTTCCCCTTTATTATAGTTATGCTTCTTTAGATATATACCTAATACAAATAATTTTGGCTCCAGTGAGATCTGCTGTAAAATAACTTGTGAATGTTTGTATATATTTGCATTCCCAAATACAGTGAAAGTAAGTTCCTTTAGTTTCCATACATTTTGGACAGACATCTGGAATGTTTTAGTTATATTTATTTAAATCTGCTGGTGTCACATACGTACGCATTAACCATTTATACTGTATTCATTTTAATCTTGAGTTAATCGACACATTTTGGAGATCGTCTTTCCAGGCATTCCGTTTGTATTGAGAATTTTCATCTGAATTTGACAAAAACATATTATAAAACTCAGAAATTGCACCTTTTTTGAAACTGTCTTTCACCATAGATGTTTCTAAAGTTGTGTATTGAGGTTTGTTGAGGCTGTTCTGTGTTGTTTTGACAAAGTTTCTAATTTAAATTTATAAAAATGTTTTCTACTCAGCTCATATTTTGTTTTTAACTCCTCAAATGACATCATAACATCTGAATCTACCAAATACAGGTCCCGGATGGTGGAGAGACCCTTTGTTGCCCATAGTTTAAAGGTGGCATCTGCTCTACCTGGGGCAAAAAAATTTGTTCCCCCAAATTGGGCTGTACTGTGATATGTTCATGTATTTTAAAACTTTGAACCATATCGCAAAAATATGTAAATTAAGAATTAGGTAGCATTAGAACTCAAAATAGCCTAAACTAAAAATTTTATTTGCTTTAGGAAAAAAAAAAAACTAAAAATATTCTAAATTAACCAAAACTGCTAGAATGTAGCTGAAATATTAGCTAAACTCCAAAATAGCCTTAAAAACTGAAAATATTCTAAAATTAACCAAAACTTTAGCTAGAATGTAGGCTGAAATATTAGCTTAAACCTCCAAAAATAGCCTTAAAAAACTAAAATATTCTAAATTAACCAAAACTGCTAGCATGTAGCTGAAATATTAGCTAAACTCCAAAATAGCCTTAAAAAACTGAAAATATTCTAAATTAACCAAAACTGCTAGAATGTAGGCTGAAATTAAATTAGCCTGAAAAACTCCAAAATAGCCTAAAAAAACTGAAAAAAATAAATTAGCCAAACTGCTAGCATGTAGCTGAAATATTAGCTAAACTCCAAAATAGCCTAAAAAACTGAAAATATTCTAAATTAACCAAAACTGCTAGCATGTAGCTGAAATATTAGCTAAACTCCAAAATAGCCTAAAAAACTGAAAATATTCCAAATTAACCCAAGAAAACTGCTAGAATGTAGCTGAAAATATTAGCCTAACCCAAAAATACCTAAAAAACTGAAATTATTCTAAATTAACCAAAACTGCTAGCATGTTACTGAAAATTAGCTTAAACTCCAAAAATAGCCAAAAAACTGAAAATATTCCAAATTAACCAAAACTGCTAGAATGTAGCTGAAATATTAGCTAAACTCCAAAATAGCCTAAAAAACTGAAAAAATATTTAATTAGCCAAAACTGCTAGCATGTAGCTGAAATATTAGCTAAACTCCAAAATAGCCTAAAAAACTGAAAATATTCTAAATTAACCAAAACTGCTAGCATGTAGCTGAAATATTAGCTAAACTCCAAAATAGCCTAAAAAACTGAAAATATTCCAAATTAACCAAAACTGCTAGAATGTAGCTGAAATATTAGCTAAACTCCAAAATAGCCTAAAAAACTGAAAAAATATTTAATTAGCCAAAACTGCTAGCATGTAGCTGAAATATTAGCTTAACTCCAAAATAGCCTAAAAAAACTGAAATACAAAAACCAAAAACTGCTAGCATTGTAGCTGAAATTATTAGCTAAACCCAAAATAGCCTAAAAAAACTGAAAATATTCAAATTAACCAAAACTGCTAGAATGTAGCTGAAATAGTAGCTAAACTCTCAAAAAGCCAAAAACGAAAAAATATTTAAATTAGCCAAAACTGCTAGCATGTAGCTGAAATATTAGCTAAACTCCAAATAGCCTAAAAACTGAAAAATAAATTAACCAAAACTGCTAGCATGTAGCTGAAATATTAGCAACTCCAAATAGCCTTAAAAACTGAAAATATTCCAAATTTAACCAAAACTGCTTAGATTGTAGCTGAAATATTAGCTAAACTCCAAAATAGCCTAAAAACTTGGAAATATTCTAATTAACCAAAACTGGAAAAATGTTTAATTTAGTCAAAACAGTTTTGGGGGCCGATTGTGGGGGAGGGTCGGATCAGGTTTAAAGGGCCCATACTGGGATTTAGAGTAAACTGCAGTCATTCATTTGGTCATATATGACCTTTGGCACACGGGAGAACACATTGTTGATGAAATATGAGTTATTTTTGTAGTAAAACGACTCAATCTCTGAGGCTCCGCCTTTCACTCCTTGTGGGAGCCGCCCATTTCATGACGTCATTCCAGAGCTTCTCCCATGAAAACAAACCTCTGAACTTTTGTAAAGATAGATCTTGTGTTTGTATCTTTAGTGGTCCACGCCGTTTCCTCCATGACAGACAGGATGGATGAATAAATGAACATTTCAGGATTTATTGAAATGATTAGAACATCGTTCTGAATATCACAGGCTGTGAATGTTTCTGTTCTCTTTGAAGCATCGTCAACATCCGTGTCTAATTTTTTTTTCGTTTTAATGCGGAAACCCTAATCCTAGAAACCCCTTTTAGCTCAATAATCCATGTACCAACCAGATCTTCTAATTCATGTTGATATTTTTCTGCAGCCGTCTTCTCGACATTCCTCGTCTGCTTGCACCATCAGACATGTTTAGATCTGTAACGCTAAACGTATCGTATTTGATACATGCAGTATACAGATAATCCAACAGGGGGCAGCAATTCACTCAATAGAGGGCCTTCAAGTGACACTACAAGGAGATTTAAGACCATGTAATCCTAAATCAGACATTTTTATTGTATTCCATACATCATTTATAACCCATGTGTCAAAGTCGAGGCCCGAGGGCCAGATCCGGCCCCTTGGACTAATTCTATCCGGCCCTCCAGATCATTTTATTTCATTGTTATGAATGACTCGATGTTATCTTGCGCTTATTTCTAACTTGTATAATTTAGACAAAATATATTTTTATAGAGAGTAAAATATTAAAAGTTATTTAAGGTTTAAGTTTATTTATTATGAAATAATAATCCTACCTTTTGATTATTCATATTTATTTTAAAAAAAGTTACGGTTTTAAAGTTTTAAAAATTAGCATTCTGCTAGCTTTTTAGACTATTTAGGTATTTATTGAGATTTTTTCAGGCTATTTTGGAGTTTAGCTGATATTTCAGCTACATGCTAGCTGTTTTTCGCTAATCTAAGCTTTTTAAAAGTTTTTAAGTGTTTTGGAGTTGGGCTGATATTTAAACGCCAGATGTTTTAGCTAATTCTGGCTTTTTTCCAGTTTTGAAGCTTAGCTATTTTTTTTAGCTACATGCTAGCTGTTTTTGGCTAAGTTAAGTTTTTTTTTGTTTTGGCTTTTAGGCTAATTTGGCATTTAGCTAATATTTTAGCAGACCATTAGCTTCAGCATTTTCAGCTATTAGCTTCAGTGATTTTATCTATCAGCTTCAGCTTTTTAGCTTTCTATTTCAGTGTTTTCCGCACTACTGACGTTTAACATCATTTAGCATAATTTTTGTTTCGCATATTTAAATTGCATATTTGCAATAAAAAAAAATCACATCTTCTTCCTCAGCTCGTGCACAGCTATGCAGACGTCAATTATCTGTGGTTTTAGCGTTGTGTATCGATGGACAAGAAACGCTCGTTCGATTTAGCATTTGAACTGCGCGGTGGCATACGCCAAAGAACATTCCGGTGAGGAATCTGCTCCTCCTTTCTCCTTCTAATCCCTGATGATGGACTCCTCAATGGACCTTTTTCTTTATGATCCCCTGCAGCCAATCAGAATGGAGTATTCACCATCAGCATCATTGGTTCCAGAAAAGCCAGAATCTCAGATTAATTAAAGAAGAATCTTGTTTCATGATCACATCCAATGAACCTGATGTTTCCTGAAACATTTGAACTGTTTTGGCCTCAAATGATAGTGAAATGAAACATGGATACTGCCATTAGACAGCAGTAAGACGGATCACGTACACCCCCCCCCCCCAATTAAGGGGGCAGCACTTGTTGATTTCCAGCGCTGAACTCATCTTTGTCTCTTTCAGCCCCCTGCAGACACCAGCTGACGTCGTAGTAGTTAAGAGCAGCTTTAAATATACATCCTCCTCCTCCTCCTCTTCCTCTTCTTCTGCCTCTCACCCACTCACTCGCCCACTCACCCGCTCAATCGCTCCACATTCTTCCCCCGTGCGATCCTCCTGGACGCTTCCACGCCAAGCGTTTTCTCTCGCCGTTTCGCTCCAACTTTTCGACTTCACTGACCGATTTGGCAGAAACCCCAAAACATGAATATCTCAGATGCAGGGAGGAAGTGTTGACGCTCTGCAGCTGGACTTATGGGTAGAAATCTGTGAAGAAACTGAAAGTGGGATTTTAGGTTCCAGAGAATGAATATCCAAACTCTCTGTTACGTTTTTCCTGCATGACTTTATCTAAATACCCCCCCCCCCACAAAGACACACACACCCCCACACATAAGAAAGTCAAAGTAGAGCGGACCGCCCGACTCTCACGCTGGACTTCACAGCTTTGCACTCAGACTGCAAACAAGTTTCAAGAGGGTTTGAAGTGCAGCTGTTTGTGAGGACTTCAAGGGGCGTTGAGGGAACGTCGGTGCTGCGTTCAGGTGCCAACAGTCTGATGCAGGTTTCAATGAGCGGAGAAGTCAACAACACAGGAGAGGAAACACTTCATCATCCTTTCTGGTTATTTCCTTTTTTAAACCAGTTAGTTTCTAAACAAACAGAGTTTCTCAACTTTAGTCCTTACCTCAAACTTTGTGTTCTTTTACCACCTAAAGATGCTGTTCATGATCCAAACAGAGACATTACTTTTATCCTGGAACGGAGTAACACCTGCAGACAGGAAGTGGCGCTTTGATTGACAGATTTCTGTTTCCCTGCAATTTGATTGGATGGCTTTTAGGACCAGAAAAACATTGACCTCAGAGAGAATGTTACGTCTTTAATATACTTTTTATTCTTTAGATTTTAAGGCAAAAGTCCAGGTCAATTTACTGAAGTTAAAGTCTGAGTCAAGTCACAAGTTATTGATGTTAAAGTCTGAGTCAAGTCACAAGTTATTGATGTTCAAGTCTGAGTCAAGTCACAAGTTAATGATGTTAATGTCTGAGTCAAGTCACAAGTTATTGATGTTAAAGTCTGAGTCAAGTCACAAGTTATTGATGTTAAAGTCTGAGTCAAGTCACAAGTTAATGATGTTAATGTCTGAGTCAAGTCACAAGTTTCAGATGTTAATGTCTGAGTCAAGTCACGAGTTATTGATGTTAATGTCTAAGTCAAGTCATGAGTTAATGATGTTAAAGTCTGAGTCAAGAAGTCACGAGTTATTGATGTTGAAGTCTGAGTCAAGTCACGAGTTATTGATGTTAAACTCTGAGTCAAGTCACGAGTTATTGATGTTCCAGTCTGAGTCAAGTCACGAGTTATTGATGTTCCAGTCTGAGTCAAGTCACGAGTTATTGATGTTCCAGTCTGAGTCAAGTCACGAGTTATTGATGTTCAAGTCTGAGTCAAGTCACGAGTTATTGATGTTCCAGTCTGAGTCAAGTCACGAGTTATTGATGTTCCAGTCTGAGTCAAGTCACGAGTTATTGATGTTAAAGTCTGAGTCAAGCCACGAGTTATTGATGTTCAAGTCTGAGTCAAGTCACGAGTTACTGATATCAAAGTCTGAGTCAAGTCACGAGTTATTGATGTTCCAGTCTGAGTCAAGTCACGAGTTATTGATGTTAAAGTCTGAGTCAAGTCACGAGTTATTGATTGTTCAAGTCTGAGTCAAGTCACGAGTTACTGATATCTAAAGTCTGAGTCAAGTCACGAGTTATTGATTGTTAAAGTCTGAGTCAAGTCACGAGTTATTGATGTTCCAGTCTGAGTCAAGTCACGAGTTATTGATGTTCCAGTCTGAGTCAAGTCACGAGTTATTGATGTTAAAGTCTGAGTCAAGCCACGAGTTATTGATGTTCAAGTCTGAGTCAAGTCACGAGTTACTGATATCAAAGTCTGAGTCAAGTCACGAGTTACTGATATCAAAGTCTGAGTCAAGTCTAAAGTTGTCAAATTTGACTCTAGTCCAACTTGAGTCCACCCCCCCCCTTTCATTTATTGTGATGATGCTGTTTTTAGCCTAAATTCATTTTCTGTTTTCTTTGTTTTTGTTTTTTTTTGCCTTTTTAGGTATTTTTACAACATTTTAAATGTGTATAACGTATTTTTTTATCTCCTTTTCCGATTTCGTTTTGAATTTATAAAGTTACACTTTTGGTTATCATTCATCTTTCGATATTCTTTGGCATATTTGGAGATTTACCATTCAGATCATTGTTGGGTGTTTTCTTAAATGCTTTATTCAACCTTTTTTTTTCTCCATTTTTCAACTTTTTCAAAGTTATTACCAATTTTATTGTTTCGCTTTTAGATTTAAATTATGCAGAGGAAATCTTTCAGCTAAAAATAAAAACATTGTATTCTCTGTTTTGTTTTTAAATTTGATTTAAAAACAAAATCCAAAAAGGAAATGTGAATCAGTTTAGTGCCTTGAAGGCAACAATAAAGCAGATTAGGTCAAAAACAACAGCAGAGGTGGAGACAAAACGACCATAAGGTGTGACTGAGCGCCGTCTCGTCCGTTGATGAACGTTAGCGGTGGAGCGTGTTGGCGTTGACGCTCCTGGTCTGATGGTGTTCGCGATAGAACGGGTCCAGATGGGAAAGGGAGCCTCTGTTTGTTCTGCATGGATGTCATGTGTCCTGGAGGTAAACACGCCACATGAAGGCCCTCTGCAATTTCACACGCTGATTGCGGCGTGGGACAGAAACAAACAAGCTCGCTGGGCGGTTCTCCTGGGCGCGCGCCACTTTGCATCCCTGATTTAAATCTCATTTGCCTTTTCCCTGATTTCGCCGCGGCGGATGTGGAGCCGAGCGGCGGGCTGGAGTCTCATAAACAGAGCGTTTTCCAGACAATGAGCGCGTGGGCGTTTGGCTTTAGGCACATTTGACGGGATCAAATGACTTACAGAGACAAGAAAATTCTGTCGTTTATGAAATAATCCCCCTATACTTATTTCATCCGCGTCCTCTTCTGGGCTCATCTCGCCGCTTCCTCTCATCTGACGCCGTGAAACGGATGGAGGATCTGGGTTCAGTGGGTGGTTTGAGATAAACTGACTTTGTTTAGGTTTCAAATGTACGTCTCGTATTCATGATGATGTGAGCCGCACTCCTGTCCTCAGATCCGGTAAATAAAGCCGCGTTCGGCGTGCTGATGCTGTCTGACTCGTCTGAACGGATGTTTTCGGTTTCAGGAATGTGAGGGTTGAATTCCCTGAGACCGGCGCTCCGGTTTAGAAATGACAGGAAGTAAAAACTTTGTTTAGTTTGGGGGTGTGAGAGGCTGTAAGCTAGCAGGAGAGTGTATAAACGAAGGAGTCCCGCCCACAACCCAAAGGTAAGTTTCTGATAAACTCCTTCCACTCTGCAGAAACTATGTCCCCGAAGAAAATACCAGTTTTGATTTTGTCTACAAACGTCAGAATCCTGATGAAAAGATGAACAGAAACGCTTTGAAACCAGATAAAGATACAGCGAGGGAGTCTTTAATGAGATGGTTGGACAGGAACGGTTCTCTCCAAATGCACCAGTTAGTTCTATGATCGCTCCGTTCCATGATCTTTCCGTCCTATGATCTTTCCGTCCTATGATCTTTTCGTCCTATGATCTTTCTGTTCTATGATCGTTCCGTTCTACGATCGCTCCGTTCTATGATCTTTCCGTTCTATGATCTTTCTGTTCTATTATCTTTCCGTCCTATGATCTTTCCGTTCTATGATCTTTCCGTCCTATGATCTTTCCGTTCTATTATCTTTCTGTTCTATGATCTTTCCGTTCTATTATCTTTCCGTCCTATGATCTTTCCGTTCTATTATCTTTCTGTTCTATTATCTTTCCGTCCTATGATCTTTCCGTTCTATTATCTTTCTGTTCTATGATCTTTCCGTCCTATGATCTTTCCGTTCTATGATCGCTCCGTTCTATTATCTTTCTGTTCTATGATCTTTCCGTCCTATGATCTTTCCGTTCTATGATCGCTCCGTTCTATGATTGCTCCGTTCTATTATCTTTCCGTCCTATGATCTTTCCGTTCTATTATCTTTCTGTTCTATGATCTTTCCGTTCTATGATCGCTCCGTTCTATGATCTTTCCGTTCTATGATCTTTCCGTTCTATTATCTTTCTGTTCTATGATCTTTCCGTTCTATGATCGCTCCGTTCTATGATCGCCCCGTTCTATTATCTTTCCGTCCTATGATCTTTCGTTCTATGATCTTTCGTTCTATTATCTTTCTGTTCTATGATCTTTCCGTTCTATGATCGCTCCGTTCTATGATCGCTCCGTTCTATTATCTTTCCGTCCTATGATCTTTCGTTCTATGATCTTTCGTTCTATGATCGTTCCGTTCTATGATCTTTCCGTTCTATGATCTTTCCGTTCTTTGATTTTTCTGCTCTATGATCTTTCCGTTCTACGATCGCTCCGTTCTATGATCTTTCCGTCCTATGAACTTTCCGTTCTACGATCGCTCCGTTCTATGATCGCTTTGTTCTATTATCTTTCTGTTCTATGATCGTTCCGTTCTATTATCTTTCTGTTCTATGATCTTTCCGTTCTATGATCGCTCCGTTCTATTATCTTTCTGTTCTATGATCGTTCCGTTCTATTATCTTTCTGTTCTATGATCTTTCCGTTCTATGATCGCTCCGTTCTATGATCGCTTTGTTCTATTATCTTTCCGTTCTATGATCTTTCCGTTCTTTGATTTTTCTGCTCTATGATCTTTCCGTTCTACGATCGCTCCGTTCTATGATCGCTTTGTTCTATTATCTTTCTGTTCTATGATCGCTCCGTTCTATTATCTTTCTGTTCTATGATCTTTCCGTTCTATGATCGCTCCGTTCTATGATCGCTCCGTTCTATTATCTTTCCGTTCTATGATCTTTTCGTCCTATGATCTTTCTGTTCTATGATCGCTCCGTTCTACGATCGTTCCGTTCTATGATTTTTCCGTTCTATGATCGCTCCGTTCTATGATCGCTCCGTTCTATGATCGCTCCGTTCTATGATCGCTCCGTTCTATGATCGCTCCGTTCTACGATCGTTCCGTTCTTTGATCTTTCCGTTCAACGATCGCTCCGTTCTATGATCGCTTTGTTCTATTATCTTTTTGTTCTATGATCGCTCCGTTCTACGATCGTTCCGTTCTAATCGCTCCGTTCTATGATCTTTCCGTTCTATGATGGTTCTGTTCTATGATCGTTCCGTTCTGTCATTGTAATGTTCTCTGATCTTAAACGTTCACTACTGAGAGTAACATCCCATTAGATCTTCCAACATTTTTTCTAGAAGTTTTCCTTTTTTAGCTGACAGTAAAATTGTACTCCCGAAAGTCCCATCCTTGTTTTTCCAGCTGTTTGTACAATTGTAGACCATCCCGCCTTTTCAAATATGACGTCCAAATGTGCATACGTAGTGCAGTAACTGGATCCTATGTACTGAAACAGAACATACTGCCTCCTACTGTTTGCTGTTCTGAAATGTTGATGAAGATCAGATGGTAAAATCTTCAGGCCTCGAGGGCCGGCATTCTGCTCATTCATCAGAAAGTTGCTCCAGATCCGCTCAGATTTGGGAGGTTTTGTTAAAAAAAAAACATCTGAGTTTGACACCTGTGAACCAGAGGGAGATCATGTGACTCACCTGGAAGCAAAGGAACGTCTATGAACATTTTTGGAAAGAATTTTTGAAATGTATTTGGTAATCCTTTATTCTTTTAGTTATGAAGTTAAATATTTGAGTCTCAAATCGTTTTTGTTCACTCACAAAAAGGACAGGTGAGAGTGGACCGCCTCCACCTGTGCACCTGCAGCCGCGGTTCTGGTTTTTGTATCTTCTGGAGAAGAAGCGGGTCCTGGAGGGTTCTCTGGTGTGTTCGGTCCGTTTATCCGCGGTGTTTGTGTGTCTGTGTGTGACGGCAGGCGACAGAAATAGAGGCGAGATGAAGAAGGGAGCCGGAGAGAGAGAGAGAGAGATGCTGTCAGCTATCTTCATCCTCTGCCTCTTCCTCCTCTGTGAAGCAGATGTCCAATTCAGGCTATTTAAAGCCGGAGCGATACGGCGGCTGAGGCTGAGGCTCTGCATTCCACTTCTGCCTGTTCATGAACTCCCGGGAAAACCGGACGGAACCGGGACTCTCATCCAGAATTGAGCCGCCGCACTTTCGTCCTTTTTCTTTCTCGTGAACATGATTTATCTGACTGATATTGTAAACCCTGGAAACAACACACACACGCCCATCCCAGACGGCTCTGATCCGTCTCTCCGTTTGGGATCTTCTGCTTTTCCCTCTTTGTGTTCTTTAACCCCCGATGAGCGGCTCACTGAAGGAGGGACTTGGCTTCTGGCTGGAAGATCTTTGCCAGGATGACGTATCTGCTGCCATGTCACTGGGAGGGAGGGGTGGGGGTGGGGGGCAGTTATTAACAGGATGTGGTGGTGTCAGACAGGAAGTATGAGCTGACATTGGGGGGGGTTCTGCAGGACTGTTTCAGATTAAAAACCTGCAGAATAATAATCCAACTTGTGCAGAAACCTCTTCTTTTAAGGTGAAGGTTCATTCCGGAAGTTGCTCAATTGTTATTTTGTATTGTTGAGATGAAGCGGTAAAAATGTTTCTGGGGTCTGACCTGCTGCGCGCGAGGGAAAGCGGGACCGGAGCGTCTGCTGAGCGCAGGCTGCACGCGGGAGGGGGCGGAGAGACTGCGCGCGCGCGCTCCAGAGAGAGAGAGAGAGAGAGAGAGAGAGGGGGGAGAGGCGGAGAGCCGTGACAGCGCTCATCACCCACTCAACAACAGGACGGGTCGCATCCGAGCTCGCGCTGTCATCCGCACACGGACTTTACCGCCTTTTCGCGCCGCTTTTTCTTTCGACCTTTTTTTTTTCTCCTTCCCGCCGCGCCCCCTCCCCGTCCCGCTGCTGCCCAGCCGCTCGACCATGGTTTCTATAATTTCAGACCTGGACCCCCTGAAAAGCTGGAACGTGTTAAGGTAAGAGCGCGCGCGCAGCAGCAGCAGCCTCGCGGGGAACGGAGCGATCCCCGTAGAGAGTGGGGGGGGGGGGGGCTGTTTGTTTGTTTGTTTATTTATTTATTTGGGAAAAATAAATACATGTCACGCGGCGCACGCGGGAGGTCGCGGCCGCCGCCCGCCCCGCTTCTGCCTTGTGCGTAATTACGCACAGTTTGTCCGCAAAAGAAACGGCCACTTTCTGACCCGCTCTGTGCGCGTGCGTGCGTGCCACTGACTGACCTGACCCCCTGGTAAACCTTCAACATCATCATTGCATTTTAAAGAACACCCCCCACCCCCCACCCCTCCTCAAACTGATAAAGAAGTCCGCCCCTCCAGGAATTTTTCCCTCGTGGCTGATCGCCCGCCCGCTTCGCTCGCGCTCGCGCGTGCGCGTGATGGGTGACACACCTCATTTCTTTCTTTTTTTTTTTTTTTTTTTTTTAAATCTCCCTGGATCCAAACTCATGTCATGTTTTCTCTGAGGTCAGAGGTCACCGCCCCCCTCTCAGAGTTAGTGTCAAACAGCCCCCCCCACCCCCCAGCTTCATCTCCTCCTCCTCCTCTTCCTCACCAGAAGAAGCTTATGAATTTAAAAAGGTGGAATTTAAAGGCGGCCTGAATATTTCAGCTGTTTGATAAATAACTTATTATTCCCGCGCGGAGCAGCACCAATCCTATTTTTAAAGGGAGGGGAGAAGGGGGGGGCGAACCCCAGAGACCCTCAGATTATTCTCTTAGTGCTTCCTCTCCTGTCTTTCATCAACCCCCCCACCCCCCACCCACCGACCGCGTGCCCTCCATCCATCCCAGCCTCATTATCCGCTCATCCCAGATAGAAAAGGAGTGGAGGAATGTGGAGCGGGTGGTGGGGGGGTGATGATGATGATGATGTCATTTCCTAACATGCAGAGATGCTGCCCCCCCACCCCTGGTTCGGTTTGCTCCAGGGGTGAAAAGGTCACGAGGATCCGGAGAGCGTCCGCCTCCGTCTGACCGTCCGCCACGCTTAAGTGCAGGCGGGGGCTCGAAGACCCTCTCTGAGGGCGATGCATAAATTAAAAAAAAAGAAAACGGGGACTTCTCTATAATTCCTGTTTTCTCATCTTCTAATTTTCTGGAAACTTAAGTTTTTTTGGTTTTTTATTTTTTTTGGTTGTATCACCGAAACTCATCCCGCCGCCTGCAGGAGAAAAAAAAAATACAAAGCAGCGCCTCCGATCTCCATCCTTCACACTCCCAAATCCTCAGCTTGGATATGAACCTGCAGCTTGACCTTTGACCCCTTCGTTTGGGATTTTTTGTTCGTCAACCGTTTTGTGGCGCCGGACCCCCTTCATCATCGTCTGCTGTGAAGAACTTTCATGATTTCAACCGTAAATCTGTGCCGGCCGGCACCGTTTTTCCCGCTTTTTTCTCAAGTTTTGTTTAAATCCCTTGTAATAAATTTAAGGTGGAATTTTTTTTTCTGGATGAACCCCTTAACGCCTGGATTTCTAAAAAAAGAAACTTCTGTTTTTTGGGTCATTTTTTAAGCTCGTTTGGTTTGACAGGCGTTAAGGGGTTAAAAACAGAATTCAGAAAAACTGAAGCAGAATTCTGCTGATCAAATCTCTGGATCTGGAAAGCAACAATGCCGCAATCGGCGTGACGGAGGCGGAGAAAGAAAAAAAGAAGGAGGAGGGTTCAGTTCCTTCAACCTCCTCCTCTGGATCGGCGTCGACCGCACGGCGCCGCACGCCGCCTCGTCCTCGCTCCGCAGAGATCGGCAGGTTGCTCCACCTTTGAGCACATCTGTGAGCCGGAGCTCGGCTTATAAAGGAGGGGCGGGGCTAAGAGTTTGGCTCCTCCCTCGGCTCTGCACTGTAATCTGTGAATGAAAGGAAGCGGAACACCTTTTTTTTTTTAGTGGTTTAGAGGAATTCTGGGATTAACGGGACGTTGGGAATCAGCAGCACGGCGGACGTAAACGTGAATAAATCCTGTTTGTTTCATTCATTGAAGTTTTTTAATGTTATTTTCTTCAAACTGGCTTTAACACCAAAGTGACGAATGTGTTTAATAATGCAGAAGCTGGAGCTCAACGCCTGATTCCACAGATACACACACGGGGGAACACACGCATACACATGCATAAACACATGTGTGTACACAGATATCCACATTCATACATGCACAAATACACATGTATGTGCAAACACACTCATGCATGCAGTCATCCCCTCTGGTTGTGTTTCAGTCTTTTACTCCAGACGCAGAGATGCTTTAACTCCGCCCCCTATCACGCCGCCACCTTTAGAGACGGAGGAAGTTTAGTCATCCTTCATTTTTGTTTTTATTTTCTATCCTCATCATCTTTTAGTAAAGATGCTCTAGAGACAGGAGGAGGAGGAGGAGGAGGGGGGGGGGGGTTCATGCAACCCAAAATGAGTTTGGGGGGGTTGGGGGGGGGGGGGAGTCAAAGGAGGAGAGGAAAACGTTGGCGCTCTGCCCGGCCAAAATAAAGGAAATAATCAGTGTGTGTTTTTATGACTGAGGGATGATGGGAAACGCGGGGACGACGCCCTCGAGTCCTCTTCAGGTTATTTCCACTTAATGATTTATTTTCACATCAACAGAGCTGACCGCGGCTCGCCGCTCTGGAAACGTCCTCTCCTCCTATTCAATCCTGAAAATCCAGACTTCATCTGTGACGGCGTTTAACGAAACAGAGAAACGCCGAGCAGGTCTCCGCTCTCCCACAATTCATTGTTTCTTTAAGCGTCCAGACACGGCGGGAGGGAGGATGACACATCAGAGGAGGCGTGTCTTCACAACCTCGTCTTCGACACACTTTTGATCTGATTTTTTCATCCTTAAACTGTAATTTTCTCACAACTGCTGGTGTGATGAAGCATTTGGCCAGCAGAGGGCACTGTTAGCCAGAATGTACTGATGAGTAACGCTAACGTGTGTTTGCTACCGTTAGCTCAACAGCACTGGGTGTTGGTAAGCTAGCTTTTAGACTGATGCTAAGTATTTTTAGCACGATAAAACTGTGTAAAACGTAGAAAAGCAATTCATTCATATATTTGAATTCATATGTATAGCATGTTAGCATTAGCGTGTTTGCTACCATTACATCAACATTACGGGGGATCGGTAAGCTAGCTTAAAGTTAATACAAAGTATTTTAATCACGATAAAACTGATAAAACATAGAAAAGGAGTTCATTCATATATTTGAATTCATATGTATAGCATGTTAGCATTAGCATGTTTGCTACCATTACATCAACATTACGGGGGATCGGTAAGCTAGCTTAAAGTTAATACAAAGTATTTTAATCACGATAAAACTGTATAAAAAGGTAGAAAAGTAACAATTTATTCATATATTTGAATATAAATATATAGCATATTTGCATTAGCGTGTTTATTAGCGTTAGCTCCCATTAACTCAACAGCACTGGGTGTTGGTAAGCTAGCTGTTAGACTAATGCAAAGTATTTTTATCGCGATAAAACTGTATAAAACGTAGAAAAGTAATTCATTCATAAATTTAAATTTAAATGTATAGCATGTTAGCATTAGCATGTTTGCTACTATTGCATCAACATTACGAGGGATCGTTAAGCTAGCTTAAAGTTAGTACAAAGTATTTTAATCACGATAAAACTGTATAAAAAGGTAGAAAATTAATTAATTCATAAATTTGGATTTAAATGTATAGCATGTTAGCATTTGCGTGTTTGCTAGCATTAGCTCAACAGCACTGGGCTTCAGTAAACTAACTTTCAACTTAATTCTAAGTAATTTAGTCACAATAAAACTGTATAAAAAGGTACAAAAATTATTATTTATTCATACATTTGAATTTAAATATATAGCATATTAGCATTAGCGTGTTTGCTAGCATTAGCTCCCGTTAGCTCAACAGCACCAGGCTTTGGTAAGCTAGCTTTTAGGCTAATGCTAAGCATTTTAGTCACAATAAAACAACATCAAAGCGTAGAAGTCATCATTTTTCGTACTTTTGAAAGTAGATTATTGTGTAAGAATTTCTACTGCAACTTTCTTTTTACACATAGCATGTTAGCATTAGCGTGTTTGCTATGGTTAGCTACTGTCAGCTCAACTGCACCAGGCTTTGATTAGCTAGCATTTAGGTTAATGCTAAATATTTTATTTATGATTAAACTGTATAAAAACGTAGAAATGTTATAAATTAAATATATTTCTCTATATATTTCATGTGGAAGAACTTCTTAGATCATACTGCAGCTTTCCTTTTACATGTTAGCATGTTAGCATTAGCATATTTACTATTGTTAGCTACTGTTAGCTCAGCAACACTAGGCTTTTTTACCTTAACCTATGTATAAAATCTGAAAAAACACAAATTTAAGGATGTGTATCTAAGCTGCTCAACACTGGTTGCTAAGCAAAAGATGAAAATTGACTTTGTTGTAGTGACATCAAATTTGGAACAATTATTTATTTTCATTAGACGTGAATAAAGTCCTATGGTTGCTATGGGCCCTCACATTTTTAGAGACTGCAAATGTAGTTTACATGTTTGATTTTGGATAATATTTACCAAACTTATGTGATTTTTCTGCTTTATTTTTCATTAATCATAATGATTTTTCTTATAAAAATCAGTTTTGCTAAAAAAACATGTTAAATGTCTCAGATAAGCATTAAATAAATGAAGCCAGACACAGATTTTTACGGTTGCGCTCCGGTAAACGTGGCCTTTTGTGATGGCGGTTTGTCGTCTTTAAAACTTGCTGATGGCGCGTCCAAACAAACCCGAGCGTCAGCAGCTCCGCTCCAGAAAAGATCCGCCTTCGCCGCGGCGCCCGAGAGAGGAAGGAGAGCGAGCGAATGAATGGCGGCGGCGGCGGCGCTCCTTTCTTCCCCCGCTCGCCGCTCGGGTTATGGAAGCGCGGCCGTGACCCGGAGCGTCGCAGACAAAGGAGAAGGGGCAGAGAAAAACGAGTGGATGAAGAGAGGGAGGCTTGTTTTCTTGTTGTTGAAGAAAGGAGCAGGAAGTACGGCCGATTGACTGCAGCTGATGTGACAGGCGTCTTTAAACAACAGAAACGGTTTATGAAAGAACGCCAGCTGCCAAATCCACTGGAGTATATTGTTAAACAGTCAGGCAGTCGTGATGGGCGCAGACCGCCGCTTTGTTCTCCGGTTTTGTTCCAAAAAGTGGCTGTCACTTAAGCCTAAATAGACATGAAGTTGGAGGAGTGACGGGGGGGTTTGGTAAAAAAAAAAAAAAAAAAAGAAAATGTCCTCAGGTAGGATTCAGGCAGCTGAAAGAAACAAACCGTAGCATGAATAAGAAATTGGATTTCCACGAGTGTGGCGTGCGGCGTTCTGTGTTTAATACACGTCACTCACGCGGCTCTGGAAGTGGAACAGTGCTGCAGGGCGGAGTCCTCGTGGCGGGAATACTGTATGATGTAATAACCTGAGCCGATTCGCTCCGCGCTCCGGGCTGTCGTGTGCGAGGAGGGGGTTCGGGGGTTGGGGGGGGAAAGCCCCGTTTTTCCCGCCAAACGTCACTTTTCCAGAGCGTTCCGGTCCGCGATTGTCCTGCAGACATTTCATTTCTGGAGTAATTAAATTCTTTAATTAACCTTTCAAAGCGTCCTTATCTGTGCTTGCTGAGTTGTTACCGACCGTCAGCGTTCAGTGGACTCTTTAAAAAGGGCCGCCGCCGCCACCGCCACCGCCGCCTCACGGAATCGGACAGTTTTAGAGAGCGAATAATTCTGTCTGGATTTCCCGAGATTGTTCCTAGAATATTTTCCCAATTCTAAAAGCCCTGTTAAAGCCTTTTACTTTGAGAAAAATCACCTAAATTTATATTTACTCAACAACCAATAAAAAATGATGACATCACCGCGGGAGAAACCATAAAAAAATGAATGGGACCAAAATAATAAAAAAAAAAAAAGAAAAGCGGATAGCCAAAGGAAGTTTTGAAATCATGACACATTGGTAGCCATTTTTTGGACATTTTCCGAAAATATGGGGAAAAAAACTTTAGTTCCAACCATCTTGATGAAAATTTACACACAAGTCATAAGGTTAAGTCTCCAACTAAAACTGCAGTTTTGTTGACCTTTGACCTCAACAGAATTTGCCTTCTTTTATTACAGCGAGTTGTCATAAAACAAAAGATGATGAAGAAAAATTCTATAATTTTCATAATTAATGCTGTAAATTTATACCTTAAATTGTCATAATTGTTTTAAATAAATGCTCGTTTGACAAAATGTATTAATTGATCTAATTTAGATCAATAATCGATCCATAAAAATAAGAGATTGACCAACCCACAAACCTAAAACCCGCTAGCTTGATGCTAACGTATAATTGGGATTTCCCGTAGGACGGCTAACGCTAACGCTCAGTCGACCTAAATTTTCCAAACTCTTTTAAGAAAATATTTTTAAAGTAACCATTTGTGGCCTTAAATACAGGTTTTTTGCTCATTCTTCTCATTCTACTCTTCTTCTTCTGGGATGAGGTGTAATTCTGTAGCGCGATCGCCACCTAGTGGCCAAACCGAAACACCCTCCAGGAGAAGGAGAATTGTATGCTATTAACTATCTCGCTATTATTTCACTAATGCATTTTACAGTAAATTAACTGTATCAGATTAATATAAATATATTCAAAACAAATATGTAGATTGATTATGTATTTCTGAACAAATGTGTATAAATGTTTAAACTCAGAATCGAATTAATTAGAACTAAATGAAGTGGATTGAAAGAATTAAAAAAATCTAAATCAAATTGATTCTGGAAATGTTTAAACAAAAACATCCCACTGCTTTTTTTTTGTAAATGTTCAACTATATTTTCATAAAAGCGTGGCTTTTTCCTTCTAAAGTATTTTTAAATGATAAATTTACAACTTTATTTAGTGATTTAGTTAATGTTTTTATTATATTTTTATAACTTTTGTTAAAAACGTCCTTAAATCCTGAAGGATGAACTTTTTCATCTTCTGGATCTTCTGGGAGTTTTTTCTCCTAAATCAACCCAGTCCAACTTTCAAACTGATTTCTTGTTTATCAGATTTAGCCCAAATCCACTGGAGGGATTCTGCTTTTTTTTAACAAACTTCTTAATTTCCACTTGATAGTTGAACTTTTTTTTTAAAAATCTTTCCGAATTAAAAACATTTTTGCCCTAAAAAAAGAAATCAAACGTGACATTCCCACAGATTTGTCTGTTTTCTGACTGACGAGTTTTATTTTTAGGACGACTGGTTGTTTACTTAAAGCTCCCTGAAGAGACGGTTCATCGACTTTGAGCAGAACAAGTTAAAAATAACAACAAACAAGTGACAGTTTGAGTGAAAGAGGCTGAAAAGAGTCTCATCAGCTGCCGTGATTAGATCCGTTTGTGTTTTTGTTCTGATCGTCTCGCACCTGGCCAGCTTTTTTACTGAACGTTTTCTGCCCAGACTTGTTAGATTCGACTCCGGCGGCTTTAAAAATGGATGAACTTGGAGCCCAGAGGTTTCAGGGGTCAGTGAAGAGTTGTGTTTTTGAAACTAGTGTTAAAGCTGGATTTATCCTTCTGTCAGAGATGTTTGCCGCTCGAAATGTGGAGGATAAAAAAACTGAGATTTAAACATGTAAACCTAGAGCTACTTATTATGGGGTGTCCACTCATTTTATCTGAAGTCTAGGAGAACAGAGAGGATGGAAACTCTGTTTTGATGGATCTAGACCCTCTTCCTCCAAACAGCTTCGACTGAACCCGAATTTTTCTCTTATTTTGGTTTTTGGTTACCATCTTTGGCCTTTTATTTTTGTGAATAGTTGCTTTTTGTAAATAAATCCCAGAATTCTTTTATTCCTTGGATCTTTGCAAGAGATTGGGGGCTTGTCCAGGATTTCTACCTGGGACTTGAGGGTCATTTTAGTTGACGCCACTTTTAACCAAAGTTATAGCTCACAACACAGAAGGGTGTGATTTTCGAGCCTTTGACTCCCATCTGTTATCTTCAGATGACATTATCCTTTTGGTTTCCTAAAACTAAAACGACAATGTCGTCTGGGGGCTCGTCCAGGATTTAAATCTAGATTATTTACACCAGATTCAACAAAATATAGTGCTCAAAATATATGTTTTTGAAAGCCTTCAACTCCCATCTCTGTTATCTTCAGATGACATTGTCCTTTTGGTTTCCTAAAACTAAAACGACAATGTCGTCTGGGGGCTCGTCCGGGATTTGAATCTTGACACGAGATTAAACAAAATATAGTGCTCGAAATATATGTTTTTGAAAGCCTTCAACTACCATCTCTGTTATTTGCAGATGACATTGTCCTTTTGGTTTCCTAAAACTAAAACGACAATGTCGTCTGGGGGCTCGTCCAGGATTTAAATCTAGATTATTTACACCAGATTCAACAAAATATAGTGCTCAAAATATATGTTTTTGAAAGCCTTCAACTCCCATCTCTGTTATCTTCAGATGACATTGTCCTTTTGGTTTCCTAAAACTAAAACGACAATGTCGTCTGGGGGCTCGTCCGGGATTTGAATCTTGACACGAGATTAAACAAAATATAGTGCTCGAAATATATGTTTTTGAAAGCCTTCAACTACCATCTCTGTTATTTGCAGATGACATTGTCCTTTTGGTTTCCTAAAACTAAAACGACACAATGTCGTCTGGGGGCTCGTCCAGGATTTAAATCTAGATTATTTACACCAGATTCAACAAAATATAGTGCTCAAAATATATGTTTTTGAAAGCCTTCAACTCCCATCTCTGTTATCTTCAGATGACATTGTCCTTTTGGTTTCCTAAAACTAAAACGACAATGTCATCTGGGGGCTCGTCCGGGATTTGAATCTAGACACTAGATCCAACAAAATATAGTTCTCAAAATATGTTTTTGAAAGCCTTCAACTACCATCTCTGTTATTTGCAGATGACATTGTCCTTTTGGTTTCCTAAAACTAAAACGACAGTGTCGTCTGGGGGCTCGTCTGGGATTTGAATCTAGACACCAGATTCAACAAAATATAGTGCTCGAAATATATGGTTTTGAAATCTTCAACTCCCATCTCTGTTATTTGCAGATGACATTTTCCTTTTGGTTTCCTAAAACTAAAACGACAGTGTCGTCTGGGGGCTCGTCCGGGATT
Organism: Oryzias javanicus; assembly: GCA_003999625.1. Lineage (NCBI taxonomy): Eukaryota > Metazoa > Chordata > Actinopteri > Beloniformes > Adrianichthyidae > Oryzias > Oryzias javanicus. Next base: position 13,485,989 of record CM012459.1, read on the forward strand.
TGAATCTAGACACCAGATTCAACAAAATATAGTGCTCAAAATATATGTTTTGAAAAGCCTTAAACTCCCATCTTTGTTATTTGCAGATGACATTGTCCTTTTGGTTTCCTAAAACTAAAACGACAATGTCGTCTGGGGGCTCGTCCGGGATTTGAATATTTACACCAGATTCAACAAAATATAGTGCTCGAAATATATGTTTTTGAAAGCCTTCAACTCCCATCTCTGTTATTTGCAGATGACATTGTCCTTTTGGTTTCCTAAAACTAAAACGACAATGTCGTCTGGGGGCTCGTCTGGGATTTGAAACTAGACACCAGATTCAACAAAATATAGAGCTCGAAATATATGTTTTTGAAAGCCTTCAACTCCCATCTCTGTTATTTGCAGATGACACTATCCTTTTGGTTTCCTAAAACTAAAACGACAATGTCATCTGGGGGCTCGTCCAGGATTTAAATCTAGGATATTTACACCAGATTCAACAAAATATAGTGCTCGAAATATATGTTTTTTAAAGCTTTCAACTCCCATCTCTGTTATTTGCAGATGACATTGTCCTTTTGGCTTCCTAAAGCTAAAAGGACAATGTCATCTGGGGGGCTCATTCGGGATTTGACTCTAGACACTAGATTCAACAATATATAGTGCGCGAAATATATGTTTTTGAAAGCCTTCAACTCCCATCTCTGTTATCGTCAGATGACATTGTCCTTTTGGTTTCCTAAAACTAAAACGACAATGTTGTCTGGGGGCTCATCCAGGATTTAAATCTAAACACCAGATTCAACAAAATATAGTGCTCGAAATATATGGTTTTGAAAGCCTTCAAATCCCATCTCTGTTATTTGCAGATGACATTGTCCTTTTGGTTTCCTAAAGCTAAAAGGACAATCTCATCTGGGGACTCATCCGGGATTTGAATTTAGGACTAGTCTACACCAGATTCAGCAAAAATTAGGGCTCAAAGCAGACTTTTTTTGGAGCCTTCGACCCCCATCTTTGTTATACGCAGATGACATTGTCCTTTAGACTTCCTAAAGCTTCAACCTTTAGCTTCCCCTGGAATAGTTTGTGGTGGTGTGTGAAACTACTGGGTTGAGATTTAGTGTCACTAAGGCCAAAGTCATTGTTTCCAGCTGAGCAGAAGGGGGACGTCCCAAAGGGTCACAGTGGGAGTTCAGGTTTCTGGATGTTTACATTCAAGTGAAAGCTTGTACTATCCCGTTTTGTTGAAGTGGTTTACTAGTAGATCTTTCCTCCGACCTTCATGTATGTCTGCTTGAACGTGAATGAGCAGTAAAGATCAGAGATAGTCTCAGCTGTTTCTGAAGCGTCTACAACAAGAAGATAACGGATTGTATTGTAATCCTTCCAGACTTATCAAATTTAACGCTTTTCATACTCCTCTGTCGTCTATTGTTTTCCACTTCTTTTCAAAGGAACACTTTTTTTTTTTTTGTAAATACGTTTTGCCAGCTTGCGTTTTACATAAAACTGGTGTCTGTTGCCATGGCAACCCCTAAGTGTCGGCGTAGGTCTTGAAAGCGGCGCTGACTCCCGGCTAAACTTTCAACACTTTCCTCTGTCTGTCCTTTCATCCTTTCGTTCCTGCAGCGCTTTCTGTGCATCACAGAGAGCGAGCGCCCGTCTCCGTGCAGAGGATTCAGCTGCCGGTTTGATTTTTCTCCTCTCAGCCGAGACTCGTGGATGTTTTTGTAATAATCGCTCATTTTTGGGTGTGATTATGAGGCCAGTTTTATTCTTTCCCGCGTCTCATCTTGTGGCCATTAACTCCGAAACATAATGACTACATTTCCTCTCATCCCTCGACGCCGCACTTGGGAAGATGATGCTAATTTGGACGAGGAGTTCGGAGGCCTCTGGTCCTCTCGCCTCATTCGCCGAGGGTCCCCGGCGCTCGGCGACATTAAAGCCAGACTGAAGCGTGAACGTATGGCCGGCTATTAAGTGGCAAATGCTGGCAGAAGAGCTCTTTTGCAGAGGAACACATTTATGCCTAATAGCTCCAAGAGCAGAGTGATGGAAATCTGACATTTTCAAAGCAAAGCCTCGCCGCCGCCGCCGCCGCCGTGGCTTCTTTTCAATCTTCTCCGTTTTTAAAGCGAGGATGAAACCTGCGCTTCCACCCGTAGTTATGCGACCGAGCTGAAGGATCCGGGGTGTCATGCTCAGTTAACTCGCCGTGTCCCGAGATTCTCCGAGCCTCCCGCCCCCTAATGGCTGCTTGAGGGAGGAGTTAATGTCATCAGCGGGCCACATGCTCTGCTGTGGGAGTCCCACTCCACCCTGGACCATTAATTTCAAGTGCTCCTCATACTGCTGGCCCCTTATTTTCCATCTTCCAGCCCCTTTCCCTCCTTCCATCATCACCTTTGCGCACCCAGCCCAATTTCTGCGTTCCTCTGGCTCATTTTGAGCTGTAATTGGACAGGAGTCCCCGGGGACGTTCGTCAGCACGCCCCGCTGCCTGGCGTGTCATCGGGGCCACGGTCGATAAGCAGTGCTCACCGTCGGCCTAACACTCCCAAATCCACCGACTTGAAGCGTCTCCGTGGAGTCGGTCCCCTCCGTCTGGGTGAGATTATTCTCCTTTCTACGACCAATTTTAGGACCGTCGCGTTTGAAGATTCAAAATCCCCGAACCCCTCCTGCTTCAATAGAACAAGTTTACAACGTCAGACGTTGGCTCCGCCCACAGTGTTACCATGGCAACCACACACAGAAAGGCCCTCTGGAGCAGGCATAACTTTCAGGGCGTGTGCCGATGTTTTCAAACTTCTTTGCTCGTTTCTGGATTTCTGTCATCGGATGTGGGTTTTCTATTTCCAAATGTTTTGATGTAAAACACTTTTTTTTTTTTTTGTTTTAAGCGACAATTTTTTCTTTATAATTAGATGGAAGTGCAGTGAGAAGGTAGAACAAGAATGAGAGAGTCTTTGTAAGAGTTTTTCAGTCGTTAAATAGTTTTTCCTTCTTACTTCCTTTTTCAATCCTCTAAATCCAGCTGCAGTATTAAGTGGGGGCTCGTCCGAGATCTGAGTCTAGGACTTTACTTATATTAGTCGATTTCAAATTTAACGAAAATTAGTACTTAACGTTCATGTATTTTTGTAAATAGTTGCTTTATTGTAAAAGAATCAGATGACTTTTATTTCTGGGGTTTTACAATCCTCTAAGCTGGGCTGTTGCAGAAATTGGGGGCTCGTCCGGGATCTGTACCTAGGACTTGAGGGTCATTTGGCAGTGTCAATGACAGTGTGCAGAGAGAGGGAGGAATCGCGCACGAGGTTCCGTACACGGGACAGAGGCTGGCAGTTCAGGCGACGCCGTGGTTAACTTATGAGTGTGGCGATGTTCAAAACTTTTGAGCTCGTTTTTGTTTTATCTGTACTTTTTCATGAACTCCAGGTTATCCTTTAGACCAGGGGTGGGCAAACTACGGCCCGGGGGCCACATGCGGCCCCTTAGGCTACTTAATCTGGCCCTCCAAATTAAAATGCATTTAATCAAAATCCTAATTATTGTTTTATTTTCATTGTATTTCTGGTTTCTTCTCATGAATGGTGTTGTTTCTCTGGGGTTCATGTGTGTTTTTTTCTGAGTCAGATGGTGATTTTTCGGATTTCTTTGAGTTCGCATTTTCCTCTGAAGAACATCAACCCATTGGATTACCAAAAAGAGAACAAAAATCAAAATTTAGAAATTAAAATTCCCAAATTTTCTGTTTTAAATGAATATATGTGAATTTTAATCCAAATTAAAGCATGTTTTTCTCTAAATGCCATATTATCTTTTTAGTTTATGAGGTTGATTACCAAATCTCTCCTTCCATCTGCTCCTTGTCCGGCCCTTATGCCAAATTTTGGAACCCTATGTGGCCCACAAATCAAAAAGTTTGCCCACTCTGCTTTAGACGTTTGTTCATTCACTGGACAAAAACAAGGTGTTGACATCACCCAAAGACATCGTCTTAAGAAATCTGGCCAAATCTGTCATCGTTACTTCCTGATACTCTGCCGCCATTTTGAAACCCGACAACAGTGATTGGTCCGAGTCGGTGTGAGTCACCGTTTTGAAGGAACTAGTCATTAATCATGAGTGAAGTTCACATGAATCTGTCCAATGTTTTAAACGGGACTACTTTAATTGAGGCATTTGATTGGCCGGTTTATTACTCGAATAACTTGAAGATCGAGAAGACGTTAAGAATGGTCTGAAGAACAGCGGTTTATTCCTCTACAGAAGTTCAAGGGAATTTTCTCTTCTTGTAGCTACTTCCTGTTTGGAACCTCAGGGAGGAGGGGTCACTCAGTCCAGCTCTTATATACAGTCAGTTGTCAAACACGTTTCCTTCATTTGCCTCAGTTGGGCATCAGATTTATAATGAAATATCTGAGAGCTCCACCTAGTGGTGGATCCTGATATGCTGGTTCAAGCTTTATTTGTTTAATGAAAGTGTTTCAAACAGAAAGCCATCAGCCTTCACGGTTGATTGAAAGTGCGCTGCCCTTCAAAACACATCTTTGAATAACCAGGTCGATTACATATTCCTCCAGTTTTATTGTTTGCGTGGCCTCTCTCTGCTGTAGAAACGTCTGTACAGAAGGGAGTGGAGGATCGTCCTTTAACCAGAGAAAAGCCGTTTGCTGTGCGCTGATTCGTGGATGAGGAACTTCTTCCTGGCGTCTTCGTTGAGAGATGTGTGTTTGTTTACGGGGGCTCCGCCGTCTCTGCTCCTAATGCTCTCGCCCTCATTAATTCGCCTGATGGTCTTTGATTTGCCGGGCATCACTAAGTCGCATTAGGAAATGTATTTCTCAGCTCTTACTTAACGACGCTTCCAGAACCAATGCAATTAAACTCGCATTTAAATGCTGGAGGTTTCCGTCTAAATTCATGAGCCGACACAGTCGCTTGGTTTGGTCCAAAATGAAAGGTGAGCGATGAAAACTTTGGGGGAACTAAAGAAACCTTTGCCAAAAACACGACTTCTCTAGACTTTCCCGATGTGGAGATGTGAGGTGTGAGGGTCTTCCAATGACCTCTCGGGTAATTGGTGAAGGATAAGTCAATCAAGGGTAAAGACTTTTCCTCTTTAACGGTTGCTATAGCAACTGGTAGCACCGTTACAGAGGTGATGATTCGATTTTACTCGATTCTTGATTCACGATTCAAATTAAGATCAACTATTCACGGATCAAACCACGATTTTTACTATTTCATTCATGAAAATTAAGATAACGTGTATTTAATCAGCATCATTTCTACTAGAGCTGGGCGATAATGAGCATTGGGGTATCAATCCGATACCGTTCGATATCACAAATATTGATACCAAAATCAAGTTTTCTGATATTGACCATTATTTGATCTGTATCAATCCGATACTGATCCAATGATGGTCGATATCGATAACAATATCAATATCACAAATATCGATATATCAATATTCACCAGTATTGCATTGTTGTTGATCTGATACTGATCTTATACTGGTAAATATCAAAAATATCGATACCACACTTATAACTTCTGTTCAAAAATGATGGGAATTTATGATGTTTTTCTGTTTTAAAGCCCCAAAAGTTCAACTTTTCTGCAGCTGTTATTGGAAAATATTGTAATTCAAATACTGCGAGTGGTGTAGTAATACAGTATTCTACATGTACGAGGGGTGGGGGTGTTCCTGCTTTACACCCCCCCTCCTTTGGTAGTGAAGTGGGTACTACGCCCCCCTCACTCTCCTGTTCAGCCCCTTGCCACCTTGCTCAAATATGCAGGTTTATAATTAATTAGAAAGACACTTTTTTTCAAAATGGCGGGTTTTCTGTTGGTTTTATCTCCATAGCAACTATTTTATAATTTGGTCACCTGGTGGTGACAAACACGATTATGTGATTTTCATACGGATCGGTAAAAAAATGGTTTTTGATTTCCTTAGCAACGGAGGTTTTTTGTCAGCCACGCCCACATTTCTAATATGTTTATAGCGTGTGACATATCGTTCCGTTCAGCTTGACCCAGGGATTCATGTGGGAAAATTTCCACAACATTCAGGTAAAAAATGTGGGTGCAAAAGAGGAAACAAGCATTTTTTTTGGGTAGATAACGGCCTCTTTACAAGGTCTTTTTTCCCTTATTGTATTTAAGGGGGCTTCCACGTCGTCTTTTGTGTCTCTGTTCACCTCCACCGGTACCAGATGACATTTTTTTCCATTTACCTCCATGAGCTGCAGGCTTCGCTGTCATAGAGGCCTACATGGGTAATCCCTGGAAACAATAAGGTAAGAAGGTTAGCAGAGAATGATAGTAAGCAGATTATTTTTAGGGATTCCTTTAACATTAGCCGACTCTAGTTTGGCCCAAAGGATGAAAAAAAATGATAATAAAGGCGCATAAATGCTCCAAAAATAATCCCGGTCCTAATTTACACTTTCATTTGCGACTCACTCGTCTCATTTGCATGTATCCATACCTCCTGAGCTGTGCGGCTGAATGGGCCTAATTGAATAGTTGATCACATATTAATCTAATTAGTGTGGTTCAGTGGCGGTCATTGTGCGCTCAGCTCATTTCTTCTGTCGTGTTATTGTGTTCTCTCAGGCCAGAGGCGGTGGTTGGCCCCAGATGGTTTACCGCCGCCGGTCCTTTTGTCCCGGGATCAGACCCCCCCCCCCCGCCCATACGGCTGTGTGATCAGAAGAGGGGGCAATATGAGGAAGTGAAAGATGAGGCCATTACAGTTAAGGGCGATCATCTCCCTATCCGAGTTTTCCATGAAAAGGCAAAAAGGCAACAAGTGGAGCCTAATGGGAAAAATGCAGATGAATGCAAATGAGAAGCTCGGCGGGAGATTAAAGCTCTCCGGGATGGAGAGGCCGAGCGCGCGGAGCTCAAAGCCAAAAATCCAAACCAGTCAAACTCGTAGGGTCGGCGCCGTTCTCTGGTCTGTGGGCTTCGGCACAGGCCCTGCAGGATGTGGATTTGGATTTTGCAGATTGCTGCTACGGAGCTACGGCTCTGAGTTACCGATTGATTAGTTTCAAAGATTCTCTGGTTCTTTTGGGACTTCCTTTGTTTGTTTGTTTTCTTGACTTTGATGACTTAATTTGTTTCCCGCTGCCGTCCTGGACTGAAGGACCAGATTATTTCTGCACCTTTGAGCAAAAATTTGACCCCTACCACCTCCTACTACTCACCAAATTCATACCCAACTCATACACATCGAATGAAATTTAGCCATAATAAACGAAGGTCCCAAAAAATGATGACATCACAAATTATGACATCACAAATTGATGACATCACAGTCCGAGAAAATGAATAGAATCAACGTAATTCCACCAGATTTTGAATTACGTTGATTGTGTCAACAATTAATAACAGTGGATCTCCGGTGTTAACGGGTTAAACTCCTCAAAGGGTTTTTGATCAATCATTGGAAAGCTACTCGGAAACAAGAATCACATGATCAGAGGAAACAAGAATCACATGATTCCCTGTGTCAAGCTGAGCAAAACGATATGTCATATGATATGACTATGTTAGGAAATGTGGGCGTGGCTACCAAAAAACTCAGTTGCTAAGGAAATTTTAAAATGAAAAAATTGCCGATCCTTATAAAAATCACATAATCGTGTTTGTCACCACCAGGCGACCAAAAAATAAAATGGTTGCTATGGAGATAAAACTACCAGAAAAGCAGCTATTTTGAAAATATAAGTAATTTTTAATTAATTCGTCATCTGCATGTTTGAGCAGAGTAGATAGATAGATAGATAGATATACTTTATTAATCCTTCTGGAAATTAAGTGGCTGTTAAGTGGGAGAGAGAGGGGCGTGTTGCAGCTGTCCCACCAGTTAGGGAGGAGGGGGGGGTAAAACAGGGATACCCCCCACCCCCTACCGCAGGTAGTATACTCTAGTATTACATCACTTGATGCTTTTGAATTCAAATACTTTCCAATAAATCCAAACAAACATGATTCAAACATGCAGAAAAGTCAAAATTTTGAGGCTTTAAAACAGAAAATTATCATAAATTCGGAATATTTTAACTCAAACACTGAAGTCTAGAATACTTTGGGTGGATTACAGCAGCAGAATAAATACTCTGGGATTGCCGAGAATATTGAACATTTTTCCAAAGTGCAGCTAAAATACTTTGAATTGACAATAATTCAAAGTCTAGTTTTAATTCAATGTCTTCCACTTACCATCTTTTATTTTTGAAATTGGACTTTCCATTTAAGAGTTTTAAAGTTGTACTTTACCTGCAGAAACAGATCTTTCTAAACACAACGGACCAGTTAACCTGATGAACTTGAGCATATTCTGCTGGAACTGAGGGCGTTCACCTGCACAGGTGAGACACTCAGAGCTTTGAATGGATCGGCTCGTTAAAGAAGCGTTTGGAGGATTTGACCTCTGACCTCCGTGGAGAATCTTATTTTGTCAAAAACAGAATTTGAAGTTTTACAAACGTCTACAGAGGCGAACATCTTTAGACTTTAGATTTCACCTTTAGATTCCACGACGACCGATAGGGAATAACTGTTGACCGGGCTGTGGGCGGAGCTAAAATAAGATGGACGTCATAGGAAAAGCAGTTGATAAACAGAACCTCGGAGGCGGAAAATGTAAAAGCAGAAGAATTAAACAAGGCTTCAAGCTGTGACTTCCTCCTATCCTGGGTTCGTTAAGATCATTCACTGCTCTTCCCAGTTTTTACCCAGAATCCCTTTGGCTGCTGGAATGTGTCTGTTAAATCTCTGGAGTTCAGAGTCGATTCTCTGAATTCTCTGATATCTGCACCATGTCCTCCTTCAACGTTCTGCTCACCTGACAGGTGGGGCAGGTGATCTTCAGGTATTCAGGTATCTGCTGGGTTTGAGGTTTAGGTTTTCTTCTGCTGGTTTTGTTCGTTTTCTCCTCTTTGTCTTCAGCAGTCGTACACTGCTGGGTTTTGTTATGTTAGTTTGGGGTTGGACCTTGATGACGTTTTGTTTTTTCATGATTAGGTAGATTTTGGTTAGACTTCCCTGTTTTTGTTTGTCCCAACACATTTAGTTGTGTTCTTTCTCTGAAGGACAACAATTTTTGTTTATTTAACAAACTGTTCCTTTTATTCTGAAAGGTTCAGTTTTTATGTTCTGGTCCCCTTTTGATTTTATTTTTTAGTGCTTTGAATGTTAACGCACACGATTGATAAAAAAGGAAAGAAAACTTTAGTATTTATCCTTTTTCGGGTCTTTTCCCACTTAGACCATGGTTATTTACAGAATAAACACATATTAAATAGGGTTTTAGTTCTTTAATCTTGCTATTTTTTGGTTTGAATCACTTTTTTTTACTAAAGTGGAGGATTTGATCCATGGTTTCGGCGCCATATTGTCATCTAAAATTCACCCATTGTGATTAATCACAACACAAAAGTGCGATTAATCTGTTTTTTTAACCGATTGACGCACTCAGGAAAAATAAAAGTAAAAGTTTTGTTTGTGTTTTCATATTGAAAAATACTGTTAGTAAAACAAAAATCTTTTTTTCCAGTTTGTAATTAATGAGTTAATTTTATTTAATCGATTCCCAGCTTTATTTTATTTTTTTGCAAATATTTGGTAAGTTTTCCCACAAACCAGCGACATCCACGTTACTCCAGAAGCATTTAACTTAAATATTTATTTTAAAAAATACTTTCAATTCTTGAACATAAGCAGGACAGAGAATGTGGAGCTATTCTTTCTTTTTTTTAATTAAGCGCTTCTTATCTGCTGCTTTTCCCGGAGCTTTCTGGTTTCGGCTGATTCCAGGGATTGATGCATCATTTTATGTTCCGGCTTCCATTTTTTTTTTTTTTTTTGTCCCGGCTCCGTAACGACTCGCCGCGCTGTAATTAAAAGAAACTGTGGGAACAGTGGAACTTCAAGAGCTTGGAGTTCTAAAGCTCCACGTTTCTGGAGCGGTTTTCACCTGATGGGGTTCTAGTGGATAATTGAGCGGGCGTCCGCTGGACGGCGTCCCGCCTCCGGCTGGACGGCGTCGACGTTCGGATCCGGCCGCGCTCATAAATCCACCGTTTACAGTCAAACATCCTTCGCTCTAAGAGCAGCTGTAAATCAATACGTGACGTTTCCAACCTCGTGAAACAAAGACTCACATGTTCAGGTCAGGAGGGCAGACTCTTCTATTTTTTTGGGTGTAACAGTTTGAGGTTTGAGCTCAGGCTCGAGGTTTCTGCACTGTCAGGTTTCCAACAGGTCTGCAGCTCATCACATGTTGGACATTCTTCACGTTGTAAACTCTCTCTGTGTTTATTCTAAAAGCTGGATCCTCTCAGAGCCAAACCAACGCCGTCATGAGAACTTCATTACCGCGTTCTGGACTTCAGAGCGTCGCAGGACTCTGGTCTCGCTCCTGGAGCGCGCTGTCATACAGCAGGAATGTGTTTGTTTCAGTTTCCATGGAGAAAAACTAAATGCCGACGATGGAGAATCAAGGTCAGGCACGAGCATTTGATCAAGGCTTCGCTGACGGTTTTTTATTTAAGTCTCGCTATTGTCGCAGGCGGCTGAGCGCGGCTGCATTTATTCTCCACAATTACCCCCCCCACATCAAAAAAAAAAAGAAAGAGCTGCGCTGCAACAATAGTTACGCTTTAACCCCCCAATGCTGAGTCCCATCCAGGATTTGCATCTGTCCTAAAATCTCCTGGATGCCCCGGTCCCATGTGGGCGGAGCTACCACCAAAGTTTCGCTGGACTTCAGTTGTTGCCGCATCATGGAACACATAGGAGCTTGGGTTTTGGAAAGCACCAGAGTACAGGGTGTATCCTGCCTTCGCCCAACAGGAACCGAGACGTCCTACGATTGTGTTGATGTTGTCAGGATGACCACTTTGGTGAAACTTTCCTCAGCTGGCAGTCATTAAACGGTCATTCCTGACAGAAAATATTAAAAAAATTTACGATAAAGCCCACCTGAAATAAATACATTCTTTTAACTTATTTCATTTCTAAGTCGCATCAAACTCTGAAGCGAACGAGAAGTTTCAGACGATTAAAACTAAAACAAACTTTCTTGTGTCTAACCTTGTTTTTAACACAAAAAAACCCACAAATCCAATCCTGTCGCTTGTTAACCACGTTAGAAACAGTAGCTACATTAGCATAGTAACACGGAAAAACATTATAATGCTGAAACAAACCCTACTTTGACTACGCTAACTCCAACCCTCCTTTATAACAGGTCCGACACCGCTACAAATAAGCTACATTAGCAGCGTTAGCATACTCACGATACCTTTTAACTCCAACCTTGTTTGCAACATGTAAATAAAACAACTGATGCCACTTAAACCTGCTTTACTTAGGCTAAGCTAACTCAACTTTGTTATTAACGCTTAAATTAAACACAGATCCAAAACTTTACACGTTAGCCACATTATAAACATTATCCACGTTAGCGTATTTGCAATACGAAGAACTGCCCACCGTATTCATAACATGAAACGACAAAACACCTAAGAACGCTAAAACGTTACTGTGACTTCGCTAACTCCCAACCGTGTTTGTAACTTGTAAGAAAACAACACTGCTACACATTAGCCACATTGGCAGCATTAGCATATTCACAATATGTTTGCAACACATACAAAAGCAAACCGATATCGCTGAAACATACTGAACTGTGACTATGCTAACTCTTAATCTTCTTACTAACACTATAAAAAACAGACATATGTTACAATTTAACATGTTATAAACATTTTAGCCACGTTAGCGTATTTGCAATACCTGTAACTGCCTACAGTGTCTGCAGCGCGCAACAAAAACAAACTAAGAAAGCTAAAATGAACGTTACTGTGACTGCGCTAACTCCCAACCTTGTTTGTAGCTAATAAGATAAACCTACGCTATGATGCCACTACACAAAAGCTACATTAGCAGCGTTAGCATGTTCACGATACCTCTAACTCCCAACCGTGTTTGCAACACGTGCAAAAACAAAGTGATATCACAAAAGCATACTTAACTGTGACTATGCTAAATATTAAAACAAGTAGAAAAAAAACTAAATCTGACGCTGCTACATATTAGCCACATTAGCAGCGTTAGCGTAATCACAAAACCCGTAACTCCCAACCGTGTTTCCAACACGAAAAAAACAAACTGATAGCACTAAAACCCACTTAACTGTGACTATGCTAACTTTTTACATTGTTAATAACACGTAAAAAAAAAAAAATCTGATGTTGCTACACATTAGCCACATTAGCAGCATTAGCATATTCACAATATGTTTGCAACACTTACAAAAGCAAACCGATACCGCTAAAACATACTGAACTGTGACCATGCTAACTCTTAATCTTCTTACTAACACTATAAAAAACGATACATGTTACAATTTAACATGTTATAAACATTTTAGCCACGTTAGCGTATTTGCAATACCTCTAACTGCCTACAATGTCTGCAGCGTGCAACAAAAACAAACTAAGAAAGCTAAAATGAACGTTACTGTGACTGCGCTAACTCCCAACCTTGTTTGTAAGTAAAAAGAAAAACCCACACTATGACGCCACTACACATAAGCTACATTAGCAGCGTTAGCATGTTCACGATACCTCTAACTCCCAACCGTGTTTGCAACACGTGCAAAGACAAAGTGATATCACAAAAGCATACTTAACTGTGACTATGCTAAATATTAAAACAAGTAGAAAAAAAACCAAAACCTAATGCTGCTACATATTAGCCACATTAGCTACATTAGCGTATTCACAAAACCCTTAACTCTCAACACGAAAAAAAACAACTGATAGCACTAAAACCCACTCAACTGTGAATATGCTAACTTTTTACATTGTTAATAACAAGTAAAAAAAAAAATCTGGTGCTGCTACATATTAGCCACATTAGCAGCGTTGGATTAATCATGAAATTGAAATCTCTAACTCCCAATCGTGTTTGCAAAACGTTAAAAACAGACTGATGTCACTAAAACAGACTTAACTGTGATACGCTAACACCTTACAATGTTAGTAACACGTAAGATAAAACAGTTCCCACACGTTACACGTTAGCGTGATTACAATAACACCCACGCTTGTTTGGAACATTTTTAATAAAATAATAGACCAACATCTGACTCAACATCAACAACCAGAAGTAATCTAGGTGTAAAAGTTCTGGATTTTAAGGTTTATTGTCATTAAAAAAAATTGAAATTTTAAGTGCATTTTAGTGCAAAAGAGGTTTTTTTTTTCTTTTAAATTACTATAAAAATGTGTTTTTATCTCGGGGAATTTTATTTTGATATTTCTTTCAATCTATCCCAGTTGTTGGTCAAATATTTTCCTCTTCTTCTCAGGGAAAAACACGATTTCCTAAAAGAATTTCCTCGTTTGGTCGACATTAATCAAAATTCAAAAAATATCTTTAAATATTTCATCCTTACAGAAACTGTGACACACCTTTAAAGCCAAATATCTAGACACACCGGGGGGGAAGATTGTTTTGAGGTCAACACTGGAACAAAAGCAGCTGCAGGAAGATTAACCTGGAAAAATATTCCATAAATTATCCGGTTTAAGCAGATCCGGCCAACTGAGCCGTCCTTATCTAACTGCACACTATCTCCTACATGCAAAATTGAGCAAGCCCACTGGAGACGCTCTTCAGAAAGCTTGGAGTGGGACTCGTCCACCAAGTGGGGCTAATTATGCAAATCCCTCCCTCATCCTCATTGGCCGGGGTCAGAGCCGTGATGCTAATCGTTAAGCGGCGACAGCAGAAGCAGAAATCAAAAGAGGCTTTGAGGGAAACCGGGCCTTTCACACGTTGATACGTCGGTGCGTTTCCTCTCTTCGCTCCGTTCCTCGTCTCGCTTTTCTGGGACGCGTTCGGCGGGGGGAGGAATCGAGGCCTTTATGGCGCAGCGGTCGACACTTCCCGTTTCCACAGCGACACGCTGCAGAATCTGGGCTGTATCCGTGGCGACCCCGGTTCCCCGACGGGCCCTAATCCAAAGTCGCGGGCCCCGCGGCGGGGCGGATCCTGTTCCCCGCCTGCGCCAGAGATATTCTGCCCTCGAGGGGGAACGCATACCTCCAGAGAGCAGAACACATGAGCAAATTCCATCAAGGAGACATTTACCCAACGTCCAGATGGGAAGTTAAGAATTTAAATGAGATTTACATAAAAAATGGGCTCAGAAGAAGAATTTTGAAATGTGGATTGGTTTCATGCAAATATTTGAAGAGGATCCACGTTCTCCTGCTTATCTGAGGTCAGTAGAGCACAGATCCCCTCTCCCGTTTCCTCTCGGCTCTCCAGCGACTTCTTCTAACCTTTCCCTCCATTTGGACTTCTTAAAGACTCTTACTGAACCACCTGAGCTGGCGCTTTTCCTCGCGGCTCCTCTTCCATTGGCCGATCTCTCTCTTCGAGTGCGAGCGCACGAGTTCAGGTCAGGACTGGAAAGTAGGTCGGTCGGTAACTTTGCAGCTCTGCCTTCTCCACGCCGTAGAGGATCGGTCCGTTTCGTCTGCCTGACAATCCTCTTACGGAACGGCTACTGTCCTACTTCACGGCTCCTTCCTCTGGTCTCTGTGTGAACGCCGCCGGCGCTTCCACTTCACATCATCTGCTGGACGTCTGAAGTCCATCCGCGGACAAGGAAGCATCCTGAAAGAACCGTTTTCTCTCCATCTTTGTATTTTTATTTATTTTAATTTGAGCGAGAAATGTTCAAACTGGGGCTGTGAACATTAACGCGTTAACGCACGATAGAAGCGTTAATATGTTTTAACGCAAATTCATCAAAGAAACAGTCCTTTGCTTTAACTCAGAGGTTCAGGCTTCCACGGCGTGTTTTAAAACAAAGAAATAAATATTTAATCAGTTTTTAGTCACAAACGATTATTTTGATCGTCGACTAATCACCGATTATTTTTCCCGATTAGTCGACTAATCGTGTCACGGGCAAACTGGATGTAAATTATCTTAACCATCATTTGCTTTAAACTAACTACAAACTTGATATATAGCATTACCAGCAATCATGCTAGTGTGAATGCTTTAAGCTAATTTTGGCCGCTGAAGATGCTGAAATTCATAGCTGCAACCACTGAAGTTGATAGCTGAAATCGCTGAAGCTAATAGCTAAAAATGCTGAAGCTGATAGCTAGCTCAACTTCAAAATACCTTAAAAAAACGGGAAAAAAAATTAGCCAAAACAGCTAGCGTGTCAATGTTAGCTTAACTCCAAAACAGCCTAAATAACAACAAAAAAAAAGGAAAAATTAGCTAAAGCAGCAAGCCTGTAGCTAAAATATATTAGCTAAACTCCAAAATGGACACAAAAAAAAATTTAAAAAGCCAAAACAGCTAGCATGCAGCTAAAATATTAGCTAAACTCCAAAATAGTCTAAAAATCCTTAACAAAAGCCAATATATTCCAAAAAGTTAGCAGAATGCTACCATAACTTTACTTCACTGTGACTCCACATAATTTGAAGTAACGACTAATCGACTATTAAATTAGTCGTCGATTATTTTAATCGTCGATTAGTCGACTAATCGTGTCAGCCCTACTTTATTCCCGCTATTTTAGTGGTTAAGATCACTTTTTACAAAAAGTGGATTATTTAATCTGTGCTCTGGTGCCATATTGTACAAATCAAATTTACCTGATAAATCATTGCGATTAATTGTGATTAATCAAGACACAAAATTGCGATTAATCCAATTTTTTTTTTTAATAATCGATTGAGAAGTAATTAAAAATAAAAGTTCTAGAAGTAAAGTTTCATGTGTGATTTTATATTATGATTAGTGGCAGATAATAAGTGGAGACGAAAAAAATAAATTATAGCGATTAATTTTTTAATTCTCATTTTCTTTACCTTAAAACGATAATCTAATGGATGATATTCTTCAGTATTGTGTTGGAGCGGAGTGTTCCCCTAATCATCACACTACCACCGCCGTGTTTGCCTGTTTCCTCAGTCATGAATCCAGTAATCTGGTAAGAAGTATGAGTTAGATGTCAGTACCGAGTGAATTCCTGCATCCAGGGAAATCCTAATGCATCTCCATACCATTCCCCCAGACGTCCTCTCCTTCTAAATTGTTGTAAGCACGAGTTGAATTATTTTGTTTTCATCAAGGGAAATCTGTTCCCATCATTATCTAACTTATTTGTAATCATTGCAATTTAACTGCTGCGGTTAAATTATACTGCTTCTGCCTATTTTATTTCCCTCGGGCTGTTGTTGTCGTCTTGAACCTGATTTGCAATTTGGTCTCAAAAAGGTGTTTTCTCTTTGTTTGGCATCGACTCACACTGTCGCCGCAGAAGCTCGAGGACTCTTTGTGAGAAATATCTTTCTTGAAACGGTCAAGTTTTTGGGTACAAGGCCGTCGCTTCACAGCTCATCACCTGCTTTGATTGATTTACCGAAGCGCTAGTAGTCTTAAGGCCCAAGGCCGAACGCTCCGCCAGGTCCAAACCTGTTCATTGATGGGACTTTTGTCACTGTACATAGAGTGGCCACCTCATGGAACATACTATTGTCATGTATGTGGTAAGAGTAGAAGTATTCTTAAGGCTATTGGAAGTTCTACTCACTTAATTACTACAGTGTGGGTACTGGCTCTGTGTAATGGCCGCATACTTGTCCACACGATACGTGACTTCCTATATCCTCCTTACTGTCCCTTACGTGTTGTATGCGTGTTCACTATGACCTGTCTAGAACCAGACTTTAACACTTGGGGACATTTTTATTTCTATGGAAATTAAAGCTGCCACAACTAGTCGACTGATTGACCATAAAAATGGTTGAAGACTAATTTAATGGTCCATTAGTCGTTCCTTTATATTATATGGAGTCAGAGTGTAGAAAAGATTAAAGTTATAGTAGCATTTGCTAGCCTTTTTGAGTATTTCTGACTTTTATAAGATGTTTGGTTTGATTTTTTGTTTTGGGAGTTTAACTTTAACAAATATTTCAGCTACATGCTAGCTGTTTTGGCTAATATAAGTGTTTTTTTTTGTTTGTCTTTTAGGTTGTTCTGGAGTTTAGCTTATATTTTAGCACCATGCTAGAAATTTTGAGTAACTTAGGATTTTTTTGCAGGCTATTTTGAAATTTAGCCAATATTTTGGAAGCATGCTAGCTGTTTTTGCTAATTTAGGATTTTTTTGTTTGTCTCTTAGGTTGTTTTGGAGTTTAGCTAACATTTTAGCACTATGCTACCTGTTTTGGCTAATTTCGACGTTTTTGTTACTAAGGTTATTTTGGAGTTTAGCCAATATTTCAGCTACATGCTAGCTCTTTTGACTAACTTAGGATTGTTTTTGCAGGCTATTTTGAAATTTAGCAAATATTTCAGCTACATGCTAGCTGTTTTGGCTAATATAAGTATTTTTTTTTGTTTGTCTTTTAGGTTGTTCTGGAGTTTAGCTAACATTTCAGCACCATGCTACCTGTTTTGGCTAATTTCGACTTTTTTGTTACTAAGGTTATTTTGGAGTTTAGCCAATATTTCAGCTACATGCTAACTCTTTTGACTAACTTAAGATTGTTTTTGCAGGCTATTTTGAAATTTAGCCAATATTTCAGCTACATGCTAGCTGTTTTGGCTAATATAAGGATTTTTTTTATTTTGTTTGTCTTTTAGGTTGTTTTGGAGTTTAGCTAACGTTTTAGCACCATGCTACCTGTTTTGGCTAATTTCGACTTTTTTGTTACTAAGGTTATTTTGGAGTTTAGCCAATATTTCAGCTACATGCTAGCTGTTTTGGCTAATATAAGTATTTTTTTTTGTTGTTGTTTGTCTTTTAGGTTGTTCTGGAGTTTAGCTTATATTTTAGCACCATGCTACCTGTTTTGGCTAATTTCGACTTTTTTGTTATGAAGGTTATTTTGGAGTTTAGCCAATATTTCAGCTACATGCTAGCTCTTTTGACTAAGTTAGGAATTTTTTTGCAGGTTATTTTGAAATTTAGCCAATATTTCGGAAGCATGCTAGCTGTTTTTGCTAATTTATCCTTTTTTTGTTTGTTTTTTAGGTAGTTTTGGAGGTTAGCTAATATTTCAGCCACATGCTCGATATTTTGGCTAACTTTGGGTTTTTTTCCGTTTTTAGTTAACTGATAATTTAACTGGTATTCAGCTTCAGCGTTCTCAGCTTCAAATTATCAGGCTATCAATTTAAGCACCTTCAGTTGCCACATTCAGCTGACAGCATTCACACAGGTAATGCTATATCTAGTTTTTAGTTAGTTTAAAGCTGACAATGGTTGAGATTTACGCTTTACATACAGTTTGATGAAAAATAATCAGTGATCGACTATTAAAATAATCGTTTGTGGCGACCCTAATGGAAATTCTTTGGCCCATAATTTGTAGAGATTCCAACACATGAACACGCTGGTGGTGTCCCAGAGTCTTTACGACCATCTCTTCTCGAGTTGCACTATAGACTCATTCCATTTGGTACAGGTTTGCCCATAGACCGCTTAAATCCACCGGTAAAGCTTTATGTGTCCACACAACGGAGTCGAGTAAGACCTGAGAGAGAACATTTGGTCCTTAGTTTTGGAATGTATCCTGTCTATTTCAATCATAAATTTATCCTGTTTAAAGACCAACTCCAAAGAAAATAGTGTTTTTAACATGTTGGAAAACGTCAGACATTTTTTAGTATTTCTTTATTAAAATTGTGAATCAGGAGCAGATGAAAAGATTTTTTTGGAAAAAAAGCAACGTATTCTCACTCCCAATTCGTCATATATGGACGTTTGGTTCAGGCGCCTCGGTCACCTGGAGAGAGTTTGGAATAGACCCTCTTCTATCCAAACCGAGAGGAGCCAGTTGAGGTGGCTCGGGTGGCCGGATACCTCCTGGACGCCTCCCTGGGGAGGTGTTCTGGGCGTGTCCCACTGGACGGAGGCCCCAGGGAAGACCCAGGACCTACGCTACATCTCTCGGCTGGTCTGGGCACACCTTGAGGTCCCCCCGCGACCCGGATGAGTGGAAGAAGATGGTTCGAGCGCCCTCTTTTTGACATTTTGGGTGTCCCTAACTCAGCGTTTTTGGACCCCTTCCCATTAACTCCCGGGTATCCAACCTCCAGGCCATGAACTGCTGCCAGTCAGAGGGCTTCTTGGACAGGGAATAAAGCATACTCTAATCAGAGGTCCTCAACCTTCAGGATACGGACCAGTACCATAGCCTGGAACCCGAGCTCTTACCCAGCACCGATTACGCATTCGGTACAAAAAACTTTAAAAAACGATAAACTGAGGACACCCAGAACGTCAAAAGGTGACCCGAACCATACGTCCATACGGTGAGGAGTTGGGAGTGAGAATGTGTAAGTAGTTGTTACATAAAATCTACAATCGGCGGACACAAGCGCCGATTCATGTGTCATTATGTGTGTCCAAAGTCAGGTCTCGAGAAATGTTCCTGCTGATTACCTGGATCAGGTGTGTTGAGCCAAAATGAAGCTTCAGTGGCAGGTTGGTTGAGAAACATGTAGGAAACCGGCCCATGAAGACTGACTTTAAACTCAGTATCTGGCTCCGCCCACAACTCAAAGGGGAGAAGAAAGCTTCAAAAACAGATCGAAACACGATCGGAGTGGGACTTTAAAGAACAGATGGAACTAAACTCTCATCTGCGAGTCATTACAGGACTTGTAACAACTCCAAACTTCTGATAAGATGCCGGGTGACTATGGGGTTTCCCCATAATCCACACATGTACTGTAAAGTTTTAGGCCTCTGAGGTCACAGCATTTTTTGTTTTTGCATCACAGAAGTAGAAACTCCAGTTTTTAGCTCCGCGGTGACATGTTGCCTGCTCAAAAGTGATCCAAGTGGAAGCTTTAGGCAATAATTTGTCCTGACCACAAAGAAAACTTTGGCCCTCGTGGTTACTAAAGTGCCAGTTTCCCCCAAAACCTCATTACTGCTGTCAGTAGTAGCTCCGCCGCAGCTCCGAACCACAAGTGTGGTGAAACATGTGTTAGCAGATGTGTGGGATCGCTGCTAACAATTCTCTGATTCTTGGGGGCATTTACGTCTCGTTTAACCAGAGTGTAATGAGTTTTCCATACAGCTACAGTCGACTTCGCCGGCGTCGGATCTCAGAGTTAGCATCGTTAAGCAACACCTGCTGAAACCAGACCGCCTCGCCGAGACCATCTGAGCCCAGAGAGACTCCCAACCTCTGCCAAAAAAACCAGAGCTCGCCAGCCGCCGCGCTCCGCGTCTATACCCCCCCCCCCCTTCCCCATTCCCCAAGCATGAGCATTTCACGGCTAATTCAATTTTCCCTCAGCTCGGCTCACATGGGACAGCATTGGAATTCCGGTTTGTCATGATAAAATGATTACACGGCATTGTGTTTCTCCGGGCGCCTCCCAGCGCATTTATTAGAATCTGTCAGTGTCGATGTAGATCGGCCAGCCAAAGTGCCCGTCTCCACCGCTCCCCCCCACCCCCCACCCAAACCGGTTATTCCTTATGAAAGACGTCGCTCCTGGCAGACGCATAATCTGATTACATCCTCTAGATTAAAAATATATTGAATTTTTCTCCCCTTCCTCTCCGCGCTCGTCTTCTCCTCTTTCACCACCTTCCTTCTTTTCTTTTGTAGTCTAAACTATGCCGTAGATCTTCTGCCGTTTCACGAAGAGCTTGACTAATATCGCTAAAAGGAAAAAGTGAGATTTGACAGTGACTGTCGCACGTCTTGGAAAGAATTTAGACATGAGCAGAAAAAGCTATTTACTTGTCAAATGACTGCGCCGAGGAGAAGTAATTGTCCCTAAAGCCAGTTGTTCTTGTGCCAACCTTCACAGCAGGAGCTGCTTGTGATAACTGACAATGAGGCTTTTATACGTCTGTTGGAGAATTTTTTTGCCTGTTTTGCAGAATCGTTTAAATGCCTGTGCTGGGGCTTTGAAAAGCTCGCATCAAGAAATTCTTCATCGTTGAAGCAAAAATGTTTGATTTTTAACTCCTCTGGTTAGGCTGAGACTAAATGAACAATAAACATCACTTATAAACTAAAAATGTCCATAGTTTGGCACTTTAGATGCACTAGAACACCTCAAAGACCTTCATTGTTGTAGTTCTATTTATGTACCACTAGGGGAGCCACAATCCTCAATCAAAAACCAAATTGTGGGGAAAGTGAATGGTTTCATGTTAAAAGTGCCAAAAGTGAATTTAAGAATTATTTATTGTTTAATAACATCACACCAGGCTTAATAGTAGCATAAAAACATGCTCCCATTTAAAAAATCAGATTGTTGAGTTTTGTGTCTTCAACTCGTATATTGAACTGAAAATGACTCACACATCGAGGTTTGAACTAAATCATTGGATCCCTACTAGCTACTGGGCTAAACCTTCAGTCGATAGTTGTGTATTCTCTTAAAATAAAACCGTCAAGAGGATTACCACATACTGCCTGAATGTACGACTCTGTGACAGTTTTAGACCCAATGAAATTGAAGCACTGGAGCTGTTTGAGATAAAAGTCTCACTATTAGCATGAAAGGTTTGGGTTTATCAGGGAGTAGAAGTTTTTTTTATCACTGTCTCAAAACGTTCCTGCAGATGTCCAAAACCCATCAGATTTTTGTCTCAAACCTGTCTCATTCCAGTATCATACCTGTCTCAAACCAGTTTTAAACTCATGTTATACCCGTCTCAGACCAGTCTCAAACCCTTGTCAAACTAGTGTAATTCCAGTCTAATACCAGTTTCAAACCCTTCTCATACTTTTCTAAAACTAATCTCAAACTTGTTACACCATTCTAAAATTAGTCTCAAACTCTTCTCAAACCTGTCTCAAACCCGTCTCATACCAGTTTCAAACTTGTTTCATACTAGTCTCAAACCTGTCCCATACCAGTCTCAAACCTGTCCCATACCAGTCTCAAACATGTCTCAAATCCTTCTCAAACCCATCTTATACCTGTCTCAAACCTGTCCCATACCAGTTTCAAACCTGTCTCATACCAGTCTCAAACCTGTCTCATACCAGTCTCAAACCTGTCTCATACCAGTCTCAAACCTGTCCCATACCAGTCTCAAACATGTCTCAAATCCTTCTCGAACCCATCTTATACCAGTCTCAAACCTGTCTCATACCAGTCTCAAACCTGTCCCATACCAGTTTCAAACCTGTCTCATACCAGTCTCAAACCTGTCTCATACCAGTCTCAAACCTGTCTCAAATCCTTCTCGAACCCATCTTATACCAGTCTCAAACCTGTCTCATACCAGTCTCAAACCTGTCCCATACCAGTTTCAAACCTGTCTCATACCAGTCTCAAACCTGTCTCATACCAGTCTCAAACCCGTCTCATACCAGTCTCAAGTGGTCCTCAGTCAAAGACTAACTAAAGCAACGGTGACCCCCCCTCCCCCTTGTGCGGTTGTGGTTCTGTCCGCCGTTTGTCAAAAGTTAGTTCAGTGTGTTAAAGTGTGCAGCTTTGGTGACAGTTGTGTGTTTGTGTGCTGAAGGGAAAGTTTCAGGCCCGCACAGATGTGACATAAAATATGAATAAAACTCCCTCGTGGCTCCAGCCTATAGCGCCCCCCAACACCCCCCCCCCCCTTCTCTCCTGTCTGGATAATATTGCAGCTTATTATTTTTCATATCCCCCCCCCTTCCCTGTGCCCGAACCGAGCTGTCAGTCAGGCTGTCATGTGTGATTTGGAGCTGTCACTCACTCTGGGGTTTGTGGTGGGGGGTCGGGGGGGTCTGCCTTGTTTACTGATGAGTGGAGGTGTCACACCAGAGCCCCCCCTCACTGCTCATCCATAGAGGCTTTGCCCCCCCAGATGTGAGGTTTGTGAGGGAGTGCTACTGCCAATTTTAGGTCGCCTGCAATGTGTGTGTGTGTAGGTGGTGGGGGGGGGGTTCCGTATTTCCTCATTCGACCAATTACTGTCCTGAGGAGCCGGCAGCTGTCGCCACCGCCGCCGCCATCCATTTCACCGCCATCACTCCTCCTCCATCCATCCCTGCTCCCAGCTGATGGAGGGGGGGGGGGGGGCTCAGCCTCAGGTCTGCCTCCCTTGGGGAGTCATTACACCACTGTGGGACCCCCCCCCCTCGAAAGGAAGCAAAACCCAGCTTCAGAGTTCGTGTGAGAGTGCAACAGAATACATGTGACACCCCGGCCCCCCTCCCCGTTTAATCCTTGTGTGTTTGTCAACCCCCCCCCCCCCTCCCCACAGATGGGACTCGGTCCGTTGGGTTTTGTTGTATAAGAGACCCTGGCTGACAGGAAAACGGAGGGAAGAAGTTATCCCTGGAAAACCGGCGCTATCTAAGCCCCGCCCCATCTCTGTCCTTATCTGCAACACAAACCGGCGCCCCTCTTATCTCCCCGCGCACGCCGACACTCCAGCTCAGGCGGCGCGGCCCTCTCTCCCCGCCGCTTCCTCGCCTTTAAACACGCCGCTAACCCACACACGCCGCCGGTCTAATCTCTGAGTGGATGTGCCCGCTATTTCACTTAACCACGGGGGGGGGGGGGCAGAATATTTCAGTTCAACCATCAACTCAGATAAGGAGGCCTCCCCGTGCCGCCGTTCGGAGTTACCTCCAACACCCTCGTTAATCACAGGATTCATTAGTCACCTCGTCTGTAATTGTTTACTTTTCCCCGTGGCGGTGGCGGCGGCGGCGGCACAACACGAGGTTGCCGGCCCTCCGTGTTACAATTCTGAAAGTACATAATAGTAGATTAATTTTCCAGGTAGCTCCAATTGGATTAGTCATTTTGATTAGTCGTTGAGTTCTCTCTATTAGCCAGGAAACGGCGCGTTCGGAGTCGGGAAGAGTTTGATACCTGGAAGACCGTCGGGTGGGGGAGGGGAGGGGAGGGGAGGGTGGCGGCTCCTCCCCCATCCAAAACAATCTGAGCTAAATGGATAACCGCTAATGAAAACCCGCTAATAAACCCATAATCTGCCAACAGAATCCGATAGACTGGCTAATTGGATTCAAACGGTTCAACCGCAGCAGGAACGGATGTTCGGACGTTTAATTAAACTTCATAAACCGGTTAGTCGGTTCTGGCAGTTCTCTCTCACCCGGTGCCTGCGGGCGGGAGAGCGCGTCATCAGCAATCGTTCATCTGAGCCCGTTTGACGTCAGATCAGAGTCCAGATAACCTCCGTCTTTGATCTGAGTTCATCAGCTGGTAGAGAACGTTTCCTGGCAGAACCGGAGTCATTATTCCAATTTAACCATCATACTACCGCCGCCATGTTTTTGAATCCACATGTTTACTAGCAGGTCAGAACATGACACCAGCATGGGTTCAGAATTTGGTGGATTATCGGACCGGTTCAATGTTCATCGACATTATTTTAGCTGCCAGTTTCCCTTAATGATTAAGGGGAAAGTTTATCTTAATTTCCATTACTTTATTTGTACTCTAAATTTCATAAATGGACCATAACTGGAACCTAAAACTATGATGATAAAAAAAAAGTCACTAAAACTGTGAGTTTCTAAATAATAATAAATGTGAATCATCAATTTGAAAAAGTTTATTAGTACAATTAGACAGCCAGTCGTTAAATATTATACATTATTATTATGGTCTGTCGGAACAACCGTCACAATAAATCCATATTTTGAGAAAGACTGCTTTTATTTTGAAGTTAAAGACTCTCATTCCACTTCCTCTCTGGGTATTTTTACGCTAGAAGAAACTTTTTCAAAAACTTTTTTTTTTCTTTTGCTCACTTTAAAAAAGTGTTTTTCAATATTTATAACTCACGAACGAGCGACTTGACATGCGTGAAGAATGAGTCGGATGCGGTGGAGAGAATCCAGTGGTTTTTCAAAATAAAGCTTCCTGCAGAATCGGATTAGGAATAAAAGGTAAACATGTGGGTCGATTTTAAGCGGTCTACCGGTGTAGATGTTTCTTCCCTAAAGTCTCCGTGGATCCACGTTTGTCCAATCATCTCGTTGGATCAGGAACTGAACGGAGTTGAAAGAAGTCTGAACTTCTTTCATGACCTTCCTGTCGGGTCCTTGATGCTCATTTTTTACTCCTTTTTACATCGTAGCCGTCAAAAATAACGCGTTATTCAAACGTTGGTAACTGTGACCATTTACGCAATTAGCGTAATAGAAAAACGTTACGATCAAAAATTGTTGTGCACAACGATTAAGAGTTAAATTATTGGAACACGCCCACAAAGACTTCCCGCGAATGACCACCGTTTTTGTGGATTATCGCAGAGCTTCAGCTCTAATGTTGACACTCTTTGAATTATCGTAAGTCTTCAACCGTTTACGCGAAGAAAATTCCTGCGAATTTTAACACAGGAAAAGCTACGCTAACAAAAAGTGTAGCTAAATCTCTCAGAATCCACTGGAATTACATTGATTACATGAACGGTTGTTGGTTGTTTATGGTAATTCAAAGAACTATGTACGTAATTCCAGGAGATTCTGAAAGATCAGAAAATCCGCTTTACGCTGATACGCAACACTTTATGCTAGCATAGCTTTTCTCTGTCAAAATTCGCAGAAATTACATTAATTGCTTAAACGATTGTAGGATTACGATAATTACAAACAATAATGGTGATCTTCTTTGGACTACTGTAACCATTCAATTTTTTTTACGGAATTAACGTAATTTCAGCATCTTAATGCTGATTTAATTTAGTTTAGGATAGTTTTTCTCTTTATTAGAATTTCATTAATTGCGTGAACAATCGAAGAGTAACTCGTCAACTTCAGAGCTTTGAATTACGGTAACTACAACCTTTTAAACAATTTAAACAAGTCAATTTTGATTTTCGTAGCTTTCAGAATCCATTAGAATTATGTTTACAGTCGTCCAAAGGAGATCAACATCTGAGCTTCGGCTCCAGTTCTTTGAATCATCGTAGCTTTAAAGTCGTTTATGCAATTAACCTAATTTCAACGATTATTTATTTTATTCTTTTTTACTTGTGTAAAGTGTTACATATTAGCTTTGAGCTGCTTTTCTCAGCTTACAGAAGCTGCTCGCAATAAGTTTATTGTACAAACGGTTGAAGAGTTAAAATAGTTTTTGGAATTAACGCAACTCTACAACCGTTTATGCCAGAGGTTGACAACCTTTAACAGTAAAAGAAACATTTGGGCTCGTTTTCTACAGATCAGAACCTAGAAGGAGCTGCGTTGACTTACGTTAGCCTTTAAGAAAGTTAGATTTGCATTTATAACCTTCTTTTTTTTATTAAATGTGAATAATGTCTTGCTTTGCACGAACAAAAGCAAAAAATATATAAAAATAAACAAGTATTTTTTTTACGTTTTTAACATTTAATAGCAAAAAAGCTAGCTTGTTGCTAATTACTAGCTGAACTTCAAAATTAGCAAAACATTTCTCTGTAAATTAAATCAGCCAAAAATTTTAGCCTGTTGCTGAAATAAAAGCTAAACTCAAAATTAGCCTAAAATCCCCAGTAGATAACAAATTAGCTAAAAATGTTAGCATATTGCTAAAATATTAGCTAAACTCCAAATTAGCACAAAAAAACTAATTAGAGGCCAAATCTGCCAAACAAAGCTAGCTAATTACTAGCTGAACTCTATAAAAGCCGAAAATTCCTCAGAAAACTTACTTAGTCAAAAACGTTAGCATGTTGCTAAAATAGAAGCTAAATTCTAAATTATCCCAGAAAAAATTTCAGTAGATAACAAATTAGCTGAAAACATTAGCATTTTACTAAAATATTAGCTAAACTCCAAATTAGCATAAAATTTATCAGAAAATTTAGCCAAATACGTTAGCATGTTGCTAAGCTAGAAGCTAATCTCTAAATTATCCCAAAAAAATTCAGTAGATAACAAATTAGCTGAAAACATTAGCATTTTACTAAAATATTAGCTAAACTCCAAATTAGCATAAAATTTATCAGAAAATTTAGCCAAATACGTTAGCATGTTGCTAAGCTAGAAGCTAATCTCTAAATTATCCCAAAAAAAAATTCAGTAGATAACAAATTAGCTGAAAACATTAGCATTTTACTAAAATATTAGCTAAACTCCAAATTTGCATAAAATTTCTCAGAAAATTTAGCCAAATACGTTAGCATGTTGCTAAGCTAGAAGCTAAATTCTAAATTATCCAAAAAAAAAATCAGTAGATAACAAATTAGCTGAAAACATTAGCATTCTACTAAAATATTAGCTAAATTCCAAATTTGCATAAAATTTCTCCGAAAATTTAACCAAATACGTTAGCATGTTGCTAAAATAGAAGCTAAAATTCGCCTAAAATTAGCCTAAAATCTCCAGTAGGTAACACAATAGCCAAAAAGTTCAGTATGCTGCTAAAATGATAGCTAATCTCCAGTTTTTTTAAAATTTACTATTAGTTTATTGTTCTTCATCCAGAGAGCCACCATGGAGAGATGAAAGAGCCACATGTGGCCCTGGGGCCGCAGGTTGCAGACCCCTGGTTTATACAATTCACAAAAATTTCGACTTTCTTTTTTTTTAAATTTTTTATTTAAAGTGTTGCATATTGTAACTCAATGATCGTTTATGCAATTAATTCCTGCGAGTTCTAAGTATTTTACTGGTCATCAGAGTCGGCGGGTTTGTAGAGGCGGGTAGCAGGTTCTGTCCCGCTTCAGAACCCGTTAGAACTGCAGTAATGACATAAATGTTTGTTTCAGTGATTTAAAGAACTTCAACACTGCAGCTGAAACTCTGGTGGTAAATAGTTAAATGACCGCAAGCTCTGAGCTCCTTTCACTTTTCTTTTCCTGATCAAATGGAATCGTCTGAGTCAGCGGGACGTCCCACACCTGCGTGTCAGTCATCAGAAGCGAGTCGTTTTAAAGGCGGGCTTCAGAGGGGAGTCGCGCTCGTTCTGCATGAAGCTCTGAGGAGGAACCGGCGGCACACACTGGATCAGGGGATTCACTGTTGTTATGGGAGGTTGATCATTTGAAGGCGGGATCAGAACCGTGAGGTGCGTTTTGATGTCGCGGGTCACAGAACTTCACGTGTACAGTACGCCGCGCGCCCCGCGCGCCGCGCCGCATACGGATGAGCTAACACATGGTAATCTGCGCTCCGAGGCCAACGACGCGCACGCGCAGCCTCCACAGACGCAACATCACAAGTGAACTCAGTGAAACTATGCATTATAGATCAACGCGCGCTGTCTCTCGTGCACACGTGCGCCTTCCTCCTCTTCCTCCTCTTCCTCCTTCCAGTCGCGCTCGCTCGCTCGCCACATCGCAAATGATGGGATTTAAACATCAACACGATGAAATATTCATGTCAGTGGCAGCCGCTCGAGCAGAACTAACACCGAGGGGGATTTGCCTTCAGATCTGAGGATACCGCTGCATTCACCCCCCCACCACCCCCCCACCCCCCATGAGTCGCAGCCATTGTCATAGTTTTGTGTTTTTGAGAGCTGCTGCTCTTCGCTTTGATTCCCACTTTCAAGAGTTTCTTTTTTTTCCCTCCATCCTAAAACATTTTACAATTAAACTTTCTGCATTTATCACCTCCTAACTCGAGCCTAGTATCCCCTCCCCCGTGTAAGACACCTGGACGGGGCGGGGCGGGGCGGGGCGGGGCGGGAACCACCAACACCTCAACACCTTTTCTGCCGCAACATAGGAAATGTGATGCAACAGACGGATGTTAAAGAGGGAAAAAGCTTCGAGTGATGCCAGGACCCTCATGGGTTGACTTCCTCTCCAGGGGGAGAAGTTTGGGTTCACCTGTGAGGGGAGATTGGAGCCTAAGATCGATCGTTGGTTGTGTTAGGGAGAGCTGAGTCCCAAATTTACCAGCTGATCCACATTCCAGTCCTCAGATATAATCATGAGGTCATAAGGTCATGAGGTCACGACCGAAAGAACAAGTTCAGCCGACTAAGATGAGCTTTCTCTGTGGATGGACCGTCCTCTGACACTTTCTGTGTTCATGCATCAATACTCAAGTTTCTATGATCATTTTGGAGTTCTACATACAGAAACAGACATTGTAAGTTAAACCATGTCAAATGTGACCAATCAGAGACTCTGATTTGGGGATGGTGTTCCTTTTAATCCACGATAATGCCAAATGTTTAAAAATTGATTATTGATTCCTTTAACCGTGATTTATCACTGATTCTGCACAAATTTTCTTTTACTTTTTTTCTCTTAAAGTTTTATTTATGACTGATCTTCTTTTATGAAAACAATCTGCACTGTTTTTTGTTTTTAATGAGTATATTTTGTATTTTTTTGCATTGAATAATGTCTTTCTGATGAGAATGATCATCATCGGGAGAATCTTTTGATTTGAGGTGTGCTCGGATCATTATCGTCGGGAGGATCTTTTTCTTTTGGGAGTCTGGATTCAGATGAGTTTTAATCATCTCTGTATGCTCTGGATTTCTGAGGGTGATTTTTTTTCTTTTCAGATGATGATGGTCTTAATATGCTTTGATTTTTTGGTATTGATTAATGTGGATGATTCTTTCCAGATGACAATCGTCTGAGTAAATTAAGATTTTTTTGTACTGATTAATATAAATGATTTGTCTGTGGATGTTTGAAATTCAATTTCAGCACTGATCTTAAGCATCCATATTGAATCTGCTATTGTAGAGTGTAAATATTTCAAATTATCGATAATTCATTTAGGGATAATGGTACAGTCGAGACGGGGGGGGATTATATAAGTTCGCTTCCTTCCACTCCCTTTCACGTGATCAACTTGTGATTGATAATATAACATTTTATTTTATGTTTTATTACCTGATTGCTTAGAAATAAATGTCTTCATTCATTCATTCATTCATTCATTCATTCATTCATTCAACTGTCTGCAGCTTCATTTTTTTCTCTCCAGGTTCTGTTTTGGTTCCATGAATTAGAAAATCTGAGAAATGTTTTATTTCTGGATCATTTTCATGGTCCACTGGCTCAGAATAATAGACTCCAAGCTCACTTGGACCCAACGACTGATTCAAATCAGCAGCAGAAGCTCCGAATCTGCAGAGTGGAAAGGTGAAGCTGGCGTTTCAATCCTGGGCTGCACTTGCCTAGCTGACGCTGAAGCAGTTTTCATAGTTTCATTCCTGCTCGTGTATTCCACGATACTTTTTTCAAGTACATCCATTTTTTGGCAGTTTAAGGTACAGCAGTGATGCTGTAGCAACCTGTCGGGGGGGTTGTCTGGTGGGGAGGGAGGGGCGTGGCCTAATTTTCAGCACCAGACCGGAAGTGGTCGGGGAGAGGGAAGTTTGGGCCTTAGATGGTCTGGATGAGTGGAAGAAGAAGCATCCATCCATCCATCCATCCATCCATCCATCCATCCATCCATCCATCCATCCATCCATCCTTCCATCCTTCCATAACTTTTTAACTTAACCCAACAGTTTTTAAGTTTTGATTCTGACCCTTTTCAACACTTTTTGTCAAGACTTCCAGGAATTAAGTGAGTCTATTTAATCCAACGGGATTGAATCCAAACTTTGGACAACCTCGTAATCTCTCTGCTCTTCATTTTCAGTAGCTCTTCTTTAGCAAACCCTCAGCAGGTGTTTGGATCACAAACGCTGAGTCGTCGTGTCTTCATCATTTTTATTTATACAAATAGAACAAATCTGAATATTTAGGAAGAGACTCGATTTGAGCTTCGGTAGCAGGAGAGGATGGAATTCAGAAATAAAAAATGTCTAAATCGGCTGAAGGTCGGCGATGAGAGAGAACAGTTTGATTCCAACGAGTTTATTCCAGAAAGATTCAGTCATCTCGGAGCTCGAGTGAAGGTCACCTGGACGGCACGCCGAAGCTGAGCAGATGAGAAAAGAAAGAGCGTCCTGGTTACCTGAAAAACAAGATTCAGTTTCCAAAAAAAAAAAAACCCAGAGGAAAGAAACACAAAGAGCTGCAATTTGGGCCATTAGGAGACTCTGAAAGGCTTTTTTAGGGAGTTAGCGCCATGCTAGCTCAATAAGATAAAAAATAAGAGTTAAAAACATCAGGAAATGACTTAATTGAATTCTGGTACGGAGTGAAGATGATAAAACAGTTAAAGAGGAGTCTGGTAGGAACAGGAGAAGCTGCGACTGCTTCGTTTGGGACTCTTTTATTGGTTTTAAATTGGATTTACAGCATTCAGGCGCCTTTTTCAGGACGTTTGGTGGAGAACTCGCATCGAAATTAAAGTTAGGCCTTCATTAGTGTGTCGTTAGAAATGTTAATATTTTAAGGTTTGTTTGAAGGGAAACGGGCCAGAGTGATGCATGTTGGGTATATTAGTTCAGAAAAAGGCGGATTAAATGTAAAAATTGTCTGATTTTCTTTTGATCTATTTTCTAAGGTAATATAGACCACAATGCATTGCATTGGAGCAATTTGATTTAAAAAAAACATTTAATGTATTTTGTAAAAATCCTCTAAGTTTATACATGAGTAGGACTGTCGGTGGGGGAGGTGTAAGCCTGCCAACTCTTCCTATCATCCCTTTGTTTACACTCTCTTCCGCTAGCTTACAGCCCCTCTGAGTTGTGGGCGGGGCTTTTACCCCCTTTACACGCTCTCCTGCATTTCTCTGATCATCTTTACAATCTTCTTTCAAAGCTTTTCCATCAAATGTGAAGTTTTTGTGGCTAATTATTTTATTTTAATTATTATTATTTTACATTTTTTTATTTTATTTTATTTTAATTATTATTATTTTAAAAAATAAACGTTGTTTTAGGACATAATTTCTGTAGATTTGAAAAGATTAGACATTCCCTTCTGAGTCGTGGGCGGGACTTGGCAAGGAATAACCACGCCCCCAATTTTACTTCCTCTCCTGCTAGATTGCAGCTCCTCACAGCCCTAAGCTAACATTAGCGGTGCCAAAAAAAAAAAAAATTAAATTATAAAGGAATTATAATTAACATCAGTCCGTTGAGAGCGCAACTTTATTAGCAACATCCTCATAACAGTATAGAGTCAATTGATTGGACGATCCACTCTGATCATCTTTACGATCTATTTTCAAAGCGATGTTTTGATTGGTTAATTATTTTTAGCTAAAATTTGAAAAAAGAAAGTTATTTTCTAGGACATAGTTTCTGCAGAGCGGTAGGAGTTTATTAGGAAATCCCGTCTATGTTGTTGACGTGCTCTCCTGCTAGCTTATAGCCCCTCACACCCCCAAGCTAGCATTAGCAGAAAGTTTGAGAAACATTCGAGCTGTAATGAGGAACAAATTCGTCGGGTGTGAAACTTTATTAACAAAATCCTCTTTAACAGTAGAGTCAAGAGCTGTTGATGTTGTAATTCAAATAAAGTTTCATTCCGATCCTCTTTGTGATCTAGTTTCCGTATAATAATAAATAATGTATTTTTATTGGCTAATATTTTAGCCAAAAAAAAAAAGTAAAAACTGAATCGTTTTCTAGGACATAGTTTTTTCAGAATTTATTTATGGGGACTTTTAGCAAAAAGCAACTTCACCCCCGTTTACATATTCCCCTGCTAGCTTACAGCCTCCCACATCCCTAAGCTAACGTTAGCGGCGAAACAAAACTTTATTAGCAACATCCACGTAACAATATATTATAGTTTTATTCGGAATTCTCTTGTGAGTTGTGGGCGGGGCTTTTACCCCCCTTACATGCTCTCCTGCTAGCTTACTGAACGTCACTCATCCGAGCTAACATTAGCGGTGCAACAAAAGGTAAATAAAGACGTTCATAGGAGGGGAAGAGGGAGCATGTGGCTCCGCCCACCATATTTTCTACATCACAAATATGTTTTTGAAACAATTTTTTTTTTTATCTGCGAAAATTTAAATAAAGAAATTGGATTTTGAGGCACAAAAACATTTTAAAAAACACAATTTTCATGGGAGGGGGTTCTTAAAGCTCCAGATTAGAAAGTTTGGGAATGAAATTAGTGTAAAAGTAGAAAAGTTTGTGGGATTGCTCAATGAAAGCCGGTGTGATGGAGTACAGAGAAATACAAAGCCTGCCAACGGCGGGGAGTCAGATATGGGTCCAGTGGTCATCGTTCCTCCTGAGATTCCTCCCGTTTTCCATTTAAAAGATGTGATTACACCTCAACAATGCACGCACACACTTTTACACACGCTCGGCTGGCGCTGGAGATCCAATTTAGGAGGTTAGAAAAGGAGGGATGAGGAGATAGAGGGGAGCAAAGAGGGGAGCTAAAGGGTGAGAGGCAGCCATGTAGGAGGAGGAGGAGGAGGAGGAGGAGGAGGAGGAGGGAGCGTCCTGTCGTTTGTCATTCTGTCTGCGCTGTATGCAGATGAGCAGCTAATATGATATCGCTGCAGAGCTGATGGATGTTTAAAATGATATGGCAACCCCGAGGAGGCTGGCGGCGTGCTGCCTGCCTGCCCCGCCGCCGCCGCCGCCGCGGGTTTGTGTGTACAGCTTCTCTGCAAACCCATGTCAACACACAACTGAAACTTGACACAACTATTGGACATTGTTCATCACATCCCAGAACCTCTAAAGGTGTTGACGCCTGTAATGTGCACAGAAGTGTTTCAGTGTCGTTTCAAACTTCCTGTTTGAAGCTGCTTTGAAAACCAAAGTTACTGGAAAAAACACAGAGGCTTCTTCCTGGAGCTCACCAGATGGTTTGGAACCAACTTTATTGATCGAGAACCGTTTACGGAACTTTATTTGTACTTTAACAAACACCTGGATCTCTGTCATCACACAAGAGGCCAAGATCAAAAACACACCTTAAGGCACGAAAAGATAAACATTTAATAAACACTAAAACCAAATTTTTAAACTTCTAAAAAACTAAAGAAAAGGAAAACAAATTAGCCAAAACAGCTAGCTTTTAGCTGAAAAAAATAGCTAAACTTCAAAATAGCCTAAAAAACAAACAAATAACAAAAAAGGGCCTAGATTAGCCAAAACAGCTAGCATGT
Organism: Oryzias javanicus; assembly: GCA_003999625.1. Classification (NCBI taxonomy): domain Eukaryota; kingdom Metazoa; phylum Chordata; class Actinopteri; order Beloniformes; family Adrianichthyidae; genus Oryzias; species Oryzias javanicus. Next base: position 13,519,999 of record CM012459.1, read on the forward strand.
AGCTAAAATATTAGTTAAACTCCAAAACAGCCCAAAAAGTTAGCAAAATGCATATTTTTAAAACTTTAAAACTTTAACTTTTTAACATAATTATGAATAATAAAAAGGCAGGAATATTATTCCAGAATATATCAACTTAAACCTAAATTAACTTTCAATATTTTACTCTTCATTAAATTTTTTTAGCTAAAATTGTAACAATATGCTAGCTGTTTTTTGCTAATTTTGAAATGTTTTCATTTTTTTGGCTAATTTGGAGTTTAGCTAAAATTTTAACAATATACTTGCTTTTTTTTTTTTGCTTGTTTAGAAATTTTTCAATTTTTCGGCTAATTTGGAGTTTAGCTAACATTTTAGCATTATGCTAGCTGTTTTTTGTCTAATTAAGAAATGTTTCCAGGTTTTTTGGCTAATTTGAACTTTAGCTAACATTTTGCATTGCTGCAGCTGTTTTAAGCCAATTTAGACATGTTTCCAGTTTTTGGCTAGTTTGGAGTCAAGCTAAAATTTTAGCATTATGCTAGCTGTTTTTGTCTAATTTAGAACATGTTTCCAGTTTGTTATTTTTTTTGGGTAATTTAGATCCTAATTAATATTTCAGCATTTTGGTAGCTCTTTTTGGATAATTTAGACATGTCTTCTTTTTTTTTTTTTTTTTTTGCTAATTTGGCATTAAGCTAACATTTTAGCATTATGCTAGCTGTTTTTGTCTAATATAGAACATGTTTCCAGGTTTTTTTTTTTTTTGTGGCTAATTTAGAGCTCAACTAATATTTCAGCGTTTTGGTTGCTCTTTTTGGATAATTTAGACATGTATTCTTTTTTTTTTTTTTTTTCTAATTTGGCACTAAGCTAACATTTTAGCATTATGCTAGCTGTTTTTGTCTAATTTAGAACATGTTTCCAGGTTTTTTTTTTTGTGGCTAATTTAGAGCTCAACTAATATTTCAGCGTTTTGGTAGCTCTTTTTGGATAATTTAGACATGTATTCTTTTTTTTTTTTTGCTAATTTGGCATTAAGCTAACATTTTAGCATTATGCTAGCTGTTTTTGTCTAATTTAGAACATGTTTCCAGGGTTTTTTTTGTGGCTAATTTAGAGCTCAACTAATATTTCAGCATTTTGGTTGCTCTTTTTGGATAATTTAGACATTTATTCCTTTTTTTGGCTAATTTGGCATTAAGCTAACATTTTAGCATTATGCTAGCTGTTTTTGTCTAATTTAGAAAATGTTTCCAGTTTGTTATTTTTTTGGCTAATTTAGAGCTTAACTAATATTTCAGCATTTTTTGTAGCTCTTTTTGGATAATTTAGACATGTATTCCTTTTTTTTGGCTAATTTGGCATTTAGCTAACATTTTAGCTAGCTTTCAGCTTCAGCATCTTTAGCTAACTGCTCTAGCCTCTTTAGCGGCTACATTCAGCTAACAGCGCTCACACTTGCATTATTCCATTGTTGTTATTCTGTTTATCTTTTTGAACAACATTTGTTTTAAATCACTCAGTTCATTTCAATAAATATGTCAAATGTGACAATTTACATTTTATACAGTTGGAGGTTTGTATAATCAATACAATTGTTTTCAAGCGTCCAATGCAGATCCATACAGAATCTCAGTGCAGTTCTGGCATAGATTAGAATTTAAAATGTATTAAACAGCATCAGTGAGACAGTGTGCGAGTTTTCCCATACTGTCACGGTGCTAATAATGAGTGGGATTGACAGGGAAGCGTGGGGGGTGGGGGGTGATTGGATTCTCAGCAGACTTCATTAGTTAAAACAAAGCCAGTTGTCCATTTGGGCTCTTTCACAGCCTAATTGATATTGATTTAGCGATTTGCTCAGGGGTGATTTAAAAGCATGTTTGCCGTTCTCGTCGATGCAGTTTTTTCCTCTCGTCTTCGGCAGTTTTTTTTTTTTTTTTCCGTCCCGCCGAAACAAAGCGAAAGCTTTCTAATTATTGCAGCCGGAGACGGACGCTCTTTTATTTTATGACATAATTGAGAGAAATTGAGTGAAATTATTCTGTTTTTCTACCTAATTTCCTTCTGCGATCCGAGCTCGCAAATTATCCAGGGTTATCTTTGGGCCGTACGGGCGCCATGGATCGTCGCCGCCTCATAACTGCATAATGATAGTTATCATAAATGCTTAGCGGCCGGCTAAGTGAAGCGTTGAGATCAAATGCAGCGGCGTTGTGTTGGAATGAAGGAGGCCTTTTATCACAGTGATGGATGGCAGGCCTGTCTTTAATGTGACACATTGTGATCATATCAATTTGTCCTCGGTTCTCATCGACATTTATTGCCCATCCGTCCCAAACCCGCGCTGTAAATCCACAATACTTCGGTACTCCGACTCCCGTCCGTCTAATTGCCACTTCACCCCCCCCCGTCATATTCTTTGACAGACATCTTCAAGCAAAGAGTGAAGGAATCAGACCGAGATTAAAATGTAATATCAGACTATTAAAGAGATTAGCGTTTGACATTTCGCCGTCTTCTGATGAGCAGCCATTGATTTTGTTTTTCCAGCTGATACGATGGCCTTTTACCAGACGCCTGGTCGCGGCGGCTGGAGTTACATCGACCCCGCCGGGTCCCGGAGTTTGTTTAGGGACGTTTCCGCCGCTGGTTTGCGTGGACAAAACCAAGGTCTCGCTATTGAACTCCCTAATGAAAGTCTCCGATGGATAAGAGTCGCCACAAAGGAGCCTTAATTATTTCCAATTATAACAAAACGTCATTTCAGCTCAGCTATGTTGGGCCGTCAAGGCTAACAAGGTAGTGGGACGTGACTGAGGTTCCCTATTAGTCTGTGCGTCAACACTTCTACAGAGAGCGCCGCAGACCTGCAATCAAAGGAGAACATTTCTTAAATACCATTCCATTCAGACGCTTTCACATCTATTTCCTTTTCCCTCACTCAGCGCCGCTCAACCAATTATCCCCCCAGCTCTGCATCAGGCCTTTGATGCATCCACTCAGACCTCTAATCAGCTGAATGCTGCCGATGTCTTGGAGAACCACCGGAACAGTTAAAAAATGATTTTCCAGACAATCAAAGACACATAAATTAACAATGGTGTCGGCGCGGCGAGAGTTTGATACCACGGTTTAAAGTGCACCTTCATCAACCGATGACTGTCGGCGGCGTCCAGGTTAACTCGCAGGTAACAGAGACCATGTACTGCTTCAGGCGCTCTAATTCTGTTCATAAGTACTTTAACACCAGCAGTCATTCTTCTACTGGTTCAAAAACTGCATATATATATAATATATATATATATATGTGTGTGTGTGTGTGTACTGTGGGTACGTACATTCCTTTTGATTTTTGAGCTGTGACCCTCTGTATTCTTCATATACAGTCAGATAGGAAAAGATTTATAAAGCAACAACAATGATATTAATCAGTTTAAGATGCAACTTTTCCCGTTTATGTCAGAGGTGTCAAACTTAATCACACAAAAAATCCAAAACATGTCGTTGGATTAGCATGATAAACATGTATTGAACACTATAACTAAATTTATAAAACTTTAAAACCGTAACTATTTAACATAATGATGAACCAGATATATAGCTTTACCTTTAAAAATGCTAGTGTGAGTGCTGTAAACTGAATGTGGCAGCCAAAGATGCTAGTGCTGACAGCTGAAGATGCTGAAATTATTAGCTGAAAACACTGAAATTTGATAGCTGAAATTACTGAAGCCAAAAGCTGAAAACGCTGAAGCTGATAGCTGAAAACGCTGAAGTTGATAGCTGAAAAGGCTGAAATTGATTGCTGAAAACACTGAAATTGATAGCTGAAAACGCTGAAGTTGATGGCTGAAAATGCTGAAATTGATAGCTGGAAACGCTGAGGTTGATAGCTGAAAATGCTGAAATTGATAGCTGAAAACACTGAAATTGGTAGCTGAAAACCCTTTTAGCTGATAGCTGAAAACACTGAAATTGGTAGCTGAAAACCCTTTTAGCTGATAGCTGAAAACGCTGAAGTTGATAGCTGAAAATGATTGCTGAAAACACTGAAATTGATAGCTGAAAACCCTTTTAGCTGATAGCTGAAAACGCTGAAGTTGATAGCTGAAAAGGCTGAAATTGATTGCTGAAAACACTGAAATTGATAGCTGAAAACGCTGAAGTTGATGGCTGAAAATGCTGAAATTGATAGCTGGAAACGCTGAAATTGATAGCTGGAAACGCTGAGGTTGATAGCTGAAAAGGCTGAAATTGATAGCTGAAAACACTGAAGTTGGTCGCTGAAAACCCTTTTAGCTGATAGCTGAAAACGCTGAAGTTAATAGTTAAAAATGCTGAAGTTGATAGCTGAAAACGCTGAAATTGGTAGCTGAAAACCCTTTTAGCTGATAGCTGAAAACGCTGAAGTTGATAGTTAAAAATGCTGAAATTGATTGCTGAAATCACTGAAGCTGATAGCCAGCTAATTTTAGTTAAAGGCCAAATTAGCCCTAAAAAAAGTAGAAAACTTAGGTTAGTCAAAACAGCTAGCTAAACTTCAAAATAGCCTAAAAAAACTGAAAAAAGCATAAATTAGCCCCCAAAAAAAGTTAGCATGTAAACATCAGTCTAGCTACAAAACATGAAAAAAAAACTATAAAGAAAACCTAAATTAGCCAAAACAGCTAGCATGTAGCTGAAATATTAGCTAAACTCAAACATAGCCTTAAAAACAAAAACAGTCCAGCGGGCACCACACGCTCCTATCGAGGCATCTGATTGGCCAGTCTATAACTTGAATATCTTATCATAAAATAGAACATATTGTGGAAAATAAATTAGGTTTAGTGATTAAAGTGAAAAGAATGACAGTAACAGCGGTTTATTTTTCAATGGAAGTCTATGGGGTTCTGGGATCACTTCCTGTTTGGAACATAAGGGGAGAGGGGAAGTCTGTCAGACACTCGTCTCAACCAAAAACCTGCAGCACCTGAACAGGTGAATGTGGTTCAGACTGTTTTAAAGTTAAATTCAGACAGAAAAGCTGAACTCCAACGACTGAAATCTGCCTCGGGTGTTAATTTAGGGATTCGCCTCTTTCAAGGGCTCATTATTAGTGGAAGCGCTTAATTAACGTTGACTCTAACGGCTTTCCATGAGCTGTAAATGCATGAGTGATCAGACCCGTGGTGATGGAGAACCGACTCGATATAAACACAAACATTTAGACGACTAAACTGCAGTTTGTAGAGATTTAAGGTGGATCTAGAGAGATTCATCCAGAGCTTCTCTTTACGAAGGTGTGGATGTTCCTTCACGCCGTTCTCCTCGTCCGTGTTCTCTTCGCACCGCCTGACGCTCCAATCAACACCCTAATGCATCTTAATTTAACCGCTGTTGTAACACGCATGCCCCCCCCCACTCGCCGCTGTGAGGCGTGACGGGTCGGCGAGGGCCGCATCAGTAATGCGTGACGTGTGCCTCCATCACGCCGGCCTCATCTGCATGTGTGAGGAGGTCTGGGCTAATGGGGACACGGAATAGGGGGGGGGGGTCTGCACGTGCACACACGTGAGTGCACGTGCGTCAGTGAGGCATCGTCATTCAAATGTCCTCAATATGTCAGCGGCGCATGCATGAGCACGCCTCACACGTGCACGCCCCTACCGGCCGGACGGCGCCGCATTTGAAGAGCCGCCGCACGCCGACGTCACCTTCAGCCTGTCGGAGCTCCAGAAGCTGCAACAGAATCTGAACTGTTTCAATTTTTTAGCTGATTCTGGAAAAAAAATCTAGGAAAAAAAAAATAACAATAAAATAATTGACTCTCGGATTAAACTTTGAGACGAAAAGTTTCCAACTGAGAATTTTGTCTCCAATCAGCGACAAAAATCTGAAACGTCTCAAACTTTCCTAAAATATATGATCAAATATTAATAGTTTGAAGCAGGAAAGGTGTGTTTTGGATTGAGTTTGACCCCCTGATTTACAGTAATTAATAATTTAACGTAATCATTTGTAAAGTAAACTCTTTAAGCTCTGATTCTAAAAGGTTGAGCTGTTTTGAATCTGATTCATCTCAGGTAACTCGTAGTTTTATAAACCGTGCATGAATTAGTGGGCGGGGCATCTTGTCAGGAATTCCGAGTAGAGCCAGAATTGTGTTTTTTGTAGAAACTGTTTAAGGAGTTTATGAGGAATAAACTGGAGTTATGTCTGGAGTTTTCAAGCAAAATTTCATACTTAAGTTAGCAAACATTTAAGTTGTTTTTATCCAAAATCAGACACCAGTTTAATCTCTGAGTCTTCCTGACATATTGTCATAATCTGTTGTTCTTTAAAGCTGTTCTGAAAACATTCGGTTTTGGGTTCCTCCCGTTCGGAGGTCATCTCGCATCACGTTCCTCTCCTGACAGCTTTTGCATCATTAAATGCTTCCGTTAAATATCTCTCCGGAGGCGAATCCAAGGTTTCCTCTCAAACCCGGCAGATGTTTGATCCTGATGGGCTGACTCGGAGCAGAACATACGGGGGGTGCAGATGGACAGCAGGAGCGGGATGAGGGCGTTTTAGCGCCACCTTAAATCCTCATTCGGTAGAGAATCCGTCTGGCGTCGCCGCTCAGACTCGCGTCGTTGTGCGGCTTCGCCGTCGGAGAGTGATTCGTGGAAGGACAGCTTGTCGGCGGTCGCCTTCGAGTCCATCTGGAGGCGGGCCAGCCGCCCGCATCATCTGAAGACCCGCACGGGATTACACGGCCTGTTTCACGCACCTGCGAGGAAGCGTGGGAATGCGTTTATGAGCGTTGAAGGATGTGTGGCGGCGTGATTGGTCCGGGCGGCGAGGAGAGAAAAGTGTCGGAGCGTCCCAAATGAGGACGGGGAGAGGAAAACAACCGGCAAATCGATTCGTGTCAGAAGAAAACCCGCTTCCCACATTATCACACTGCCACCACCGTGTCAGCAACTTTAAAGTTGATTGCAGAATATTCTACTGATGTGGGAAAACTGCGGCCCAGGGGCCAAATGCGGCCCTTGAACTATTTAATCTGGACCTCCAAACTAGAAGAAATCCTATTACTGTGTTTACCGGAGTATAAATCGCAAGAGCAAAAAATGTCTAATCAGGTAGAAGAAAACCGTGTAGAAGTCACTATCAAGTAAAAGTTCTGACGTTTAAAAAACAAATTTTCCAAGACAAGTTTAACTAAATAAAGAAATAAATACAAGAATAGTAATCGATTTATTTGTATAGAAATCAAAAGGAAACGATCAGATTCTAATGCGTGTTTAAAGTACTGTGAAGTAATATAGAAACTTTAAAGTACTGTGAAGTAATATAGAAACTTTAAAGTACTGTGAAGTAATATATAGAAACTTGAGTACTAAATAATGTATTATGTTAAATTTGTTTTGTTTCAAGTAAAGTATTGTAAAGTAGTAGACAATTCACAGTAGTAAAGTATTGTAAACTAACAGACACTTTAAAGTACTATAATATTGTAAAGTAATGTTGACACTTTACAGTAATAAATTATTCTAAAGTTACTCTGATACTTTACAGTAGTAAAGTATTGTGAAGTAACACTGATACTTTACAGTCGTAAAGTATTGTAAAGTAACTTATACCTTACTGTGGTAAAGTATTGTAAAGTAATGTTGACACCTTACAGTAATTAATTATTCTAAAGTTACTGTGATACTTTAAAGTGGTAAAGTATTGTAAATTAACTCTGATACTTTACAAGTAAAGTATTGTAAAGTAATGTTGACACCTTACAGTAATTATTCTAAAGTTACTGTGATACTTTAAAGTGGTAAAGTATTGTAAAGTAACTCTGATACTTTACAAGTAAAGTATTGTAAAGTAATAGACACTTTACAGCTCTGGTGTTTAGCAACGTCTTTCTAAGATATCGCTAGAGATTCGTCTTTGGTTTATTTCATCCGCTGTATTTGAGACGTTAGCCGTCGTTTATGACATCACCGACAGACCACGATTTGTGATGCAGTAGCGTTTTAGAATTTGTGGGTCCAACGAAAGTTCAGTTAAATCAGTCGCCATTTTTACCCCAATACGGATGTTGGAGCCAAACGACATGAATTGATCTGAGTCATTGTTTCTATGCCAACCACTCTCACCAATCAGGAGTGAGCTTGTTGGAAGGCCACACCCCTCCCACCAGAAAATGGGCTCGGTAGAAACTATTGATGCACACACTAATCCCTAATTACAAAAAACCTATTAAGGTCCCTGGATTTTATAATTAAATATTTTTAAACGTTTTGCTAAACTCCGGTGTGACGTCACCGATTTAAATCGAAAATTGAATCAATACGATTATTTCACAACGTCTATTTGATTCATTCAATAAAATGTATTTAAACCCTTTTTTTTTTTTTGCAAAAATTGTCTTACCGCAATGCATTGTGGTCTATATTTGCTAATTTAGTGAGCATCAATGCGCGCTAGTTTTTCGCTAAGACTTCTGGGAATATTCTGTTTTGCACTCTGTTTTGTGAAAATGTTGAATCCACTATATAGTGAGTAGTGAAGGACCGCCCACTTTTACGGCGACGTCTGATTGGCCGATTTATAACTTATTATAATTATTATCAATGAAATGTTGAACAATAGTTTTTGGCTCATTGGAGCCAGCGTGTACTTCCTGTTTGGAACGCCAGGGGGAGGAGTCACCGGTGCAGAGGAGCCATTTCCAACTGGCCAGTGTCTTCGTTGCTCGGCGGCGCCGCGGCAGCTGGCTGGTAGCGTCTCCACTCACGTCGCACAAATGGACAGTGTGTGTTCCTGCGTGTCCCGGTGTCAGATCTTCTGTTAATCACAATGTCTCAAATATGCCCGCGGTCCTCTCCGGCTCCCGCCACCTGCTCCGCCTTTGCGTCGGCGCTGGCACCCTCGCCCGCGGTGCCCCTCGCGCTTCAGCTTCGCTCTGCGTCTCTGCCAGGCCCGCTGTCGCGTGAGGCCCGCAGGAGGCTGTGCGTGGGTTCGCGCGCGCCGCCAAAAAAGAAAAAATCTGTCTGTCACTACACATAAGTCTGGCCGCTTTCCACCTGGATGCCGTTTTCCCATCTGTTTCCATCCCAGCGATCCGCTCGGAGGCGAATCTCCGCGGCTGGACCGTCGGCGCCGGTCATTGATACTCAAATCTGAGCCGAAAGCCCGGTTTTTGTTCTCTGCTAAATCACGGCCAGCTCCCCGGAGGGACTCGTTTATGTTTTAAGTGGTTCTATAGCTGACCAGCTTGGGAGCTTCTTGTCTGATTCAGTCGGTGTAATGGAAGATGCTAAAAGGTTAAGAGTCACTGGAGCAGCCATAATGTTCCCGCAGTAATTAAGAAGCCGGAAAAGCTTTTCAAGCCGTAAGCTGACATTTCCTTTTTATTATTTCACCAAATTTTATCTTATGACAGCTTGTTGATTTCACTTCCAAAAGAGGGAAAAAGCTTCTTCTTTTATTAGCAGAGGAACAAACGACTCTTTTCCAATATGTTTGGGTTTGGTTTTTCATTGAAGACATTTTCCTTTTTTTAGCATTTTTCGGTAAATACATGTTTTCTTGCTTTAACTCTGAGTTCAATATTTTAAACATAACAAGGTGAGGCGTTCAAGAAAATGAGAGAACTGAATGATTGATGTTGGATGGAATTTTTTAGAAGTTGTTATTAAAAAAAGCTGAAAAACACCAAAAAACAACTATAAGTTAAAAAAAAAATCTTAAAATTACAAAAAAATTGAATAAAAAAATAAATCTAATGTGGTAAAAAAAAATTTTTAAAAGGACTTCTTACTTAAAAAACAAATTCTAGTCACTAAGACAGGTTTTTTTCATACTAAAGTGATTGCAAGAATAATATTATAATAATATATCAAGATTATTTTTACTTTTACTAAAGTTCTTTTTACTGTCTTACAATTCATTTATTGCCTTTTAGTAACTAAGAGACATCTTTGATTGTACAACAGGTCACCTAAAATATGAAAAGAACATCAATCCTTTGGAAAAAAATTACTAGAATGTAGGAAATGTTCCTGCATCAAATAATTTTTACTTAAGGGATTTTATAATAAGATATTAAAATGTAGAATGAAGGAATTCCACAAAAAGCATTGGAAAGCTCAAAATAAGTTGACATGATCAGTATAAACATGTACAAATGTCATTGTACATACATTTTAACCAAAGAGATTAGAAGTGTTTTGAAAAAAAAAACCACTGTAAATAGACCAGGTAACAAAAAATGTTGTAGAAAGGGGTGGGACCACAAAAGAATTTTCTTCTACCCACTCCTTTTCAAGCACATTGTTTGCTTCACTTGTATATTTGTATTGTTTTTTTTTTTTTGCTTTTTTTTTATATTTGTATTTTTAGATTCTTATGCTTATTTAGCATTTTTGTATTTTTAAGTTCTTATATTTGTATTTTTCAAATTCTTATTTTATTTTCATTTTGTGTTTGTGTTTGAAATAAAGAACAATAAAAAAATTAAAATAAACTTTAAAAAATGTAATGTTACATTGCCCAATATATATATATTTTGGCTATGTTTAATTCAATGCTTAATAATTGTAGTTTATTTAGGTTACAGCGACAAATAACTGAAAATGACTCATTTAACCCTTCCGTTCTCCTTAGCTTGTTTACATTAAAAGTGGGGTCATCTGGACACCACAGGACAGTGCGTTGAACTTTTTTTTTTCACTGATTTCGGAGTTTCACTAATGTCCATGGCAGACATAAAATCCTGTCCCCCTTCGTCCACATTTGTCATGGAAGAAATCGCATAACAATATGTGGTTGGAGCCATCTGGACCCCAAGGAGAGCGGAAGGGTTAAAAACAATAATGTGAACAAAATGAGTTAGTTAAAGTCAGTCCATATTAATACATCTTTAATTAATCTTAATCAAATTTTAATTTAGCATTGATTTTTAGGACATAAATCCGCATTTTTGTTCTCAAAATAATAAATGTCAGTGTAAACTTTGAAGTAACTTCCTTAATATTTAACCAAAGACTCAAGTAAACTTTGACTTTTTTTCTCTTAAATCAAGTTTTTTATTTTGCTGAGAGCTTTGAATAAAAATATTTAAGCTCCCATTTTAATAATAATTTCTAGATCCAGAATGAGCTCAAACATTCTCAGATTTTCAAAAAGTTTTTATCATAGAAGCTAAAATAACTACAATGTTAAAAAAAAAGTTTAAATCTTTGCAGGAATCAAACTGTAGAAACATACTTGACTATGTTGGTGCAGTAGATCATGCTAACGTTAGCTTTAGCATGCTACATCCTTTCTTCTTTTCTTAATCCTGACTCCTTTTTGTCCTATTATTAAATCACTAAATCTTATTTATTCTATTTATTTACAAAGTTTAAATCCTTGAAAGTTCAGAGTCTGGACTTAAACTTCAGTTTTTAGCTGTGAAGGTTTTGTTTGCTAACGTTAGCGAGTCCCGGTTAGCTGCATGTAGCAGTTTGTTGGCTTGTTCTTTATCAAACTATTGAGGATTTTAGCTTTTCTCTTTTCTTCTTCCATGTTTCTACATCAACCAACAGAGTTATTGTGATGATCTTTAGGCTCGTCTGTTCTGAAGTTAAAGTGGAATTGAACATTTTCCTGTTTGTTGTGATTCTCTGTAGCGAGGAACTGCAATGGAAAATATATTTTTTATTCTGTTTATTATTTTTTAAAATAATTTACGTTTTAGATTTGGACTGTACAGGTGTAATCATGTTGTTTAGCTTTTTTTTTTTTTTTACTTAGCATTTTAGTACTATTGAAAAAAACAACAATTATCTATATTATTGCATTTAGTTAGCAGACACTTTATGTAATGTTCACTCATTTCTAAACAATTCCACACATTATTTCTCTTTTAACTTTCAGCTTCTGCCTTTAAATTCTTTATTTTCAGCATAAATTAATTTAATTGTGTTTTTATTTTCAGCTGTAAGTCATATTTCAGCTCATGTATCATTTAGAATTAATTTTAATCTAGAGTTTTCCTATTAGTTTTCTCTTTCAGGAACCTGTTAAAACAGGAATATTTAGAGCTTTTTTTTACATTTATTCAGATTTTTCTTACATTCTGACTAATGTTTAGATAAGATAAACTTTTAATTCAATTATTACAGCTCCAGCTAACAAATAAAACATTAATATAAGCTAAAGTTATGGTAAAACTCTTATTATCAACACTCTACATGCATTTTCTGAGAAAAAAGAAAAACATTTTATTGAATATTTTGTCACAATTAAACCATATTAACATTAAATTCTACATTTATATTTTCCAGTTTTACGTGTTTTTAATTTTTTTAACTTTCTGAGCCGCTTCAGCGTTCACTTCCTGCTCATATCTGGTCATTTTGACCTCTCGAGTTTCCTCTTCTTTACTTCTTTATGAGCTAACTTTCTCCGACTTTCTCCTGAGAAATAAGAATCATAATTAACATTTCCCCCCCCCAACAACTTTTGTCACTCACACTCACGACTCATCTCCCGAATTCCCATCGAACCGGCGGAGGCAGAGCCGTTTGACTGACAGGTCGACCCTGGGAACGCCGGCGCCAAAACAAACCTCGCTAATGAGCGCTGTGTACCAAACACACAGCGGAGCGGCGTTCAGAAACAGTGGAGTTCTGGCTGCTTCCCGGACCCGTTTGGACCCGGATCCTCGACATAGATTCTTTTAGATTTTTCACCCATCATTCATGAACTGAAACCTTTAAGTTGCTCTTTTGTATCATCATCCACCAGCTGCAATTAGGTTTCATTAGTGTCCTGAAACTGCAACATCCAGCTGTAAAACGCCGGTTAATAAGTGAGATTGTGTGTTCTCCTGGAGTTGTGTGTACCTCTAAGTGCAAGCAGAGTGTGTTTGATGTTCCATTTACCTTCGTTCATAATTCATGGCGCTGGGAAAATGGACTGAAGCGGAGGTGGCGGGCGGGTGCGAGCGAGCAGCCGGATAACAGGACCATCCGTCTGTGGTTTTTGTGGAGATGAAACGGACAAGAGTGCGTCTTTGAAATGCAAAGAGAAATGATATCAGTGATTGGCCGCCGTGTTGAGGAGGAGCCAGACGTTTTTTGTTTTTTTTTTCCTCGCCGTTTCATCATAACACACTTGCTCTTCCCACCTCTTCCTCCCGCTCATTTATTATTTTATTTACCCTCCGCGACACCAAAGCCCGTCTAATTCGCCGCAGCTTGAAGCTCTGGAGGGCCGGGCGCGTCTCTTTGTGCAGCGCCGGCTCAAGCACGCGCAAACGCCGTCCAAAGACGGGGCCTGGGGACCAATTTATTTACATGCAGTGGAAGAGGAGCGGATGAAACGAACGGGGAAGGAGAGCGAAAGAAAGAAGCGGCGGCGGCGGCGGGGAATTATGGAGAAAACCCAACGGAACAAACACGTTTCTGTTCTGTTCCCAAGGACAAACAGGACCAATTTAATATTTAGATGTGTGTTTCTGGGCTTTTTCTTTCTAAAGTAGTTTCAAGTACAAACTCTCGCAGGGACACTTTTCTGTAAACGCTCCTGGAATCAAACTTTTGTCTTTTAATGATCCTGGAAGTCCAGGAAATCTGAGCTCGATGACCCCAAACGGTTCGGGTCGTGTCTGTCATTCCACGTCATGTTTAGCTTCATATTTAGCACTCAGTCGGTTCTAATCAAGCATTTGGACACCAAACCGTGTGGGAGGAGCAACCGCCAACGTTTTCCTGAACTTCATTCGTTGCCGCATCATGGAAAACATGGATGATGTTGAGCGAGTAGCTTGGGTTTCTATGTTTTGGAGAGCTTTACATCCAAACACAATGTTGTGTCCGGGTTCACCGGATCATTCAGAGCCTCTACCGGTGAGGTTACGGTTGATTTAAACGTCTTTTGTCCAGTTTGAGGATTACCTCTTGGGGTTCTTGTTACCTCTGCTGAACCCTGACTATAGGCGAGAAATCTTGCTGGCTCTGCTGTACCCTGAGCGGCGGATTTCGTTAGCACTGGTGTACCCTAGGCGGTGGACTTTGCTAGCTCACACTTTGGGGTGCAAAACTTTTCTAACTCCGCCAGGATCTGGGCTGGAGACCTTACTAGCTCTTCCAGACTCAAGTGGCGGACCTCACAAGCTGTACTGTACTCTGGGGGGGCGGTTATTGTTACCTTTGCTGAACCCTGGATGGGGGACCTTGCTAGCTCTGCCACACTTTGGGCTGCAGACCTCGCTAGCTCTGCCGTACCCTGAGCGGCGGATTTTGATAGCTCTGCCGTACCCTGGACGGTAGACCTCGCTATCTCTGCCGCACTTTGGGGTGCAAAACTTTGCTAAATCCGCCAGAATCTGGGCTGGAGACTTTGCTAGCTCTTCCAGACTCGAGTGCCGGACCTCGCTAGCTCTACTGTACTCTGGGCGGCGGGTATTGTTACCTTTGGTGAACCCTGGGCGGTGGACCTCGCTAGTTCTGCCGGACTCTAGGCCCTAGACCTCACTAGCTCTGCTGGACCAGAGTGGCATAGCTCGTTAGCTCGTTAGCAGACCTCGTTAGCCCTGCCGTACCCTGGGCGGTGGACTTTGCTAGCTCTGCTGGACCAAGGGTGACGGACCACGCTTATTTTGTGGGTTTCTGGGCGGCAGACCTTGTTTCTTCTGCCGGTCTCCGGGTGGCAGAGCTCACTAGCTCTTTCGTAGCCTAAGCGGCAGACCTTGCTAGCTCTGTCTCACTCAAGCAGCAAACCTCATTAGCTTTGTGGAATTCTAGGTTGCAGACCTAGCTAGCTCTGTCAGACCCTGGGCGCCGGACCTTGCTAGCTCGCTACACTGTCCACCGGGATGTTGGTGCATCCTGCAACAGTAGCCAGGGACAGCCCATTAAGGAAATGGAGGGAATTCCAAAAACCCTCCCATTTGTCGGCCATATTGGATTTTTTTCCCACCAGCTGATTGAGTCACTAAAAGCGTCACGTATCCAAAACTGTTTGCCACGTCTGATGACCGAATGGCACCGCAGGACCTTAGATTGTGTCTCTACATTAACTTAAGTCATCCAAACCATCACACTACCACCACCATGTTTGACTGTTACTTTAAAGCTTTTCCAAAAAGTCAGTTCAGAGATATGTTCTTCAAATGAAGCAGAAGTTTTTTTGAACTCCTTTTTTTTTCTGAACCTGAACCTAATTGGTTGTAAAGTCCTGAGCTTCACATATTTAGTTTTACATTCCAGAAACTTTTCTGCCGACAGATTTACTGAAAGTCTCAATAAGTGAAGCGTTATGGATTCATCTTTTTTTTTTTAATCATTCCTGTTTTCTTTGTCTTGCAGGCAGGACGCCAGCGACCTCTCTGGAGCGATACAAAGGTACGGAGCGGCGTCTTCTTCTTCTTCTTCTTCACGGTGACGAGCGCTGCTGCTGCTGCTGTGGAAGATGTGCGGCGCTCAGATCTGTGAGAGCGGAGGGTCATTAAACCAAAGCCTTCAGCGACAGAGCCCAGATCAAGCGGGAGGGGGGGGGTAGTTTAAATGAGGGCCAATTCTTAAAATAGCCGCACCTATTTCTCATCGAAGACACGGCTAACAAGAACGGGATGAATTTTCCATTTTCCTGAAAACCATCAGGAAGGTGGGCGGGGCCAAAGAAAAGGGGAATCTGTCGGGTTCGCGGGGATTGAGCCTGAAGGTTGGCGGCCGGACCGTCTGCTGACTCAGCAGATCTGGTTCCGGACGAACCAGGAGTGAGGAGACGAATAATCAGAGGGAGAGAACGTGCCCCCCCCCCACCCCCTCACCCCCCCCCCCCCCCCCACACACACACACAGAGGCGGCAGAGCTGGTGTATAATTTGATCCGGGGAGCTCTCCGTCTCTAATGAAGCTCTCCGGCGGTTTGACTGACACCCCGCTTGTTATTTTGGGCTGGGGGGGGGGGGGGGGGGCAGCAGCGAAGAAAGAAAAAAAAAAAATGAAAGCAGGATATGAAAAAGTGGAGGGGAAGACAGAGGAAGAGCCGGAAAGGCGTTCTTTTTTTTTTTTTTTTGGGGGGGGGGTCGTGTAATTGCAGGTCTTTGTCCCGATGAAGTCCTCTGACGGCTGATAATTACAGATCCTCCAACGCCTTTTCACGGCGCTGACGTGACCCCCCCCCCCCCCCCCCCCCCCCCCCCCCCCCCGACAGGCCGCGAACGCCTCCGCAGGTGTTCACGAGCACTTCCTGTTTACACCCACAGCGGAGGCTGTAATTACAGGGATTCGAACGACACGGCGTCCCGCTTCACCCCCCGCCCCCCCACCCCCACCGCTCCACATGAATATTCATGAGGCGGGAAGTGGAGGAAAAACGCCTCCTCCTGAGCTTTCCGAGGAACGCCATTTCCGTCCGAGGGGGCGGCGCTGGTCGGGGATGTGGGCGGGGTCACCCGTTCTCTTGTCGGTTCCGCACTTCATCCATTTTTTTAACCGATTCGTAATGATGAAGAGCTCCTCCTCCTCCTCCTCCTCCTCCTCCTCTTCCTGTCGTCGGCTCCTCTTCTGAAGGAAGCTGACACACAAACTCTGTCGGAGTGACAGGTGAGCTCACCGAGGCCCGGGAGGAGATCCGGCCCAATGACCTGGAACCACCGGGAGAGCACAAACGCACACACACACACACACACAGTTTATTCACTTTGTCACGTTTTCATTTTTACGTTTTTGCTTTAATGTTTTTTCAAGATTCAAATTTAAAGTCTTATTAAGATATAAATACGTTTAATAGAAAAGGTTATTTTTTTAAATATCTGCATTTTTAAATGTCTCAAGCAAACATTGTAAAAAAAAACAAGAATTCCTCAAAAATATACAATCAAAGGTGTTAAAATGGGATAAAATCTGCCAATAAATGCATAAAAAAGTCCAAATACATTTGGGATTGAAAGTTTTGACATCCCAGGTCAACTCTAATAATATTGTGAAACCTCAAAAATGAGTTTTAGATCATTTAAAGACCCACTGCGGTAAAAAATTGTTTATATAACGTGTTTTTTGTGTCTTTTTCTAACAATGGAGGACATTTAGAAAAAAAATTAAGCATAAAATTTAATTTCTGAGAATTAAATTAAAAAAAAAATTGTATTGGTGATGTTAAAAATACAGTGGGCGGAGCCACAAACTTAATGCTTTTAGCTCTCAGCACTGGGAAGGGTGGGCGGGGTTTCACCAATAGTCCCGCCCACAACTCAGACGTGGATTTCTGCTCTGCAGAAACCATATCCAGGAAAAAGAAGTTTTGAGATTTTGGCTAAAAGCAGCACTATCCTAATTAAAAGATGACTTTGAAAATAGATCCAAAAATGAGTGAAAAAAAATAGAATTCTTTCGAAGCGTTGTGATATCTGGTCATTTAAGGCTACATTTATTCTTAAAATGAGCTACACTGTAAAAAGTGAAATCAATTAATAAAAGTTCTGTTGCATTTAGACAAATCAGATTTAATCAAATTAAAATTTTAAGTCGAGTAAATCATCAAATCAACCATTCTTAGTTTGTTAAAAGCTAATAATTTTAAATGTAACAAATTGCAGATTTTGTATTAATTGATCCAACGTT
Organism: Oryzias javanicus; assembly: GCA_003999625.1. NCBI lineage: Eukaryota > Metazoa > Chordata > Actinopteri > Beloniformes > Adrianichthyidae > Oryzias > Oryzias javanicus. Next base: position 13,537,568 of record CM012459.1, read on the forward strand.
TCACTTTTTAGTGTATCAACACTTATATTTAAATTTACTATTATGGTAATTAGAATTATTGCTTCTAAATATTTTGCAACATTAAAGTCATTTCTCCTAAAAATATCCCATTTTAGAGCTAAAAAAGTCTGAACTTCCTTATTTTTAGAGTAAAAGTGAATCTAGAATCTCACGTTAGAAGCTAAAATAGTCTTTAAATGATGTTTCAAATGAAGCGTTCCTGCTTCTCTGAGTTAATCGGGTCTGGTTATTGAAACTTTATCACTCACTGTAAACTTCTGCTTCAAAATATTAAGTCAAATTAAGATTTCAGTTTGAATGGGATGTGTTGAAGATCAAATAACTCAAGATATTCCAGATTTATTGTTATAACTGACCAAAAATTTACAATATTGATACTTTATTCCTATTTTAAGTCATGAAAGATATTGAAATTCCAAATGAGATCATTTGTGTTTTGCAGTGTAGTTGTGATGAGTAGCTCCTGGTTCAGTCGGGGTTTTGGGATCTGGCAGTGGTCGACTTCCTCGCGCTCTGATTGGACGCTCTCGTTCCAAACTTTGTGTTTCAGTAATGAATCCTGCCGGTTTGCGCGACGACTCGTTGTTTTTGTCGCTTAAATCGCTTCTCTCAGCAAAATAATTAAAACGATTGGGAGGATTCCTTGTCTTCCTGTTGCATCAGCTCCTGTTTTTCCTGCAGGTTGGCACACATCTGTGTGTGTGTGTTTGTGTGTTTGTGTGCGTGATGCGGGGGAACCAACTCGTGTGATGTTTTTTTTTTTTCTTTTCTGAGAGGCTCCAGATGGCTGAGAGACAGGTGAGCCAATTAGCAAGTCTCCCCACACAGCAGCATCAACACACCGATGGAGCACGACAGCACAAACACACACACACACACACACACACACAACTGTGCTGTAGTGTTAACATTACCTCCATAATGTCCCGGTGCGTCCGTCACCGACGCCGTTCTGCCTGTAAAATCTGTTTCACAGACGTCAGGAAACGATGACAAACCATCAGATCTGAGCTCATTATCACGCCGTTAGCCCCGCCCACAACGCCGGCTTCACTCCAACCATAAAGCAGCATAATGGAGCAGATTTAAACACGTTCTCCTTGTGTGGCTCGTCAAAATATCTCCACCAATGCTCATTGTCATTCTAATGAAATCTTCAGAACGAGCAGCGAGCGGCGGGGAGACGACAACCTTTATCTCGCTCTCCGTCTTCATCCTCCCTTCTCTCATGTCGTCTTTCACGCCGAAGCCGGGAAACAGCAAAGTTTGCCAGTAATTAGACGTGGAACGGATGCACAGATGCTCCGCATTCATCCTGGAGGTTTGTTTGAGCAGGTTTTCTTTTTGTTAAGCCATAATTGATCAGCCACGGCGCCTGCTTCCCCCACCTAATGGAAGGGGGCAAATTAATCCCCCTGTGCTAATGTTTGCAAATGGAACGGGAGCACTCCAGCCACCTCCGCGCTCGCAGCGTGTGGGAGGGGCTTTTTTTGGTGGGGTGCCGGGTCTGCCGGTGGAAAAGGTGCAGCTTGAGAAGTTCTTCTGAAGTTCAAGTGGGATTTCACACTTTTAAAAACGCACTCTGGTGAAAATTCTGCCTTTTTTGCCATTTTCTCGTGGTATTTTCTGGAGAAAATGAAAGCCGCGAGTGGCGTTGTGTGGTGCTACACGCCTCTAGCATTCATTGACTCCTTCCTTCTTCTGTTAAGCTAGTGAAATTGATATAAGAAACACTTTTTTCCAAATTAGCGCCTTTTCTTTTGGTTTTATCTCCATAGCAACCATTTTATGTTTTGGTCGCCCGGCGATACCGAACAGATTGACGTGAGTTTCAAAAGAATCGGCAAAAGTAAATTTTTAGATTTCCTTAGCAACGGAGGTTACTTGCTAGCCACGCCCACAGCTCTAGCAAAGCTTTCATGGATTTAATTTTCATAACTTTCCATGTAAGAATTTGCGAGTAAACAGGAAAAGGTCACTTGTGAGCTCGTCATGTGCACGCCGTTTAAATTAATTCAAAAAGTTTTCCTTAATCGGTTCCTAATGATGTCCAAGAAGTCCAAGATGATGTATAAAAATCCTTGGGATGAGTTTCCATTTGTAGCTGGTCCTAAAGCTTGTTTTTTTCAAGATGGCGACCTAAAAAATATATATATATTTTTTTTCATATTGTGTGAAAAAGAGAAAATTAGCAAATCTCGCATTTTGCCACAAGATGGCCGCCAAGCCATAGGTCAAGAGGGCATCCCATAATATTTTCAAAACTTCTTTTGGTTAATCCTGACACAAGTGTTTTGCTTTTATTAGTGTAATTCATTATTTTTCACCCCATTCTTTTATTTATGGTTTATTTAAGGTGAATTTCTAATTCTGCAGAAACTACGTCCTAAAATTAAATATTTTTTTTTTATTTTGGCTAGAAACAGCATAATCATAGTTATAAAACCACTTGAAAAATTAAAAAATAAATCAAAAGAGGATAAAGTGGGACTCACAGTGGAAAATATCTATAAATCCAGCTCTAAATAGTCATATTTAGTTATAGTTATCTGGTAGTTGGAAACATTATATCCTAAAATCATTGTGTTTTGCAAAAAAAAAAAAAAAGTTTCATATCTTTGAAGTACTTATATACTTTTCCCCAAAATATGTTCTAGTTTTTATCACAATGACAGTCAAAGTTTCCTTATTTTTTTATAACAATCGACTAAAAGTGAGATTAGAATGACACAATTTAAGACAATTATGTTCTAAAGTTTTATGAATAAAATAAAACTTTCCAGTTTCCCTAAATCAAGCAAGTGTTTGTTGAAACAAGAAAAGTAACCATAAACGTTTGCTTAAAATATGAATTAGTGTAAAAAAAAAACTTTCATTAAAATATGACTAAATAGTTCAAAATATCCAAGATTTATTCATTTCAATCATTATATCTGACTGACAAGTTACAACACAAAAAACCCAACGCAAGGAAGCAATTTGATGTTTTTCTCTGTTATAATTCTAATTTATTTATTGACACATTTGGTAATATGTCAGTCCCATTTTGGAAATCAAAATGAAGTTGCATCTGTTGGACTGACTCATTTATTTTTCTGCTGGACGTCCCAATAAAACCTTAAATGTTCTAGAAAAGATTTTACTTCCATTGAGATCAGATGGAATCTGAAATGAAGGATCCATGAGAGATCAGGAACACTCACTGATGGCAGGTGTGGCAATTAGTGACAGCGCACAGGTGTGTCATCCCAGCTTCCCTGCTCTGAAGGATCCATTTAAGCCTCGTTCGGTAAGCTTTGTTCACAATTCTTATAAATTAATCCAAAAAATATCATAATTTGACTCCAACTAGCTTCTTGGTTTGATAATATCATGATTTAATTGCAGATGTTTGTGTTTGTTTGCAAAATGTAGAGATGGCCAAATTGATACCTCGTGAAGCACCGACACCCTTCGACACATCTGGGCTGAGATCGACACTCTGCTCGAATCATTTCTGTGAGAAATGGCGACATCTGCTGGTTGTCAATATACGTCCAAGCGCGCATGTTGTCAAAACTTCATGACTTCAATAAAACTTTAAGGCTCAGTTGATGTTTTGTCTTTTCATGAATTGTTTGATCAAAGCTGGATAATAGGCTTTGGATATACAATAGGGAAGGATGATCATCTTCTCCACTAGGGGCGGGGATATCTGCGCTAAGCGCTGGGGGGGGGGGGGTGTTAGACACACGGCAGTACATCAGCACATGAACCGAGTGTGAGAGAGAGCGCGCATATATAATATAAGCCGACACTTTTATGAATAAAAACATGTTTTACTTTATTCACTTGTTTTGTTGATAATCTTAAATTGTTGATGATGAATTAAATAAAGTTAAAAAAAAAAAAAAACGAGTGGTTTGGGAGCCGAAAGACGCTTTTTTTTTTTTTTTTTTTTTTTTTTTAGTGCGCCAAATCCAGAACGGCATCATCTCACGTCTCTAAGAAGAGCCGGGATTTTTATCAATACAATAAACCAACTCTTGCAGCAATATTTTGGTCCATTATTAAGCCTTGTAAAGTGCTGCACCTGTTCTTTTAAAATCGCGCGTCAAACAGCTCGGCCATTGACAGACTGTCAATGTGCTCAACAATTGATGTGACGTAACGAGGCCTTGTTTCTATCGGTCACGTGATGTGCAGTCTGCTCGAATCGCTACTGAGCGACACTTCTGGTTAAAACAGATCGATGCAGTGTCGAGAGGGTGTGTCGAGCTGGACATCTCTAGCAAAATGTAGCATTAGCATGCTTTTTCTTTTACAGAGACTTCACTAAAAAAACACTCAAATTAGGCTTTTAATCATACAAAATCCTACATAATATCTTTCATTGCCTCTTTGTGAATATTTTACAGTTTTTAATGTTTAACTGTTTTAACATTTAGCACTTATTTAGTGTATTTGTTTAGATGTGCTGGTGTTAGCATTTAAGCTAGCGTTAGCATTGCTGCTAACACTATAGTGGAAGAGACATTAAATAGAGCTAAATTTGGGGTATTTTTAAGGTAAATGTTAGCATTTAGCAATTTATTTAGTGTATTTATTTTGGTGTCTTGGATAAAGCATTTAAGCTAGCGTTAGCGCTTTACAATATATGGTAGAAGAGACATTAAACAGAGCTAAATGTGGGGTATTTTTAAGGCAAATGTTAGCATTCAGCACTTTATTTAGTCTATTTAGTTAGGTATCTTGGATTAAGCATTTAAGCTAGCGTTAGCATTCTTGCTTTACAATCAATGGTAGAAGAGTCAATAAATAGAGTTAAATTTGGGGTATTTTTAAGGCAAATGATAGCATTTAGCACTTTATTTAGTGTATTTATTTAGGTGTCTTTGACTTAGCATGTAAGCTAGCGTTAGCATTGCTGCTAACACTCTATAGTGGAAGAGACATTAAAGAGAGCTAAATTTGGGGTATTTTTTAAGGTAAATGTTAGCATTTAGCACTTTATTTAGTGTATTTATTTAGTTGATCTTGATTTAGTTGAATTTAAGTTAGCATTATCTTTGTTGCTATACACTCTGTAGTAGAAGAGATAGTAAATATACCTAAATGTTGGGCATTTTTAAGGTTAAAGGTGTATGCATCTTGGATTTAGCATTTAAGCTAGCGTTAGCATTCTTGCTGTACACTCTGTGGTAGAAGACACATTAAACATAAAGGTTTTAAGGTAAAAGCTGGTATTTAGCATTTTATTTAACATCCTTTTTTTTTTCACATGTTGATTTTAGCATGTAAGTTAGATTTGTTAAGATACACTTCTTTTTAGCTTCAACTTTGAAGGAAACTCTACACATAATGTAGTATTTTGGAAAGCACAAATATAAAACATTTCCTCCGTATAAAGTTTCTTAAAAATTTGAATACTTTTTCTTTGCTTTTTTTGGTGTTTTTTTTACCTGTTAAACACGTTAGCTTGAATAGCCTTTTTTGTAGCACGGTTTAGCATCATTTTGCTTTTATTCTTTTGTTTCAGGCCACATTTATTTATTTTAAAGTAAATTCAGCTTGTTTAAGTATAGATGGATGTTTTTAGCATCAATATAATCCACCCACTCAGAGTAATTTACCCACCTTTCAGTATTTTTATAGCAAAATCCAGCAGAATAGAACTATCGAAGAACATTTTTAGCATTTTAAGAGCATTATAATGCTGTTTGCTTCAGAGATTTTATTTGAGAGTTTTCGCTTTCCATTTTCGCGATTTATTTTTGACCAAAGTCTCAGTAACACCTCTTTCTTTATCCTACGTTTGTTTGATTTTGGAGCCAGATTTTCCAGGTGTTGTTGGAGGGGAACGGCTGATTTATACCTGTTGTGATGGTGCGCCGTCATCAGAAAGCGCGTTGAACTTTCAAAGTGGTGTAATCACACAGAGTAGATATGTTTTTCCTCCACCAGAACATGGGTTCATTGTTATTTGTGGCTCAGAATGCAAAAGTGCTGCATGTGCTCTGGTGAGTTTGCGGTCTCTGTTCATGTTTGTTGATGTGTCTGGAACTCCTAATAGCGACAGCCCGGGTCAATGTCATCCTATTTTCCCATCCTAATAGCCCATGATCCTGCCTCCCTAAGCTTCTTCCTGTAGATGACCTCCAGGGACGGTGGTGCCGCTCCCGGCGGGGTACAGAGGAGTTGATTGCGCGGCGGTGGCGGCGGCGGCGGCTCCGGGGCTTTGTTTCTAAGCGTGTGCCCGTCCTTGGCTTCAAACGGGGGGAGGAAAAATGAGCTGAAGAAGAAACAAGAGGAGTCTTATCTCCCCCACGGGGTCTCGCATCCTTTCATTCCAGATTGTCTCGGTGATCTTCTGGCCCCGTCCGGTTTCATGCCAACCCTCCTCGGCGCCGCTTGTTTACTGTCCCGTAATGACATCGTCAATGGCAACAATACATCCTCTTATCGCACGTGTCCTCAGCCACAATGGATGAATGGCAGCCAAATGGAAAGGCGAGTTTGCGGCGTTGTCATCCCCGAGTCTTTGGAGGCGTCCTCCGGCGTGGCGGCGCGTGCCGCCGCGCGATAAGATGAATACTTCATATCAACCGACTGATTGCGGAATCGTGTATCTAATGTAATTTTTATTTCTTCTCCTTTATCTGTCAAAATGCATAGTCAAGCATTTCTTCTCTTTTTGCCTCTTTTGGGGCAAAAAATGGTAAATAAATCATCTGGTGCACTTGCTCACCCCCCCCCCCCCCCCAACTCCACTTAGAGAGAGAAAAATGGAACGGACACGAACAGGAGAAAAAGCAGATGAGTGTTTTTTCCTGAATGGGATGAACGTGAGCGGCATGCAGAGGAGTGGTGGTGGTGGAGGGGGTGAACCCTTGGCTGGTAGTGATGGTGGTGGGGGGGGCTGCAGACTTTGGTAATCCCTCTTTTATTATTGTGAAGCCGAGCTCAGCAGAAAGGCGGCTGACAGACATAACAGAGCCGTTGTGTTTAGGCGCCCCCCTTCCCATTTGCCAGGCTGGTAAACCATCAGTCAATTAAAGGGTTATTAATTCAGCCCCCCCCCCCCTACGAGCCCACACTCACACTTGGAGTCCGGCTAACCTCCGCTCAGGTCCTGGCCCCTGCTTTCCTTGGCGCCCACCGTATCCTCTGTCCCCACACTGCACGTTACCATGACAACATCACTCCGTGCCCCCCAAGTAGCCGGTGGGCACTGACCTTTTGCTGTCAGAGCGTATTAGGGAGCAGGAGACACAGAGTACGGGGGAGAGCGTGCGGAGCAGGCGCTCGGCAGAAACAACAAACACAAATAGGTCATTAAAATGTAAATACACTTTCAAAAAAGAAGTGGGGCGGGGGAGGGGAGGTCTGACCCGAAAGTTAGCGCAGCGTTTCCTGTGAGCGACGGATCGACGTTTGGTCAAGGACCCCCACCGCTTCACTTTTTGACGTTTTGGGTGTCCCCAACGTAAAATGAAGGGTCCGCAAACCTCAAGGTACCAGGTACCCTAACCTTAACCCCGGAACTGGTTTGCGTCCGGTACCCCGTAAGGTTCACGCCCAGTGTCACGCCTAGTGCTGGTTCAGGTCCCGTATCGCATCTGGTCTGGTGTCGGATTAGTGTACCAGCGGCCAGGGTGGAGCTGTAGGGCGGTCAAATCCTGATTGGAAGACTGGGGGTTCAATTTCCGAACCCCAAACTGCCTCAGGTGCGAGGTCGCCCAATGTTTGGGTATGTGTGTGAATGTGTCTGTGACTGTAAAGAGTTTTGGGCCTTCAAGGAAGTTTACACCATTTACCGGTACTGGGTTTTGGTACCGGTGGACCAGTTCTTGTTCGCTGCCTGGAGGTTGGGGAACATGTTGGACACCCAAAACGTCAAAAAGTGACCGGTAAGAGTGCCACCAAACAAGCGTCCCACAAGTACCCAACAGAGGGTTGCCGACGACACCCCCCCCCACCCCCCCCCCCCACCCCCCGCTGCTTTAACCCTTAAATACTGTAAGCGCCACCAACAACCGTAAACACTCTTAAACTGGTGTAACTCTGACCATTTACATAATCCCAATGGATTCTGATGTAGAATAAGGGCTCGTTTACACTACAACGTTTTCGCGTGCGTTCCGACAACTTGGTTATCGTTTGGGCCTCTCGTTTAGACCAGAACGGCGTTTGAGGGGCCCCCAGAACGACAACTTTGAAGAACGCCTTCCAGAGTGGAGCGTTGCGAAACGTTCCCATTCCCACCGCCCTCCCATTCTAGTGTGTACGGTCAGGAACGGTGTCAGGGTGTAAAGCGGATGTGCTCATACCCTACGTCATGACCACATGACCAGGACGCATATAAGCCTTGCGCGCAGCAATTGCTCGTCACAACAGCGACTGCAACAACATGGCAAACTTCCAAGAGATAGCACTGGTGGTAGCTGCGATGCTGAATTCACTCGCGACTACTTTGGAGTTTTGGAAGAAAATGCTGGCAGCGCAGCCAGCATGCGCAGTACTTCTCCTATTGTTCTTTTCCATCCGGTGGGAGTGGCTCACAGCGCGCATAGCGGCGTGGCGTGTGAATTACATCATTTTCCATCAGCATTCGTTTTAACCGTGAACGCAATATCATTCAGGAACGTCCTGGTGTGTACCCGATATCTTGCTTACCGGGTCAGAGAGGAAAACGCGTTCCCAATCCAGTGTAAACGAGCCTTAAGACACCAACATGCAGTTCTTTTCTAATGTAATAGTTCCACTTTAATGGAGCTATGCTAAAGTGTTGAATATCGGCTAACTTGACCTAAAGTAGAGTAGCTTTGTGTTGTACTAATTTTAAGTTTTTATTGTTGCATAACGCCGCAAAGTTACTTTTCTTTGCATCACGATTAGCTGAGTCACGTTTATTACGGAAGCACTCGACTGTATTGAATCGTTGCGTTTCAGCGCAAAGCTGCAGTTTCAGAATCTGTTGGATTTGTTATAACTGCATAAACGGTTGAAAAATGAAAATAGTTTCAACACTGGAGCCGAAACTTTGGCGTTAAAGCGTTATGAAACTAAACATGGTCCTGCTGCTACGCTGATGATACTCTGCTTTATCTGTTAAACCACACGAAAGTAGCACTTAGCCAAATAAAATCTGGTCGGCTTTATCTCCGGTCTTAAAGGGTTTTACTGAAATATTTTATCTTGTGATACTTAAATGTTAAGTTGCAAAAATCTAAAACATGTGTTAGCTTTGTTTTATTGTGTTGAGAATAACTGGTTCTGGTGAAAGAAGACGATGAAGACTTTAGTAGAACCTGCAGCATCTTGCAGCTCAATAATTTTGTATCTGTCAGGAGAACAAAGGTCAAATCGTTCACAGCTTCCGCAGGTTTCTGGACTTTCTTTAAGGGCGTTTCAGTCTAGTTTGTTTGGTTGCTGTGACGGCGCCGTTCTGTTGTTGGGCCATTGACATATGGTACCCAGTGTCACATATCAATTGTCCAAGATGACTTCATGGATCAATACAGACTCCCTGGTGTGAGAACGCCCCAAGAAACCCCTCTCTGAGGTCTGCCCTTTGGATGTCAACAATAATACTCGTTTCATCAAACATCTGACAGTTTAATGATTGTAAGAAACACCAACAAGCGGCACAGAGAAGCCGGAGTGAGCTCACGCTGAGACTCGGGCTGGATTACAAACTTCCCTGATGTTACTTTTTAGTTTTTCTTCAAACCGCCGTTTTGATCTGAATGCGCCAGAAGGTCTTGATAGTTTGAGGGAAAATCCTCCAAGCCTTCTGCCACTTCAAACGCACGATAAACGGCAGATTTCTTCTCTCGCTGCTTCTTTTCTGGCTGCACTTTGATGTGTCCGTGACCTTGGTGTCACATGTTTACCAGCTCGGGATGACTGTGGGGCACTTTGGGCCAACTTCCTGAGAGGAGCCAGCCACCACTCGTGTCTGCTTCGGCCACTGTTTTATGTTTGTGGTGTAGAAGTCCAGCCTCCCAAACAGTTGATGAGTTACAGGAACCTCCCAGAAGTCCACAGTGAAAGGCTTCATTTCTAAAGCAGAGCAACTAACTGTTATTTCTCAGTCATCGGATTGATCAGAATACCCGTTCTTGATCATTTTTTAACATGTTCTCGATAATCAGGATATTTTTAGATGTTTGAGTCACTCAAGCTATAAACTGACCAATCAGGTGCCTCGATAAAAGTAGGTGGAGCCTGCTGGTCTTCACGTCCAGCGTTTGACAGATTTTGCGTAGCCCACTTTCAAGTGTTGGAGGGTGTGGACTCCATGCAAGCTCACTCCTGATTGGCCAGAGTGGTTGCCATGGAAACGATGACTCTTGCTGCATTTACACTGGACGCAGTTTGCCTGGCAGGGGTGTCGAGTTTCATTGTTAAGTCAATGTACAGACGCGATCTGAGGTCTTGCGTCTGACCTTTTCAGTGACAAGATCAACAGGTTGAAAAATAAATCCAATATGGCCGCTCAATGGGGGGATTTTTATCGTGAACTTCCATCCATTTTCTTAACTCGCCGTGGCCGCGGGGTTGAACTCTCCCGGTTACTGTTGGGCGAGGGCGGGAAAAACCCTGGCAGCTGGAGAAGCTTAGCTTAGCAAGCTAGCAAGCTTTGCCACCCAGGCTGCCGTCCCTGGGCAGTAGCGGTTGCTATGCTAGGCGGTCGGCTTCCCAGCAGACGGAGAGCCGCAGCAGCTGCCGTCGTAGCGACCGCAATCGCTCTAGCTTCATGGACTTATGATGTTTTCCTTATTTTCCAACAATTTTCCAGTTTTATATTTATTATTCCCCCTCTCGTTTTAATGCTTAAACTAGGCCACAGACAGACGAAAGTAACGTTTAAAAACTGCCATCCAGGCAGAGCTCCTGCGGTAAATGGTAAAATTCCCCGTACTGAGAGCATCTCTGAAGGATCTGGTGAACCCAGACACAGCGGCGTGCTCGCCAGCGCCTCTGTAGAGCTCTCCAAAATATGTAAACCGTAGCAACTCGCTCAACATCATCCATGTTTTCCATGATGTTGGAACGAATGAAGTCCAGATTTACTGCTTGTCGACAAGACTATAAACAGTAAATCTGATGGAAATAGATGAGCGGCAGACGTGTCTGGTGTGAATGCATCATAACAAGTTTTTTCGAGGACCAATCGGTAAAAGTAGGTGGAGCCTGCTGGCCCCCACATCCACCGTTTGACAGACTTTGTGTGGGCCGCTTTAAAGTCTTAGAGGGTGGACTTTCTACAAGCTCATTCCTGATTAGCCTGAGTGGTTTCCATAGAAACGACTCTGAACGACCTGGACCAATCACTGCTTACTGGCATTGTTTGGTTCCAACATGGCGGCTTCCGTATTGCAAAAAAATTGACAGAAAATGGGCTGTATTGACTTGATTTTCTCAGAACCAGTTCACTCAGTCCAGGTTTCATGTACAGTCAATAGTAGAAACCTGGACAAGGTTTATTTGATTGCTTTCCCGCTTTTTGCATTTAGAGGCCTTAATAAATGAGCTTTAACAAGCCCCGCCCACTTTGTAATGACTATTTGTCCTCTTCCTGTTCGATCAGACTCGTAAACGTGGATTCTGTAGCCTTTAGAAGCAGAAGAGCGACTCTCAGGATGCGTCGCCTTCCCGCCATATGGCGAGCCATAAAGACTAATGAAGTGATTAAGGTACATTTGCTTGTATGGCGTTTAACATTATGAGTCTGATGGTGAATGAGCCGCCGACATCTCGCAGAGAAATGAGCTGTTAGCCATGTAAATAAGCAGTCATCAGTCTGCCTGTCTGCGGCCGTAACGGCGCATCCGGCCGTCACCGCGCCGAACGGTGACGTCTGAGATCTCAGTTCTGTCTCTTATTCACCACATCGGCTCTGACTGATCCCATTGAAACCAGCCGGAAACGGATAATTAAGTTAGAACTTTGCGGCTGCATTCTGATGGCGGCGGCCCGTGCGCCCGCAATCATTTAGGACGGGAATTGGAGTTGTTTTTCAGGGGAATGCAGGTGTTTGGTGAAGACGGATGGTTTTGCCCCGTATGCCAAACATTCTAATGAAGCTCACATACGATCCATAATTTCATCTCCCCTCCACCTGCCAAGCGGCTGCGCAAACACAAGCCGGCGTCGACATGGAACCCACACAATGTGCGCTAATGAAGCTGTTCTCCACTCCTCTCCTTTTGCTTCCTGGCTCGCTGAAACATGCATAAATCATAATAAACACAGATGAATTTTTAATCAGCAGCTCCCTGCCTGCGTCTTCAGTCCCGGCCTCCTGTGGGGAGGCGCTGCTGTGATGTGCCAGGTATGATCCGCGCCTCCAGCCGGGCGTGTCCGCTCCTGCGTCCTGACCCGGCTCTGGAGAGCGGACTTCCTGTCGTCCGTTTCGGGTGGGGACACCTGCAGAGGAGGACGCCGCTTCTCATCAACAATGATTCTTTAGCGTCTGAATCTCAAAATGTTGCAGCGCGCTTTCTAATGTGGCGTCCACATATGCACATTGGCGCTAATCCGGGTCAGTATGAAGTTCTGGGAAGACTCTGGTACCCAATGGAGCCAGATGTTAAAAATAATAAAATAAAAGACAAAAGTGTCCGTTCCAATCTCTGCAAAGCAGAATTCCTGTTCCATGGCAGAACTACGGTGATGCATGAACACCTGAAGAGGAATCGCGTTGTTTCTATTCAAATACCTAGTTTTAGAAGCTAATTTTCCCTTACCAGTTCTGGTATCGCCTGTTCGTCCTGGGATGGGATCTCTCCCTCATGTGGGAATCCCTAAGGTTTCTTCGTTTTTCCTGATTCAGGTTTTTTAGGAGTTTTTCCTTACCGAGAGGGAGGGTCTAAGAGCAGGGATATCCAGTTTATTTAGTCTGTTTAGTCTTTAGTGATCTTTCTTGTTCATGACTATTTTTTGCAACTGTAAAATTACCTGTATGAAGCCCAATGAGGCAAAATTCTTTGTGATTTTGGGCTATATAAAGAAAAATTGAATTGAATTGAATTGACTAGCTAAGCTAACATTAGCGCAAACGGAGACCAAACCTGTTAGCTCAAAGTCTAATAAACTATTGTCCTCATTTTTAGTTAGCATATAGCTTAAACACTTTAATTTTAAAGCTAATGATGTTTGTTTACATCCAGTTTATGCACGATCTGATTAGTCGACTAATCAGGGAAAATTAATCAATAATTAGTTTACTATTAAAATAATCGTTTGTGGTAGTCCTAGTCTGAAGCAAAATCTGATTAAAGTTTTTTGGAGTTTCCCATGAAAATGCAGAAGAACGATTTCTTTTCTTTTCTCTTTACTGAAGCAGCTGCAGCTCATCTCCATGCTACAAACTGCAATGAGGTAAAATGTTAGACAAAAACTGTCAATTTCATTTAAATTATAAAAAAAATGCCGGTCTGAGAAAGTTTTAGACATCGTTTTTGCATGCGTGCCGGGGCTGACAGAGTTCGTCTCCGCAGAATAAGCGGCTCCGGCTCGGTCCGCTGAGCCGCACGTCTTGTAGGGCGGAGGATCAGGATGCATCGCTGCGGATGCTTTCCACCAGATTTGCAACGAAACTAAATGTTTTTCTAAAAGGAGGAGCTGCAGGAACGCACATCAGTGTGGGTTTATCTGATGGAAAGTTGGAATTTATGAACATTTCTGTAGGAATGGATCCTCAGAGAAGGAACGTCCCGAACCCCTTCAGTGAAATCCTGTCTGGAGGTTATTTATCCCCCTCATAACCGACTGTAAACATTCACTGCTTTATTGACTGGCTGTTGTTGTTGGCTCCGCCCCAAACTCCAGGATTTATGAAGCTCATAAAAGCCCGCCTGAAAAGGCCGTAACACTGACTTATGCCGGGTTTGTTTTCTGGCCCAGAACAGAGGAGATGTGCAGTAAATGTGAGCAGCAGGCGGTGCCGGCGGGGCCTGGCGCGGGCCCCTGCCCGGGGGGCCACGCGGGCTGGGCTGGGCCGGGGCGCGCTTGTTCCAGAGCTGTAGCATTAGACTCCAATAGGGCCGGAACATAACAACACGAGCTGAGCTGTCACTGGGGATTACTTCAGCCAGGCAAGCCAGCAGGGTCTCCACCGCTCTGCCGCTCCGACAGCGAGCGGGGAGGGGGGGGGTGTGTTTCTGCATCAGAGAGGAGCGAGCGGCGGTGGAGGATGAGGAGCAGAGAGAGGCAGCTTGTAGAAGAAAAGAAGAGTGACGACGACGGCGGCGGTCTAAAAATGTCGCTGGTGGTGATGGCGGGGGTGTAGCTACAGATGGATCTTGGTGAAAACACACGTGACCCACATGTGGACTCGCTCCTCCAGGAGAAGCCTCGGTTTGAAGCCGTGCAAGCCGTGCGCTTGGCGGGGGATTTTCTCGCCGCTCTCCTGCAACTGTTTGCCCAGCGAAGCGGATCGCCCGGCGCTTGTAGCATCTCCGTGTTTTCCTGCAGAGGAGACGGAGGCAGCCGCTCGCTGCGTCACTCACCTTTGACTTCTCTTCCATGCTTGTTGACGTACACCTCCTCTCCGTCGCCCTGTTTGCCTTACAGCTCGTTTACAATTTAGCATTTTTCCGCCCACGTTTACATAAATATGGATGATTTATAACCTTCATGCGCCGGGCTTCAGAAGCTCGTCTTACAAAGCCTTCACACAAAAACAAACTTTTTCCAGTCCGAGAGCTGCAGTAACTTGTTTTGGAAACCTTTGTTTTTGCAAACCAGATTTGAGAGCAGCATGAGAGTGATGGACTATGGTAGACTAGGATAGGCTATTGTAGACTACTATAGGCCATGGTAGACTACGATAGGCTATGGTAGACTACGATAGGCTATGGTAGACTACGATAGGCTATGGTAGACTACGATAGGCTTTGGTAGACTACTATGGGCTTTGGTAGACTACGATAGGCTATGGTAGACTACGATAGGCTATGGTAGACTACGATAGGCTATGGTAGACTACGATAGGCTTTGGTAGACTACTATGGGCTTTGGTAGACTACGATAGGCTATGGTAGACTACGATAGGCTATGGTAGACTACGATAGGCTATGGTAGACTACGATAGGCTATGGTAGACTACGATAGGCTTTGGTAGACTACTATGGGCTTTGGTAGACTACGATAGGCTATGGTAGACTACGATAGGCTATGGTAGACTACGATAGGCTTTGGTAGACTACTATGGGCTTTGGTAGACTACTATGGGCTTTGGTAGACTACTATAGTCTTTGGTAGACTACGATAGGCTTTGGTAGACTATGATAGGCTATGGTAGACTACGATAGGCTATGGTAGACTACGATAGGCTATGGTAGACTACGATAGGCTATGGTAGACTACGATAGCCTTTGGTAGACTACTATGGGCTTTGGTAGACTACGATAGGCTATGGTAGACTACGATAGGCTTTGGTAGACTACTATGGGCTTTGGTAGACTACTATAGTCTTTGGTAGACTACGATAGGCTTTGGTAGACTACGATAGGCTATGGTAGACTACGATAGGCTATGGTAGACTACGATAGGCTATGGTAGACTACGATAGGCTATGGTAGACTACGATAGTCTTTGGTAGACTACGATAGGCTTTGGTAGACTACGATAGGCTTTGGTAGACTTCGATAGGCTATGGTAGACGACTATAGTCTTTGGTAGACTACTATAGGCTATGGTAGACTACGATGGGCTTTGGTAGACTACTATGGGCTATGGTAGACTACGATGGGCTTTGGTAGCCTACGATGGGCTTTGGTAGCCTACGATGGGCTTTGGTAGCCTACAATGGGCTTTGGTAGACTACTATGGGCTTTGGTAGACTACTATAGTCTTTGGTAGACTACTATAGTCTTTGGTAGACTACTATAGGCTTTGGTAGACTTCGATAGGCTATGGTAGACGACTATAGTCTTTGGTAGACTACTATAGGCTATGGTAGACTACGATGGGCTTTGGTAGCCTACGATGGGCTTTGGTAGCCTAGGATGGGCTTTGGTAGACTACTATAGGCTATGGTAGACGACTATAGTCTTTGGTAGACTACTTTGGGCTTTGGTAGACTACTATAGGCTTTGGTAGCCTACGATGGGCTTTGGTAGACTACGATGGGCTTTGGTAGACTACGATAGGCTTTGGTAGCCTACGATGGGCTTTGGTAGACTACGATGGGCTTTGGTAGACTACTATAGGCTTTGGTAGACTACTTTGGGCTTTGGTAGACTACGATAGGCTTTGGTAGACTACGATAGGCTATGATAGACTACGATGGGCTTTGGTAGACTACGATAGGCTATGGTAGACTACGATAGGCTTTGGTAGACTACGATGGGCTTTGGTAGCCTACGATGGGCTTTGGTAGCCTACGATGGGCTTTGGTAGACTACTTTGGGCTTTGGTAGACTACAATAGGCTTTGGTAGACTACGATAGGCTATGGTAGACTACGATGGGCTTTGGTAGACTACGATGGGCTTTGGTAGACTACGATAGGCTGTGGTAGACTACGATGGGCTTTGGTAGACTACGATAGGCTATGGTAGACTACGATGGGCTTTGGTAGACTACGATAGGCTATGGTAGACTACGATGGGCTTTGGTAGACTACTTTGGGCTTTGGTAGACTACGATAGGCTTTGGTAGACTACGATAGGCTATGGTAGACTACGATGGGCTTTGGTAGACTACGATGGGCTTTGGTAGCCTACGATGGGCTTTGGTAGCCTACGATAGGCTATGGTAGACTACGATGGGCTTTGGTAGACTACGATGGGCTTTGGTAGACTACTATAGGCTTTGGTAGACTACGATAGGATATGGTAGACTTCGATGGGCTTTGGTAGACTACGATGGGCTTTGGTAGCCTACGATGGGCTTTGGTAGCCTACGATAGGCTTTGGTAGCCTACGATAGGCTTTGGTAGACTACTATGGGCTTTGGTAGCCTACAATAGGCTATCGAAGACTATCATAGGCTATGGGTGGCTACGATAGGCCAGACGTTACCGCCAGATGACCAAAAAATAAAAATGGTTGCTTTGGAGGTAAACCAACAGAAAAGCCGCCATTTTGAAAAGTGTCATTTATCACATACAACTCTGAACAGGGTGGAGGGGCAGATGGGGAGGGGCTTATAGCAGCTGCTTAGCCAGTGAGGGCGGTTTGGTATGAGGTCACAGGGTCAAGTTGCACCTGGAGGCCTTATATCGCCATATATATATTTTATATTTGTTTCTTTTTTTTACTTATTTGTTGGTGTTTGTATTCTTTTGATTCCAATACAGTTTATCGGCCTTCTCGACTACTAACAATCAGAATTGGCCTTGAAAAACATCCAATCTGTCGATCTTTAGACCAAACATCCACTCACCCGATGATCGGTTTGACGTTTTCCACCCAGCTGATCCTGAGTCCATCTTTATTTACTCTCGTTTATTTATCAAGTCTGCAGTTTCTCGCGTTCTCTGAGCACGGCGGCGGCGGTGGCAAGGACGCAGCTGGTCTCTTTCAACCCCAACGATCCATTTCTGTCCTTTTTTTTTTTTTTTTTTGAAAAGTTTCTGCCGCTGATGAATTTAACCCCGGCGAGCCGCGCGGCGTCTCAACCTCCACCCTGTTGCATAAAAGATTAGAGACGAGTCTCGGCGGCGCACCTGACGGTGAGAAACAGTCGCGCCGGGCTTGACTTGTTTTGCAGCGAGTCAACATATTTCATTGATGTTTGCAGGTAGTAATTTATTGCACCATAATTTACTGACTGAATCGGTTAATGCTTCGTCGGGTGACAAATGAAACTGCTTTGGAGGCATGCACTTCATTTGCAATTTCCCCAACAAGAAACGGCGCTCTCTGTGAGTGGAGCAGCTCCTCTGAGGTTTATCCCACCGACAGGATGGTGCGGCTCGAAGGGGTGGCAGGCGGAGATAGGCTCGACTTTAGAGGAGCCTCCAAGTGCAAGGGTGTCCAGACTGTGAGAGGCGTATGTTTTAATAATTAGATGGAGCCCGTCCTTCAGCTCGGGGGAGATGAAGCGACACATCGGACACGAGGCGGTCCTGGGAGAGCCGCGGGGGCTTTGATGTACTTCTTCAGAAATCTATCGAGTTCAAATCAAAGAAATGTAACGAAGCCTTCGGCTGCTAAAGCCGCCAGACGATTGGGTTTAAATAAAAACAGTTTTTAGGACTTCTAGAGGTGTGGAGGACTCGGCGGTGGGGATGTTTGTTGAGAGTGAGGAGGAAGACGTTTTCCATTTAGAGAGAATCCAAAACAGTGACGTAACTCTACAAACATTTTCACGATCAACATCAATCATCCAAGTCTTACAAGACAAATTACTCTATAACCTTCAGAAACCACTTTTTCTTTTCTTAGAATTAAATGGAATAACCTTAACTTCGTCAACGGTTGAAGAGTTAACGGTCGTTGAAAAATTAGTCAAAACTGGAGCTAAATTTATGGATGCTAACTACAGATGAATGCTAAACTAGAATTTTTTTTTTTTAGTTTTAGTTCATAGATGTCTGTGGTGGTCAACCTCTGATCAAGCACCTGGCTGTCACCCCTATTGTCCTTGGTAAAGGCGATGACCCCTACGTTGCTCCTGGTGGTTCTAGTGTATGAATGTGTCTATAGGTGAATAGGACTATGACTCACTTTATAGGTATAAGACAGAACCGGGTCGTGGGGGCAGAGGTGCCCAGACTTCCCTCACCCCGGTTACTTCCTCCATCTCCTCAGGGAGGACCCCGAACCGTTCCCGTATGCCATGTTTACGACTTTTACCTCCTAAGATGAACGAGTTGAAACTACCCGACAGATATTAGGACTCAACCATCAAGGTCATACCTGAAGAATTGATGTCTGATCGTATCATATGACCCGTATTTAAGAAAAATATGGTCTAAACACACAAAAGTGGAGTTTAAGTGAATATAAAAAAGAGGCCAAAATCCAAAACACAACTTAAGTTGATGGAAACACATTTATTGAACACTTTAAAACTACATTTTTAAAACTTAACAACTGTAACTTTTTAAAATAATTATGAACTAGAGATATAGAATTACCTGTGACAATGCTATTTGTGAATGCTTAATTCTTGATTTGTAACTCATATGTTTTGTGCAACATCCACCAGGCAGAGGGGCTTGATCCACCCACTGGGCCGGCTAAAATCACAGGATCACATGGACAGATCTCAATCGCCGCTGTTCTCCCCCGCCCAGGGTCTGTGGAAAACATAGAAACTGACAGCACGCTTAAAAAGCTTAAAAAGCTAAAAGGTTAGCCGAAACAGCTAGCATGTAGCTGAAATATTAGCTAAACTCCAAAATAGCCTAAAAAGAAATCTTTGTAAATGCCAAAGTAGTCCAAAAAGCTAGCAGAATGCCGATTTTTTAAAAAACTTTGAACCGTAAATTTAACATAATCATGAATAATAAAAAGACAGAAATATTATTCCAGAATAAATCAACAACTTTCAATATTTTACTCTCCATAAAAATATATTTTGTCAAAATTATACAAGTTAGAAATGATCGCCAATAATAACAATAAAACAAACTGATCTGTAGGATCGAGTAGAATTACCTGGCGGGCCGGATCCGGCCCCCGGGCCTTGACTTTGACACGCGTGGCTTAGTGGAAACGAGAACCTTTTCTAGTGAAAGTTTCTTTATTTCAGAGCCCCAGAGGTCCGTCACAGATGGAGTTGTGTTTCAGGCTCATTTCCCTGCGAGTTTGCTTTTGTAAGTTGATATTAGCTCTCTGCAGCCCCCCCCCATCCCTCATGTCTTCCTCTGGGTGTACTAGAAGTGAAACCAAGCGTCCCCTCTCACTCACCCCTCAAAGTGTGCCTGTCTAATGGTGTGGAAGTTATTAGTCTACTATTAGAGACATGGCCGCCGGTTTAAGGCGCTGCATCTTTTTTTTTCCCAGACGGGTCAGAGCGGCGGCCATTAAAACGCCGTCAGTCACCCCCCCCCCTCGACTCTGCTAAACTAAGCGTTGAAGCCCGCGCCGACGCGAAGATTCAATCTACCGAGCAGCGTCCCCGTCAAACGCTGTCAGACTTTTTTTTAATACGACGCACAAACACACGGGAAGTGGAGACGTGCCGGGACGTTCCAGCAGACCCCCACCCCCCCACCGCTCCGACGCCGGGATCAATACTCGCAATCATGGATGGCGACGCTCTCCTTTTCTCACACCCTGCTATCATCACCTTTTCAAAAACTCACAATCAAAGGGAAAGAGATGGCGGTGGGGGGTTGGAGGGGGGGTGGAGGGGGGGGGGGGGGCTCGCAGGTACCTGAAATGTGTGAATATGTGCGTGAAATGAATTGAAATGGGTGTGAAAGTGCATCCTCTCGCAGGCGTTGGTGTTTTGGTGGGTTTGTTTGCGTGGGCTCCTGACGGGCCGTACTCCTCTCTCTTTTTTTTTCTTTTTGGGGTGGGGGTGGGGGGTGGTTGTGTTAACATTTTGTGTGTCAGTTGTTATCAGAATGACACTGTCCACCTCCTCCTCCTCCTCCTCCTGCAGCCCCAGAGGATCAGTGGAGCTGCACCAGTTTCAAATGAAAATAAATGAGAGGCAGTGACCGCTACTGCCTGGGTCCCACTTTAATGAGGAAAAGGAGCAGGGGGGGGGGCAGGCGGGGTGAGGGATCGGAGAGTGGAGGAGGGAGGAGGCGCTGGTCCAAGTTGGCAACGTCTCAACCGAGGGAGACGAACGGGAAGAGGGGGCGGGGAGTGGTGATGAATGGACGCTCTTTCTGTCACCGATGCGACGGCCAATTACAGCGGGAGCACGCTCCGATGCACCGCAGGTGGAGCGGACGCCGCTCGCCGCTGATGGAGAATGACTCTCCAGCCTTGATTTGCATTGACAGGGGGAAAAAAAAAAAAACCCAGCTTTTGGGGATTTGGGGTGCAGCTCACCTTCGTGGTGTCTGGGCCGAACCAGAGGAGTCCATTTTTACGGCTCTGTCTCAACAGATTAGAGGCTCCGTTGAGGATTTTAGGTTTAAACATTGATGAATGAGAGTTCTGATGCTAGACGTCAGGACGGAGGCTCAAATACAGTAATCAGGGATCATCTGGTTCTTACAGCCCTAAATTTAGGGTAATGGATCTTTTTAACCAGAAAAATCATGATTTATTACCTGCTGAAAGGCTAAACCGGAGACAGAAGCGCCGTGTGAACCAGCGCCGACAAAAATCCTCCCGGAGTCCTGGAGCTGCTAATTAAGTTCATTTCATTAGTTGATTCTTAGTGGAGCTTGATGCCTGCTGAACAAGTGGAAGTTTGAAGGACTGCAGGCATCGGCGGCGGGCCGGTACCCACAGGACTCTGAAGTGGGTCGGCCATAATGACTGAAGTTTGCTCCGCCCATCGAAGCAATGCTCTAAAAATGAGTGTAGAGAGTGAAGTCAGAGTCCGAGCATCTGTCAGTCGGAACATGCCCCATATAGTGCAGACAGTCACTTGCAAGTGAACCCTGATGCGGTGCTCTTCTCTAAGTTGTATTCAAATTACAGAAAACAAAAGCAGCAAAAGGCACGTTCTCATCGTCATATTGATGTTTGGTTAAAGACTCGCCCCAGTAAAAAATTGACCCAAAGTTGACCTGACCCGTCGCTTTTGTAAAATCAAGCGTCCTGTAGTGCGTCCCTGTTCTATACCCCATATAACTATTTGATCCATGCATTTCTGAGACCTACATCTCATCGGCATGATCCAAACTTTCCATAGAAACCCACTCTACATGACTGAGTCTATGATTTCTGCTCTGGAGTTCATCATCATTCCACTGGAGGCGCTAGAGGCAAAATAGAATCTCAAAAACACTTGAAGCTAATTTTCAAAACTCAGTGGTGAGAATAACTCGTTTACTGTTTTTTTTTTTTTTTTTCGATGACTTACTAAAGAGTTGTCATTGTTTTTGACCACACGTCCAGTGTTGGTACCCTGACCCGTTATACAGGGCGCAAACAAGGCCCGGATGGGGTACTGACTGCTAATCCATACCAGTTTGGGGTACTGGTGCGCTTCGCCTCCCTGTTCGCGGCCCAGAGGTTGGGGACCCATGATTCAATGGGAGAAGTTGTGGGACACCCAAACTGTCAATTTTTAACCAAACGACAAAATGTGGGATTGAGAAAGTGCTGAGACAGCACGTTCTCTGAAGCGTTTACACAGTTAACGTAATTCCTGTGTAGGACAGTGAAACATTTTATGTCAGTAATCCTTCACAATCTATTGGAATCGCATTAATGGCGTTACTGGTTGAAGAGTTACGAGAGTATAAAGATCTTGTATCCTTTATTCTGGATAGTGAAAGCTCCGATATTTGAATTTCTGTATTTTCTTCAGCCGTTTTAACTAGGGATGTCCCGATCCGATCACGTGATCGGAAATCGGGCACGATCACGTGTTTGAAGACTCGATCGGAATCGGATATTTCATTCTTAATATGATCAGCACTTTATCTTTCAATCTTATTATTCCGGATAAATCCTCCACTAGAAGTCTGCATGTCATGAACAGATCACAAAATGTTATTCCCGGAAGACGGAGCAGAAAATGACAACAAGCAGAAGACTGATGTAAAGTTAGCTAGCTAGCTAGCCGATCACAGATTCAGACTTCCGGGATCAATAACTCTTTTAAAACGCTTTAAACTGACAGTTAGTGTCTCTAAACAACAACCTCTAAAGGCATTTCAACAGAAAAAGACAGAGTTTAGTTTCTTTTAATGTTAAGCTCTTCGTTCTGCAGACAGATGCTAAACAGTAGCTGCTAACTGCTACATGCTAGCGCCGTAATTTAACTCCTTGGGACCCGAGCTGTCCTTTGATATGCCTGTTTTATTTATCTGAAAGAGGAATAAAAGAACAGCTTTTCTCTGTAGTTGATTACAGTCGTAAATTATGATTTTATTTACATTTTAAGCTGTAAATTATGACGTTAGTCCGGTTGTACGATATATTTACTGAGTTCTTTCTTCATGAAGATCAGATGAACGTCGGTTCTCCAGCAAAGCTTTATGACTCCTGACTGAACCTCAAACTATGACCTCAAAGCGCCAGTTGGACCGCGGGCTTCAACGGCATCATCCACGCTCACAAAGCCTGTTGGGTCGGGCAGACCGGAGGCCTTTTCTGGGGCAGAGATTCGGAAACACGCCGGGACGCGGGAGCGCTCGTCAGCGAGGAGGTCAGAAGGTGCTCCAGCGGCGTCGGCGTCCAGTTAGTTAGAGAGGCGGTGACCCGGGTCAAACGGGAACAGAGACGTCATCTCATACTTTGTGCCACATGAGTCTTGTTTTGACTCATTTCAAGTCGCGTATGACTTCAATTATGTCATTAAAACCCTCGTCATGTGTTTGAGCTCTTCTCCCCACAAATATGTCCGACTGTGTCAACCGTTTCCTGCTGCTAACAGCGACAGCCTCCCAGAATTCTGTCGATTTGTGGGAAAACGTCCTCTTAGATAAGAAGAGCTGAAACATCAGTCAGAGTTTGATTTGGTGTGCAAAACAGGTCAGCGAGCATTCGTAGCAGGGGCTGCAGCCCCACAGGTGCAGCAGGCATCCGTGTTAAGTGGAACACAATGTCCTAACCGGAGTCCGGCGAGGGCCGGGAGCGGGCGGAGGGAAGAGGAGTGATGGTGGAGAGGCAGAAAGAAAACACCGGAATGAGATCTGAAGAAAGGGAAGAGAGAGGAGGAGCGTCCTTGAAGAGTTACAGTAATTCAAATGGCCTCAACAGCTACGGTGTTAAACAGTAAGCTAACAACCGTTAGCTAGTCGTTAAACACCAAAGTTCCAGTGCTAAACAGTGAGTTAACAACCGCTACTACAGTGGGCTAACTGCTGTTAGCTCACCGTTTAACACTGAAGCTAAAGCTCTGGTGTAGAGCTGTTAGCTAACAACCGTGAGATAAACATTTAACACTGAAGCTAAAACTACAGTGTTAAACAGTTAGCTAAGAACCATTAGCTAAGCATTTAAGCTCTGGTGTTAGCAGTTATCTAAAAACCGTTATTACTGTTAGCTAACTGTTGTTAGATAACCATTTAGCACTGAAACCTAAGTTCTGGTTTTAAAGAGAGAAGAAGACAACCGTTAGCTAACAACCGTTAACAAACCATTAACACTAAAGCTAAAGCTCCAGTGTAAGCTAACAACCGCTAGCTAACTGTTTAACACTAAAGCTATGGTTTTCAACTAAAGCTAAAGCTCCAGTGTTAAACAGTGAGTTAACAACCACTACTACAATTAGCTAACTGTTGTTAGCTCACCGTTTAACACTGAAGCTAAAGTTCTAGTGTAGAGCTGTTAGCTAACAACCGTGAGATAAACATTTAACACTGAAGCTAAAGCTGCAGTGTAAAAGAGTTAGCTAACAACAATGAGCTAACCATTTAACACTGAAGCTAAATCTCCGGTATTAAAGGGTTAGCTAAGAACCATTAGCTTAGCATTTAACACTGAGGTTAAAGCTCCGGTGTTAGCAGTTATCTAAAAACCGTTATTACTGTTAGCTAACTGTTGTTAGATAACCGTTTAGCACTGAAACATAAGTTCTGATTTTAAAGAGATGGCTGACAACCGTTAGCTAACAACCGTTAACAAACCATTAACACTAAAGCTAAAGCTCCAGTGTAAGCTAACAACTGCTAGCTAACTGTTTAACACTAAAGCTCTGGTTTTCAACTAAAGCTAGAGCTCCAGTGGGAAACAGTTAGCGAACAACGGTTAGCTAACCGTTTAACACTGAAGCTAAAGCTCCAGTGTTAGCTAACCTGGTAGCTAACCGTTAAACATTAAAATTTCAGTGTTAAACTGAAGCTAAAACTTCAGTGTTAAACGGTTAGCTAGCAAATGCGGTTAACTAGCAAATGCTAGCTAACTGTTTAACACTGAAGCTCTGGTTTTCAACTAAAGCTAGAGCTCCAGTGGGAAACAGTTAGCGAACAACGGTTAGCTAACCGTTTAACACTGAAGCTAAAGCTCCAGTGTTAGCTAACCTGGTAGCTAACCATTAAACATTAAAATTTCGGTGTTAAACTGAAGCTAAAACTTCCGTGTTAAACGATTAGCTAGCAAATGCGGTTAACTAGCAAATGCTAGCTAACTGTTTAACACTGAAGCTTAAACATTCGGTGTTAAACAGTTAACTAACTACTACAGCTAGTTAATCGCACTCATAAAATTAATCTGCTAAAAATAACAAAAATAAATTTCCACTTGTTTTAAATTTAAAAACTAAATGTTAACAAGCCAAAAGTATGACAAAACAACACTTTAACAAAGCTAGGCTACACTTTTAAATGCACTAAATTTGAAATTAGCCAAACAGTGTCGGAAAGAAAGTTGATCAAGTTTAAAAACGTGAGATTAGCAAACAAACATCTAAAAACGAATTCTAAAAAATAAATTAAATTCTGACCCGTTTTTCAAAATGTAAAGATAAATGCCAAATAAAACTATGACGACATAAAACTTAAACACGCTACGATTCTACCTCTGTTCGTAAAAATGAGGGACAGTGTTCCTTCTGTGAGCGTCCAGCGTGAACGGTTCGGTCCTCACTCGTCCACTTAGGCTCAAACGCAGCTGCTTGCTCGCTTGAATTATTCATCACCCCATAATTAAATATTCACATGTGAAAAGATGGCACCATCAGCTACCCACAATCCTCTCTTCTGAGACGGTTTTCTGCTTTCTTCTTCATCCTGGCAATTTTCAGCTCAGCCTCATTGTTTCTCCTCCTCCTCCTCCTCCGCCTCTCCCCCTTTTCTCCTTTTCTAAGTGATCGATCTGTATTGTTCAGGCAGCTGAGCCCCCCCCCCCGGCCCGAGGTGAGACAGACGAGGGAGAGATAGAAACGACTAGACGGGGAGATGAGGTGAGGAAGAAGCGATGGCGGTGGCAGACCTTGCCACGAGCGGGATCAAGGAGAACACGGGGCCCCCGGGGTGACGAGATGGAGTGATAGCGGGGGCCAAGGGTTAAGGCGGGAGAAGAGAACAACAGCAACAGCAGCGTGGGGGGGAAGGGGGGCTGCTGAGTGAGAAATATCTACCCGGTTAAAAAAAAGTCCAGTCATCTGGAATAATAATTAAGATATCAGACATATGCACCCCGTTAAAAAAGTGAGATCCAACAGCTGCGGCGTGAACTTCATAATAAAAACATCCACGTTCGTCCCCAGAAGCCGTACGAATCGCACGGGGAAAATTGAGAGCGATCATGTTTTATTACCGCGTGGAAGCTTTTTGTGTTTGCGGAACAGGAGGGAAGGATTTGTTTGGAACTGGAAGCAAATGAGGAGATTTGATTGCAGGGTTGTTTATGAGCGCCTCTGTTCCAGTCTGCTCGCCTCAAACCTGACGCTCCGTCACCGCGCGGAGTCATCCAGGTGTTGGTGAGCCTCTGGCAAACATGCGCCGTTTCCGCGCATATCCGCCGTAATCCTGCACGCTTCGGTCTTTGGGAAACTATTCCTGCACGACGGCTTTGCAAATGAATGCGTATTGAAAAGAAAAAAAAAAAAAAAAATTGTGGAAATTTGAATTTTCTGTAGTGAACGTGCATTTCAGGTAAAGAGAACGTTTGTAAAATGTAAATGTAATGTAATCCTATAACACCAGAGTTGTCCCAGCAAAACAACACTCTCTTTTAGTTACGGAACTGAAATAATTTCAACAAATTCTGAAGCTGAAGATGAATCAAAATGTTCCTAAAGTGTTGCATGTCAGTGCAAAGCTGCTTCTCAGGGACGTAAATTAGCCATTAGCTAGATAGCCTGTGGACATGGTATTGGTTACATTTAAAATGGTAACAATGTTTTTATTTGTCTTGTCCCTTTTAAATAAATAAAATTGAAAGTTCTCCCCACTTTGGAGACCGTTATGTTAATTGAGAAAACAGTCGAAGAGTTGCAGTAAGTCAAATAACTTTAAAGCTAAAGCTCCGATGTTAAACGGTTAGCTAACAACATTTAGCTAAACACGTTCGTAGAAAGAATCTGCTAGAAAAATAAAACCAAGTCAGACCTGTTTTAAAATTTAAGACTAAATGTTAAGTAGATATATAGCATTACCTGCAATAATGCTAATGTGAGGGCTGTAAGCTAAATGCTTCTTCTGAAGATGCTAGCGGGGATAGCTGTGGATCCTGAAATTGACAGCTAGAAATGGTGAAAGTGAAATGCTGACGCTGCGATACTCCAAATTGGCCTAAAAAAACCCTATGTTAGCCGAACCAGCTAGCATGTAGCTTAAATATAATCTAAACTCCAAAAATATCTTAAAAAAAAAAAAAAAAAAAAAAAAAAAAAAATTCAGCCAAAACAGCTAGCATGTAGCTGAAATAATAGCAAAACTCCAAAATAGCCTAAAAAAAACTGAAATTTTTTTTTATTTAGCCAAAATAGCTAGCATGTGATTAAAATATTAACTGAACTCTGAAACTGCCTAGAAATCCTTAGTAACTGCCAAAACAGCCGAAAAAGCTAGCATAATACAGATATATCAGCTAAATGCTAAAATGGTTAAAAAAAAAAAACAGTGGATGCCAAAACAGCTAGAATGTTAATAAAATATTACCTGAATCCCAAATTAACTTAAGAAAAACCCAGAGTACATTTAAAATTAATTAATTGATTAACATATTTAAATTGCTTTACTAAATTCAAACAACTAGCTAAAAGTATGACAAAATAATATTTTAACACTGCTAAGCTACATTTTCAAATGGGCTAAATTTTATGTTAGCTAAACATAGTGACTGAATGAAACCATAAAATTAGAAAAATAACAAACATATCACACTTTAAAAAGAAATGCTAAAAAATGTATTTAATTCTGACATGTTCTTTAGCAATTTAAATATAAATGCCAAATAAAACTATGACAAAATAATGCTTTAACAATGCAACGCTACATTTTTAGATGCTATGCTAGCTAAGAATAGTGTTGTAAAGAAACCTGATGTAGTTTAAAAACATTAAAATAACTAACAACATATCTCACTTGTAAAAAGAAGTTCTAAAACATAAATACATTTCTGACATGTTTTAAAACTTCAATAAGTATTATAGCGAGAAAAAAAAAATTATAAAAGTGGGATAATGCTTTAACAATACTAAGCTACATTGTTAAGCAAGCTAACTGGTACGTTAGCTAAACACAGACCGACTGAAATAAACTTGATTAATCTCAACGTATTAAAAAAGCCATAAAAACGTCACCTAGTGAAGAAAAATGCTACTTTTAGCTAGTTTAGCATACAGTTTCAAATATTTAAAATAGATCCACATTTTTTTGTATTTTCTAGCTTAGCGTGAAAGTTAGATGATACCTTAGCATTGCCAAACTACATTTTGAAGAAAGCAACATACATAAGCTAAACATAGTGACCAAAACAAACCTGATTAGGTTTCAAAATAAAACATTAGCTTAACAGGTCGCAATAGTTCAAAACTAAAATAAAGAAGTTTAGATCTGTTTTAAATTTTAATACTGTTTGCTAAACTAGCTAAAAGTAGCTTAGCATAAAAGTGGGATAGTACTTTAACAATGCTAAACTACATTTTAAAGCAGGCTAACTGCTACAATAGCTAAGCATAAATTGACGGAAGGAAACCTTAAGTTTGAAAAAAAAAATAAAAGGTTTAACACTAAGCACTAAAAAAAATCTCTAAAAATAAACAAATCTGACTTGTTTTCAAATGTTAAAACTGTATGCCAAAAGTAGCTCAGTATAAAAGTGAGATAATCCTTTAATGATGCTAAACTACATTGTTAAGTAAGCTAAGTGCTAAACGTGAATACGTTAACAATATTAAAGTAGTTAATAAACACATAGCACTAGTGAAAAGAAATTTTAGAAAAAAGAAAAATGATTGCTTATTATGTAATTTCAACGACACTGGTAACAGCAGCTTTTCTTCGTTTTGCAACACTTTTGAATTATGTCAAAAGTTACAATAATTTACAGAGCGTGTTGTTTCCTGTTGCTAGCAGCAGCTCAGGTGTTAAAGGGTTAAATGTTAGCATAAGGCAAAAACCGTTGTTATGCAATACTTAGCTACTGTAAAGTCATAGAGGGTTCGTAAAGTGTTGCATGTCGGTGCAAAGCTGCTCTTTATTTCAAAATCCAATGCATTTACAGTAATCATTTGAATGGCTAAACAGCTTAGAAAAAAAATGGCTATTAGGGTATTAGTGGCTGTTTTATTGGGGCAAATTTACACTTGCTTGTTTGAGAAGCCCCTTAGTGGTTACTTGATGAACTGATCTGGCTCCTTTTTTATTAATTCAGAGGTTAGCGATACAAACAAAACTGTTTTTTAGTTTTGAACTCCCTGAAACAGGAAGTTCTTCCTTTGGTGGTGAAGTGAATTCTAGAAGTATCAGAAAAACGGCGATTACTTACAACTGTATTTCAGTAAGTTTTTGACAGGAGAGTCGGTTTTAACATCTAAAAAGCTTTTGTAGTCATCATGGAATTTCTTCGAAAGTACAAAAAAATCTGACACCACGGCGCCCGCTTCTTTCCCCGTGAGCCTTTTAAAAACCTGAAACAGCTTTTGGCGCGCGCGGACGGCGGCGCGGACATGAAAGCCTGTGATTGCGGCGCGGCTCTGTGTTACATAACGTTCAGCTCCCGTTCTGAGAAAGGTCAAGTGCGGTGAAACATGCAGCGTCGTCCCCACCCGTGGGACGCTCCTGAGTCACTGATGGAAGATCAGCCTTTCCCAT
The DNA here is from genome assembly GCA_003999625.1 of Oryzias javanicus. Taxonomy (NCBI): domain Eukaryota; kingdom Metazoa; phylum Chordata; class Actinopteri; order Beloniformes; family Adrianichthyidae; genus Oryzias; species Oryzias javanicus. The sequence continues at coordinate 13,567,373 of CM012459.1, forward strand.
CCGTGTTCTGACCCGAGCCGTGCAAGGAAACATGCATGCTACCCCCCCACCCCCCAGCCTTCAGTGAGGCCCTGAGCCGAGTCCCACCCACGCTGTACTCTTTATACCGCCGTACATGTGCATACGGAGCACTTTTTTTTTTCCTATTGACCCAGATACTTAGATTCTTCCCCGAGAGAGATGAATTTCTCTCTCATTATTTTATGGAGGTGCCCCCCTCGTTTTTTTTTTTTTTTTCTTGCAGAGGAGAAAAGAATTGGGGCAACCTGGTAGTTGTGCTGCTCTCAAGCCCGCTCCAGTTCTGCAGGGAGTCACTCTGGATCCACACAATTAACGCCGCATAAAAAAAGAATTATGAGCAGGTTTATTACTCCTAAGCCACCCCCACCCCCACTTCCCAGTGCCCAAATGCAGTCCTCTCATTTGGAAGTAAATCACCAGACTAGCCTCCCTTTCATGAAGACATCACAGTCGGATTTTCTCTGAAGCTGCCTGGACTGAACTGTGCAATGTAGCATGAGGAAAAAGTGCAGCAGTTATATTTAGCTGTTTTTTTTTTTTTTTTAAGAAAGCATTACAGTAAAAATTGATTTGCAGACTTGTCTCTTGCTGTGCATGGAGATCATGCGCTGCCATTATGTGCGCTCTCTTGGCTTAAGCTCAGATCCTGAGGGTCCGTCTGAAAATAGTCCTGTAGTAAACAAACACAATGGTGCAGCACTTGTTCTTTTTTAGCTCCTACTTCGAGAGATTAGTTATTTCAACAACTTGGGGAAAAAAGGTTTGAATGTTTTCTCCTAAAAAGGGTTTTTGTAGTTGCTCTTGGAAATTATAGACTTCTTTTGACTGATTCCTAAACTGAGGCTGATTTCTTGTCAACCTCATGCACTACAATAGTGTCAAAATGCAGAAATAAAGTCAACAGTTCCATAAGGTTAAAACTAGATCCAAAAAACACACAAATACATCACTGACATGCTAAATTAGCTCAGAATATTAAAAAAAAAAACAATAGAATACTGAATTCATGCTAACATGCTAAGTCAAATGCTAAACCAATTCAAATAGAATATAAAAAACATGTTAGAATAAATTCCAAATTAGCTTGCAAGCATGCATAGGAATAATGCGTAAATTTAAAAAAAATACCCCAAATTTAAGAAGTTTTCAAAAATTCAAGCGGGTATGCTAATAATTTTAATTAGCTAGAAGTAAAATGCTGGAAAACATCATGTAGCTAGTCTTAAAAAAAACGTAATATTTGGGTAACCAAAAATGGTTTCTACGAAATGGAACCTAATCTGGTTTAAAAATAACAAATTAGCTAACGTGTTACACTTAGCTTGAAAATGCATTAAACTCAATTGTTTTTATAATCTAAAAATTGTGTGCTGAACGAGCTAGAAGGAGTTTAGCATACAGGCGGTATAACTCTTTCTAACAATGCTAAGCTACATTTTTAAATGTGCTAAATGCTAGGTTAGCTAAACATAGAAAGACATATCTTGGAAATTAAAACTATATAATCCAGCAAAAACTATTTAAGATAGCTAAAAGCAGAATAATACTTTAACAATGCTAAACTTCATTTCTAAATAAGCTAAATTAGCTAAACATAGTGACTAAGAGAAACCGGATCGAGTTGTAAATTATTAAATTTGTGGAAAACGAACAACATTTTGACATATCTTGGTAATTAAAACTATGCTAAACTAGTTAAAAGTGGCTTAGCCTAAAAGCTAAATAAAATTTTAACAATGCAACAGTTTTAAGTGAAATAAATGCTACAATAGCTAAACATAACAATATGAGATTAGCTAACTAACACTTTTAAAAAGTAACACTAAAAAAAATCTAACGTAAGCCTGTTTTAAAAATTTAAAACTATACCCTAAACTAGCTAAAAGTATCTTGGCCTCCAGTTGGAATAATTAACAATGCCAAACATTTTCAACACGCTAACTGCTACCCTAGCTAAACATAGAGATTCCGTCTGAATTATCTCACTACACTCCACTTAGTGCACTATATGGGGCGTTGGCCATTTTTTCAAGGTGTCCAAATCTACAGTAGACTCGTTTCTCTGTGACGTCAGACAAAATGGCGACATTTTCGAGAGTGCCAAGTTAAGGAGACTGGTGTAAACCTAGCTAAAAATGGTCATAGAAATTTGTGTAGCGATACGGGAATGCGTGAATTTTGAATGGAAGCTTAAAATAAGCATTTAGAGTGGCTGCTTGATGGTGATTGAACAGGACTAGTCTGAACCTAGCTAAAACGGTCATCAAAATTAGCATAGAGACACATAAATGTGAGAACTTTGAATGTGGAAGCCCAAAATTAGCATATACATGAGTTTACGTAGACTTTTCATTGTTATTAGCCGCTTAAATTAGAGTCAAAGCGACTGATGTAAAGCTAGCTAAAAACGGTCGTAGAAAGTTGAGTAGCTACACATGAAATCAAGAATTTAGAAATATGGAAGCCCGAAATTAGCTTACACATGCATTTACATAGACTTTTCATTGAAAATGACTGCTTAAGCGCAAGTTAATGAGACTAGAGTGAAGCTAGCTAAAAAGACTGATAGAAATTTGAGTAACGATACGTGAATGTGAGAATTTTGAATGGAAGCCTGAAATTAGCATACACACGTTTACATAAACTTTTGTTTTTATTAAAAATGGCGGCCAAAATGCGAGTTAAGGCAACGCCAACTAGCATAAACCTAGCTAAAATTGGTTGTAAAAACTTGAGTGATTTTTAGAGTTTTTAATCTGGGAAGCTGGAATGAGGATATACGTGCATAGCCGTTGCTTAAACTTTTGTCTAAAAATGATCCAAAAACTTCTGTCCTTTCGGACAAAACTCCTCCATGACATTCACATTTTGTGTTTAAATAATGAGTATTCTTCTGAAACTTTTTAAATTTCAGTTTTTATTTAAGAAAATCTTCGTTTTTGGAGGAAAACCTCACCGGAAGTGAAGTCTGTGTTTGAGGACGCTAATGAAGGACGTGTTGGTTCTAATGACACCAGATCTTCAGATCCAGACCGGAGCTCAGATTTAAGGAGGAAGCAGCCAATCCGCGGCTGAGCAGCAGCCAGAGCTGCAGCGCCGCGCGCCGCGCCACGCCCCCCCAGCAGTCCGCGAGCTGCGCTGTTGCAGAGCTGCGCTCGCTCAGGACGAAAACAGAGAGAGAGAGAGAGAGAGAGAGAGAGGGAGGGTGAAAGGCGCGCGGGGGAGAGGAAGAGGAGAATGTGAGCGGAGCTGGATGCGGACGGAGCGCGCGCGGCTGGATCCACTGCCTTCGGGGAGGCCTCGGCTCTTGCACCTGTCCCTTTCTGTCTCGGCGGCCAGGCGCAGTTTGGGCGGGAGCGACGCGCCCGTATTCTGTCGGGGGGGAGGGCGCACAGCGGCCGAGGCGCACACACTCCAGCGCACGGCACCGCACGCACACGCTTCGGACGGGCAGCAACATGACTTCATCCTACAATCTGGATTTTCTGCCCGAGATGATGGTGGAGAGCCGCCTGCTCGTTCCCGGGGACAGACTGTAAGTTCCTCTGCTTCTCACTTCTGCTCTCTTCGTCGGTGAATGGCGCGCGCGCGCGCGGCTGAGTGAGCGCCGTCGTGGAGACTGAATGCAGCCGCCGCGCGGCGGTTCCGCTCCTCGTGTCCCAGTTGCTCTAAAAAACCGCGGATCCCGCCCTTTGTCGCGTGCGCGCGGGCGTGCGCGCGGCTGATTACAGTCGCACGAGGGAGCTGGAAGTCCGGCATCTGCAGAACCCGACCCCCGCGCTCCACTTGTTCCCCCTCCAAACTCTGGAATCTGCGGGACAAAAGGCGGGATTCATCCTCCCGCATGACTCCCACTCCTACTGCTGATGGGGAGCAGTGAGGAGCTCCTGATGGGGAGCAGAGAGGAGCTCCTGATGGGGAGCAGAGAGGAGCTCCGGATGGGGAGCAGTGAGGAGCTCCTGATGGGGAGCAGAGAGGAGCTCCGGATGGGGAGCAGTGAGGAGCTCCTGATGGGGAGCAGAGAGGAGCTCCAGATGGGGAGCAGAGAGGAGCAACTGATGGGGAGCAGAGAGGAGCTCCGGATGGGGAGCAGAGAGGAGCTCCGGATGGGGAGCAGAGAGGAGCTCCGGATGGGGAGCAGTGAGGAGCTCCTGATGGGGAGCAGAGAGGAGCTCCTGATGGGGAGCAGTGAGGAGCTCCTGATGGGGAGCAGAGAGGAGCTCCTGATGGGGAGCAGTGAGGAGCTCCTGATGGGGAGCAGAGAGGAGCTCCAGATGGGGAGCAGAGAGGAGCAACTGATGGGGAGCAGAGAGGAGCTCCGGATGGGGAGCAGAGAGGAGCTCTTGATGGGGAGCAGTGAGGAGCTCCTGATGGGAAGCAGAGAGGAGCTCCGGATGGGGAGCAGAGAGGAGCTACTGATGGGGAGCAGTGAGGAGCTCTTGATGGGGAGCAGAGAGGAGCTCCTGATGGGGAGCAGAGAGAGGAGCTCCTGATGGGGAGCAGAGTGGAGCTCTTGATGGGGAGCAGAGAGGAGCTCCTGATGGGGAGCAGAGAGGAGCTCCTGATGGGGAGCAGAGTGGAGCTCTTGATGGGGAGCAGAGAGGAGGTCCTGATGGGGAGCAGAGAGGAGCTCCTGATGGGGAGCAGAGAGGAGCTCCTGATGGGGAGCAGAGAGGAGCTCCTGATGGGGAGCAGAGTGGAGGTCCTGATGGGGAGCAGAGAGGAGCTCTTGATGGGGAGCAGAGAGGAGCTCTTGATGGGGAGCAGAGAGGAGCTCCTGATGGGGAGCAGAGAGAGGAGCTCCTGATGGGGAGCAGAGAGGAGCTCCTGATGGGGAGCAGAGAGGAGGTCCTGATGGGGAGCAGAGAGGAGCTCCTGATGGGGAGCAGAGAGGAGCTCCTGCTCCTTATGGGGAGCAGAGAGGAGGTCCTACCTCCTGGAGCATCTCGTCCTCAGGCTCCTCTGGAGATAAACTCAGAATAAATCCACAGATCGCAGAGAGAAGATGATGTTCAGGAGGCCTCTCTGGAGGTCTTCTCTCTAGTCTGGAACCTGAAGGTGGATTCATTCAAACTGGAATTAATATCAAACACACAATTTGGGAGTGAAATTCTTTTGGAATCTAAGTAATAATCTGGAATTGAATCTAAACTTCATATGAGTTTGGATAGTCTTCAATCTGTCGAGATGGAGGTCCAGCCCGAACCAGGATCCAGCCAATCAGATGTTCTGAAATCAAGCAGGTGGTAGATGTCCAGGACCAGGGGGTGGATGGTCCCTAAAAAAGTGTCTTAGATATTATCATCAAAGAAAAATAATTCCAAAATGCAGAGACTCCAGATGACTGAAAGTTTTAAAACTCCTCAGATGTCCGGAACATGAAAGCGAGACATTTCGATTGATCCAAGAGACGGAGAACCTCTGAAAATGATGCAGGAGATTTCAGAGACTTTGTAGGAGTTGTCTGGAACAAGGAGACCAGATCCAGTTGTTTGCCAGGGTACAGCACGGTCTTGTAGACCTGGAGGGGGTCTGTCCCCCGGGACAGGGATTCCCCACCCCTTCGGTCCAACATCTGCAGGAACGGTCAACCTGGTTTGGCTAAATGTGGGTCAGGTCTTCGGTGAAGATGATGAACGGTTCCACAACAGCTGCTGTTGTTTTCACAAACTCCATCACTGACATAAGAACAGGTTGTGCACTTTTTCCCCTCCCCATTGACTTACCATGTAGTCTATTACCCAGATGCCCCGGTGACAAGACGGTTTTCTCATTAATCAGTGTCACGGGCTCCATTGGGCCGGCGGGGCTACGAGAACGCCGTCGCCCGTCCCGTCCTCCCTCAAATGTGTTTTGCATCAGCGGCGGAGGCAGCGTTCGCCCCGCAGTGAGGGATTTCCGAATAATGCGTGTCGCCGGAATTAGACAGGCCTATCTGCGCCCCGTTACCCAGCCGGCGAGGAGGCGGACAGGTTGAAGCAGATAGCGCTTATGGAGATGACACTTTGTATTTACGCAAACACGCCTCTGGAGCACGGCTATTTAGCTGTGGAGAGGTGCTCCTGGTAATCCTTTGACATTATTGTTTGCATCATTGTGTTTAGAGAGTTCCTCCTGATTCCTCACGCCCGCCGTCAGCTTCTTGTCAGATTGAGGCGTAACGGCAGAGAGGACGGCAAAGTTTAAATTCTCCCTCGACTCTCCGGCCTTGTTCCAGGCCAGACCGGGATCCGTGTCTGGGAAATATGTGACCCCTCACCCCCTTCGACTCAGTGTTGAATTCCCTCCTGTTGCGAAACTGTAAGGGTATGGCGTGTCCTCGCTGCAGGGGTATCTGATATTTGAGCAAACAGAAACATGGAGTTGTTAACTTTTTACTGGAAAAAAAAACTTGGTTCTCTCCGTGACCTATTCCCGCCCACTTATCCCTTCACTTCCCCTTCCTGACCCCTTCTCCAAGCTTGAAAGGACACAAATCAAGAAGCTAGCAGCTGAAAGGCTCCTGTGACAGACTCCCCTTACCCCGGAGGGAATCGGTCGCCGGCCGATCGACGCTTGCTTAAAGCTTAAATATCAGTTTAAGTACTTGCAACAAAAAGTACAAACTGGTCAAATCTTCCCGAAGAAATCAAGGTTGTTATCATCTCTGAAAGTCCAAAACCTCACGCTTTTTTTTTTCCTACAAATGATCCCCTCCCCACCCCATATTTTTCATCAAACAACTGCAAATCACTCCTCGCTATCCCCCCGCGTCTCCCGGAATCCGACAGTCGATTGGGCTCGGATCGGTTGCAGATTACACGTCCACTCAAACAAAAATTGCATCTTAACCGTTCTATAGAAGGTTGATAACACCCTCTGGCAAATCACGGCCGATCAGACCGATACAGCGACCTAATCTGAGACGTGGGAAGAGAAGTGAAGGGAGATCAGGGAGCGGGGCGAGAATTGACATCGGAGGACTGGCAGAGGAGAGGAGTGATTGCTCGACAGCTTACAAGCCCCTGGACAGACATCTGCTTGGATTTGAATAGTGACTTATCTGATGTGGAGATTAGGAGAAAATAGTCTGCGGTGGTGGTGGTTGTTTTTTTTTTTTTTTTTTCTTCCCAAGCTCCAACAACGAGAGTCTCGGAGAATGGAGGAAAAATCCCCCTGTCATTTTGTTCCTGATGGTTTTGTTCATAATGTTGTTATTTAGGGGGGAACATGTACAGTGCACGTGATGTATGATGTGATGAAGTCGTCTTCACGCATCGCCAGCTGCAACATTGTTTTATGCTGGCGTGTCATAATGATGAATGTCTGTGCGCCGCCGGGGCTCGGCAGCAGTTGTCTGTGGCTGACACCTCTGTGTGGAGGTGGTGATGTATCGCGACCGCCGGCCTCAGGTCTCCGTGTGGACATGTACACAGCCGGGGTGTGGCGGTCTGAGAGCGGGCGTCCATACAGATCTGTGATCTGTACTGGAAATGGAACGGCTGACACGTGTGGGAACTTTGAAACGGGGTCCAAGTGTTGCAAGTCATCTATTTATCACAGGAAAAGGTCTTAATGACTCATTAAAAGATGTATTAATGGAACTTAGCAGAGGAGTTTCTGTCAAAGCTTTAGCTTTAGTGAAATGTACTCATACTCACAAGGTTCTTGTGTTGTCCGAGGGTCATAGAAAGGAGAGGCCATATCTTAATGCGTCTAGAAGTTCCCTCACGGCTCGTACGGCCACCTTACGGAACGTCACGCAAATGGAACGTACCATTGTTGTTGATGTAGTAAGATTAGTGTGAGATATTCTTAAAGGTATTGGAATATGCACAATGATACTGTTGTACGGTGCCCCTTACTCTGATCTCTAGTTGTTATATCTTAAGGGGAGTGCAGGTGTGTCTTGCAGTTCCCTTTAGTCTCGTACGGCCACCTCATGGAACACCACGTACTGTAGTCGAGGATGTAGTAAGAGTACCGTAAAGTTTTCTTAAATTTAATGGAAATTTCATGCACTTATACACCTGATGCTGTCGTACAGTGCCCTTACGCCAATTTCTACTAGTTACATCTTAAGGGGAGTGCAGGTGTGTCTTGCAGGTCCCTTTAGTCTCGTACGGCCACCTCATGGAACACCACGTACTGTAGTCGAGGATGTAGTAAGAGTACCGTAACGTTTTCTTAAATTTAATGGAAGTTTCATACACTTATAACGTACACCTGATGCTGTCGTACAGTGCCCTTACGCCAATTTCTACTAGTTATATCTTAAGGGGAGTTCAAGTGTGTCTTGCAGTTCTCTCAAGGGTTGTACAGTCAACTCAAGGAACGTCACGCAAATAGAACAATCATAGTCGTGTATGTAGTAAGAGTATAGTTGCATGTACTTCTGATGCTGCCGTACGGTGCCCATACCCCATCTCTAGTTGTTATATCTTAACAACTCTTGGCTCGTATGGCCACCTCACGGAATGTCAAAAAAATGGAACGTAAAGTTGTTGTGCATGTCGTGAGAGTATCGTGAAGTAATCTTAAAGCTAACAGAAGTTGTTGTACGCACCAGTCTGTAGTTGTTAGTAAGGTGGGAGTACTGGCCCCTTAGTGACCAGAAATATGTGAGTGTCTGTTGCCCTCAGCATACCCATAGAGAAATGTCCATGAACATTTTCTCTCTACGGGCTCACGTCTGATATTAGCTAACTAGCTAAAGTATTTTTAGAGATATGGGACTAAAGACAACGGTGCTATTTTAGATCGTCTTTTATCAATCAGACAATTGAGATTTCTCCAAAAGTGTCTCAAACTTATTTCCAGATACCTTTTTTTTTTTTTTTGAAGTCTTATGAGAGTATTTTGGGACAAAATTTTGACTCATTTGAGACAAAAATGAGCAAAAATGTAGCAGAACAGGAAACGGCAGACTAGAGTGACTCAGTTTTTAAATTAAAATTGAAAAGATGATGTCATTATTGAAGGAAATTTGGTACAGTAAGCAGACAACTGGCCAATTAGCATAATCATAGCCTTGACCAGAGTCATGTTGTATTTTAGTATTGCTACACATGCTTTTGCTATTAGAACTTGTTGGAGCTGTAATTTGGCAAATTGTCATAGTAAAAGTTTTGCCCTCTTAGATATTGATGTCAATAATAATATTTTTGAAGTTCAATTTGGTGGATTTTAACTAAATCCAACTAAATTTCTGCTCGTTTAATTTCGATCAACACCAGCTTGTAGCGAATGTAAAATATCCAAATTTTACAGTAAAAATGTACTCTTTAAAAAGTCACGGCAGTGGATCCTTTAACTACATCACATCAAAAAAAGGTTTTCCAGTCGATAAAGATGGAGTTTACCCTGAACGCCATTTAGACAATTTTGAGCCCCATTACCATCTTTGTCATTGTCATGGTAACCAAATCATGTCTAGAAACCAATTTAGCTGATTTAGCGTTGGACAAATTGGATGACGTGTTTTATAGATCCAGCAAGTCTGCTTTTACACCGTATCGGAGAAATGTCAGTAAGTTAAGGATGCCATTTAAACCAGGAGGAAGGTTGTTGGGGGACTGTGAAGGACTTAAGCTCATGCACACAGTCACACACAAAGGAGTCTTTATCTCGCACTTCCCGCGCTGACCTTTAAGCTTGAGTGGACCGGTGCAAAAATTGGTCCGAGAATTTGTTCCTGTTCATCCAACTCCATCTGTGCGTCCGTCTCTGCGGAAGGAGGTCTTTTGTTTCGAAAAACCATATCGCAAAATTAGTCAATTACATTGTTTTTTGGTTTTTTTTTTTTGGCGGGTAAAGTTAAATTACAGAGTTGCTCATCCGGAGTTATCATCTCACGAGTCGTTAGATTTAAACAAAGTGATGAACCGGAACATGTAAAGTTTGACACGGTCTATTTCCTGGAAAGAGAAGCACAAAAACTGGTTTAAATGGAGAGAAAAAATACAAACAATAAGGAAAGACTAAATAGAACCCGTCCCCCACGGATACTTCGCCACAAATTTGCCTATGTGTGACTTCTTTTATGGAAAAACATAAATATTTATATTTAGGATGTGATTATTTTAGCTACATTTTAAGTAATTAATTTATGTAATTTTAAGAAAAAAATACTAAAACTTTTTAAAAATTAACCAATAGTCTATCCGGTCTCGTCATAGTTCATACTGCAGAAGAGAGAACTAAAAGTCGTGTTCTATGTGTTTTTCAATCGAAAAATAGGGGGCGCCACGCTGTAGTTTGGGGACCCCTCTATTAAATAAAGCAAAGTATCATTAGCATCATTTCAGATCTTTAACGTTCTTTAAAATACCATAACTGTTTCGAACTGTTTACACAATAAATACAACTCTGACAAATTCTGAAAGTTGAGAAAACATGACATGGAACAGAAATGTATAAATGAAAAATCAAAGACACAAAGAGAAACAACGCATCTAAAACATTTTTTGCTGCAATTGCAAAAATATTTTAGGGAAGCAAAAAAAATGTTTGCAAATTCAAAACATTTTTTTAAAGCCAAAAAATTTGTTTTCAAATGCAGAATATTTTTTTTTGAAAGTCAAAAAAAAGTTTGCAAACGCAAACATTTTTTTTGTCAAGTTAAAAAAAAAATGTGCAAACAGAAAAATATTTTTTAAGTAACAATGTTTGCAAATGCAAAAAATATTTTTTAAAGCCAAAAAAAAAAAACGTTTTCAAATGCAGAATTTTTTTTTACTTACAACAATCAAAAATTTGCAAATCCAAAAATATTTTTTGAAAGTCAAAAAATAGTTTGCAAACTCAAACATTTTTTTTGAAAGTAAAAAAAAAAATGTGCAAACAGAAAAATATTTTTTAAGTAACAAAGTTTGCAAATGCAAAAATATTTTTTAAAGCTAAAAAAAGTTTGCAAATAAAAAAATAATTAAAGCCAAAAAAAATTTTTGAGAGCAGATATTTAATATTGCCATTTGCAAATTATGAAGCTCTATTCTTAACAGTTCACATTTTATTTTGACTTTTTCTTGCATTATAGTGGTGCAACAATCACTCCATATAAACAGCTTTGTGTTGATATGCAACTCTCTCTGCTAATAAAGTGTTGCATATCGGTGCAAAGAATCTGTTGGAATACATAAACACTCAATGAGTTACGGTAGATCAAAGAAGGTGTGTACTTTATCTATCGAAACGGAAAAAGGAAACGTGTTCAAGCATCTATTAGGTAATAGAAGTATCACACACATTTGTCCTTTTTTCATTGGGTTACGCATGTATGTAGGATGCTTCTTTTAAAGAAATATCTCTTCAAGATCCGCCTACACTCAAACATGGAGTGGAAACTTGTGCTACTGTGTTGTTTTTCCTTCTCGCTGCATAAACCCTCTCGTCTCGTTTGATTCTCCGTGAGTTCGTTTTTGTCATAAACTTCATTTTTGCCGTTCTGGAATGCTTTGGCGCTCTCAAGCATCTCCATCTAATGACCTTGATTGTTGCACGCAGTAAGAGCACGTTAGCCCGCGAGTGTCAAGTGTGCAATTGCACACCCGGCTTCACGCTGCCGTTACCTTCTGAATTGAGCGGTGAGGGAAAGTGCTTTGTTTTCCTGTAAATAAGGTCAGCCGCGCTCTGAGAGGAGAGTTTCATCACAGGGCCTTGAAACGAATGAAGTGTTGGGTTTTTTTTTCTTCGGCTGCACACATCGCTATGTAAATGTTAGAGAGGAGGCAGCGCCGGCACAGGCAAACACAGTCACATTTTCACATCCCTGGACTGTAGTGACAGGAGCAAAAACTCTGGACCAAGAAACACAATCAGAATCTTTCGCGGCGCTCTTTCTTTGGTCGTTTGCGTCCTCATGCATCGCCGTCAACAGTTTGGACTGCGTAGCTGTGTAACTCCCTCTGCCAGAGGGTGAGCTTACTTCATTCGTCTTTCTACCATCCCTCCATCCTTTGGCCTGTATCTTCCTCCCTTCCTTTCCATTCAAGCGTGTCAAACGCTTTACCTCCGTCAACTCTCGACTCTGAGAGGAGCTCATTATGGTGGCAAAAGAGAAGTTTGGGATTAGGAGAAGTTTGGCCAAAAGACAGAAAGACCTACCTGTTGTGTTTGGTTGTAAATCTCTTAAAACTGGTACTTCCCTTTGTTTCCTGGACTAATTAGTCATTTTTTTCCTGCAGAATTTTCTGGAAAGTTATTATCCATTATTATTGTCTGTTAACAAATCTGATATTTTTAGACATTTTTGTTTGCTTGCAACTGTCATTTTGTCATTTTAATAAAGTGCTTGATGGATTTTCTTATTTGTCTAAAACATCATTTGGCAAATTTGAGTTTTAACCTTAAAATTCAAACGATACAATGTTTTTTCACCAAAACAGTGAAAGGAAAAGATGTTCTTGTTTCACACCAACCTGCTTTAGAAATAATGGTGACAAAAGACACTTATCTGCCAAACTGATGGATTGAATTGTAGGTTTTGTCCAAGAGTTCCTAAGAAAATCACAGAATAAATTCTTTGAATATCTTTCCGTCTTTGTTTAATAATGCACGTTTAAATCAGTTCTTCTATTTCCATCAGGAAATGGTCTTCTCTCTTTCTACTGGGGGCGGAGCAGACTCTTCCTGAAGTGGGCGGTTCTCACCTTGTGACATCAGCTTGTGAGGACCCGCTTGTTTTCGTGGGTATGGGAGAGCGCAGGTTTTTAGAGGATTACCGCCTTGGGTTTGTTTATAGGGAGGAATAAACAGTATACTACACTGAAAAGCTCAAAAAGTTATCTTTTTTATGGTATGGCCCCTTTAATAGTTTTTTTTCCCCATGTTTCAGTTGAAATTTTTAATTTTTTTTCTCCGTCTATCCCAAATTTGCTTTATTAATCTCCGGTCCTTTCATTAGACCCAACAATAACAGACTTTCCTGAACTTTAAATGCTTTGTGTTGCTCCTTAAATTCTCCTTCTTGTTGACTGAATCATCACGCTAGCTTGCGTGACTTTTGCACCACGTGAAACCCGCTAAACTTCAAGGGCCCGATCACATTCAGAGCTGGTGGAAAGGTCAGCACCACCTGTTCTGAGCGTCTCATTACCTCCGGCGGTACAAACCCGTCCTCACAACCGCACGCTTTGGAAGAGGTCATCCTCGCCGATGTGGATTCCACTTTTTGGGGCTAATTAGTTCCTTTTTTCTGGACCTCTTTCTCTTTTCGCTTTTATAGCTAAAATATTTGTCGCTTCTGTTTCCCACAAAAAATCACTCCAGAGGAGAACTGGGTTTTCTTTGAGGAGTTTGTTACCTTGACTTGTGGAAAAGATGCTAAAAAAAATAAACACTGACAAGAGAGCTTTTTATATAAATAGAACTTGATGTTTAGATGTAGTCTTTTACCAAGTGTGCTTATAAAGATTGCCTTTATTTTCCTTGACATGATCAAGCAAATTTGTGTTCTAAAGATAATCATTGTCCCCTTGAATACCAGAGAAAATATATTTTTCAAGTCAAATTCTATAGAAGAAACTGCAATTCCCAGAGCTCTATCCCTTCACATTATGTATCACTGAAAAGCCTCAAATGTCCTTGGTGGATAACAAAAGGACTTAACTCAGTAGTATTTAGTGGTTGGTAGATATTCAGGATTAAGTTTCCTATACAGATAATAAATTTGCAATACTGGTGGAAGACGGATCATAATCGTTTAAAAGGATCAAGTTGTCTGAGAAGACTCAAGCGTTTGTCTGAGAGTTGCAAAGACATCTCCAAATCACATCAAGTCCAAGAACTTGACGGAAAGAAGTGCAGGCCTCTCTCGACTCAGTTCAGGTCAGAGGTCAGACAGACTGGACAAAAATGGATCCATGGGAGAGTTCACACTGCTGAGCTAAAACAACACAAAGACACATCTGGATTCTCCCCCAAAATGTTCTCTCATCAATCTACGGACAATTTATCCTAAGAGGACGAGATCTGGACTCAAGTCCAGAACTTTCCTCAACCAGTGGATGCGCAACGGCTCGTCTGTCTGACGAAGGCAGCCTTCAGGTGTCGATTCATCTCTGCATTGTGTTCGTCTTCCAACCACCATCGTCTCTAGAGTCCAGACTTGCACCGACACCAGACTTTGCTTCCCTGATTGACTTGTTTAGTTTCTTGAGATTTTTTTTGTCTTTGCCACTCCTCCCCGCCACACTGAGGCACAAGAAAGGACTGCTAGAACATGCACAGGAGCTTTAGATAGATGGTAAACAACGTGTATGTCTAGACCAGGGGTAGGGAACCCTGGTCCTCAAGAGCCACATTCCTGCATGTTTTCTACCATACCCTGCTTTGGCATGTTCTTATTGGCTGAACACACCTGACCCAGGTAATTGTCATGAGTCCCTACACTGATTACCTGGTTCAGATGTGTTCAGCCAATAAGAACATGCCAGAGCAGGGTATGGTGGAAAACATGCAGGAATGTGGCTCTCGAGGACCAGGGTTCCCTACCCCTGGTCTAGACGAATCCAACTTGAATCCAACGGTAGTGGTGGAAGATCCAGGACAGTTCCTTAGTTTTGAAGATCTCGCTATCTCTGGTGGATGCCATTATTGCTGAGTCATGGGAACCTGAATATCCTGCGGTCGTGGTGCAGCGGAAGGGCGGTCGACTCCTGTTCGGAAAATTGCGGGATCTATTCCCGCTTTGTCCGCGCATGTGTAGAAGTGTCTTTGGGCAAGACTCTGAACCCCACATAGCCTCTGGTGGAAGGTTGGCGCCAGTGAGGTAGAGAAAGTACTGTACAAGTATACGGCATTTACCAAAAACTTTGAGGCAAATACTTTCAACAGGACAGCAGTGTCTGCTGGTTTGGTTTCTAGCTTTTGATTTCTTCGTCTTCTTTTTTTCCTCTGAACTGAGCTAAATCCCAACTAGAACACCGTCCTTCTTTTCTGTTGATGAAATATTCATGATGAAGATGTAAAAATGACTATTAGAGTAGTCCATTAGCCTCTGCAAACCTCTGGCCTGGCCTTATAATTGAATCGAACAAACATCCAGACACGCATGAGGGACCAATCTGGCTTTTCTCTTTCCCTCCCAAACCCGTTATCCGAGTTCAAACTTCTTCTCCCCAAATCTGTCTCGTGTGCTCATCAGTTGACCCCCTCCGTTTCCACCTCCCCCACCCGTCCGGGTGCAGCAAACATGCGAGCGGCGCGCTCACAGTTGCGGAGCTGTCAGGTCTAACCTTGACTCGCACACAGAGTGAATTGTAATGCGAGGAGGAGGGCGGCGGGATGTCAGAGAGCTGCCTCCTCTTCCTCCCCAGAGGAGTCCGACTGGGCACAATCTCTTCGTCACCAACGTCTTTTTCTCCTGCTTGTGACTACATCACAACAGCAGCCGCCCGTCTCCCTCTGCGCCTTCCTTTCTGGAGCGGGGGTCTGATCTATTAACAGATACGTGGATCGTTGGGGCGTCTCAGTCATCCTGCAGATGCTTGCAAACGTGGAGGCGGATCCTTGGTTTTAAGAAACGTTTTGTTTCCAGACAAAGACTGACAAACTGACGACAACCGCCCGTCTCCCTCTGTGCCTGTCCTGTCTGGAGAAGCCTTAAGGGGTATACCTTTTGGCAAATTAACTTTGCATACTGTGGATTCGTTACTGTAACTCTTGAACTGTTTTTTTTCAATTAAAGGAATTCCACTCAATTTTCTATTTTAAAGATAGCCAAGACAATTAAAATGCAAACAAAAACAGAATTTTAGAAGTCAATAAAATCCCAGAAATCAAAACCAAATAAAAAAAAAATGAAGAAAATTGTTTGGGAAAACAAAAGTGACTAGAAAAGTTGCATTACCTGCAATAATTTCTAGTGTGAATGCTTTCTGCTGAATGTGGTCGCGGAATAGGCTAAAGCTTTTTGCTGATGATGCTGAAGTAATTTTCTTTAATTGTTGAATAATGTCCTGAACATTTTGATACCAAACTTGCATAATTTGGAGAAAGTGCTCAAAGAATATAAAGAATTTCTTTTTAAAAAATCGCAAACACTGTGAAAAATGTTGACATGCGTAAAAAGTATGAATACCAAAAGTACTACCATGAATGTCCTGAACGTGCCGAGCGTTTCGATACCAAACTTGAAAAATTTACAAAAAGTGCTCAAAGAATTTGAAGAATCTTAAGAAAAATTGCAAAAAATGTTAAAATGCTTAAAAGGTATTGTAACGTCCTGCTGGACGTAATGATGACGCGGAGGCGACCGGTTCCAACCGTGAAGCTTTTAATAAACTCAGACGGTTACCGTTGGCCGTAACCACGCCAAATACAAGCTGAACCGAAGATAAAATGCTCTTTCACACCCGTTCGTATCTCATTCCACCCCTTCGCGCTCCTACCGCCCTTTTTATTGTCTTGCTCGCCCGCCCACATCCACACTCATCCAATCACACTCATTCACTAACAGGAGCACCAATTTAACACAGAACACATTGACAGGACCCAGCAACGCTGGTCGCTACACTGCCTCCCCCCTACAAAGTTCCACGTCCCGTGGGGCCACACACAAAGTCATGCAGGTGGGAGGGAGGCTTTCTCAGTCTCTGGGGCCTCCGTGGAGCCATTACAGGTGGCGAGATGTGCTGGCCTGAGACCACCTGCTGCTGCTGAGGAGGTGAAGGGGGGGCTGGTGGGGGGGACCAGTCCCAGAACAGGTGGGTGTAGCTGAGGGGGGTAAAGGCCTCCTAAAGTGCTGCTGTGGGCGTGCGTCACCCCTGTACGGCGCCAGTCTGTCCCTGTGGAGGGCCACACGCCTACCTCCGGGTGGGAGCTCAACTCTATAGACCACTTCTCCCAGCTTTTCCAGCACCTCACAGGGCCCCAACCAGTGACAGTCCAACTTGGGGCATCTGCCCTTTTTCCTCTTCGGGCTATACACCCACACCAGGTCACCTGCCTTGAAGTCTTTGCCCTTGGCCTTCAGGTTGTAGTTCCTCTTCTGCCTCATGCCAGCTTTCTGTAGCTGATTTCGGGCAAAGGCATGAGCTGTGTCCATTCTGTCCTGCAGCTTCTTGGCATATTCAGGTCCGGGTGGGGCCCCCGGTGTATCAGGGGGTTTCCCAAAGGACATCTCTGCTGGCGTGCGTAGTTCTCGTCCCAACATGAGCAAAGCAGGTGTGCATGAAGTGGAGTCCTGCACTGCAGACCTGTATGCCATCAAAACGAGGGGAAGGTGCTCGTCCCAGTCGCGCTGATGTTCTGAGGTGAGGATGGCTAGTTGCTTCACCAGGGTTCGGTTGAAACGCTCGACCAAGCCATCACTTTGGGGTGTAAGGGAGTGGTCCGTGTCTTCCGCATGCCCAGACGCTCGCACATGGCGGAGAACACAGCAGACTCAAAGTTCCTCCCTTGGTCACTGTGAATGACCTCAGCAGCACCAAACCTGGAAAACATGCCCTCCACCAGGGCATCTGCGACAGTCTCTGCTTCCTGGTCTGGGATGGCATATGCTTCCGGCCATTTTGTAAAATAGTCCATGCCACAAGGACATAGCGGCTCCCTCTGTCTGTGCGTGGAAACGGGCCCATGATGTCCACTGCTACTCTCTCCATCGGTGCTCCTGCTATCAGCTGCTGGAGTTCAGCTCGGGACTGATCAGGGGGACCTTTATGTGCTGTACAGGTGTCACAGCGGCGGCAGAAGTCTTCCACGTCCCTCCTAAGCTGGCCCCAGTAAAACCCCTGGCGGAGCCGACGGAGAGTTTTCGACACGCCGAAGTGTCCGGACCCCACAGCTCCATGGCAACCTTGTAGAACTGAGTCTCTCAGCGTCCGCGGGACCACCACCTGCCACCGCTCCTCTCCAGTAGCCGGCTCTTTCCAGGCCCTCTGAAGCACTCCATCCTTCAGTCTTAGAGCATCAAACTTTTCAAAGAGTCCTTTGGAGCAAGGAGAGCACCCTGCCACCTCCTCCCACTCGGGTTTGCGGCCAGCCTCCACCCACCGCAACACTGGCAGCAGATCAACATCCTGCTCCTGTTGTGCTCTCCATTCGGTGGGGTCGACGCCCTCTACCAGTCTGCAAACTGGCCCGCTGCTCTCACAGGTGTGGCTTTGCTCCTCTCTGCCTATTTCTGCCTCCCGAGCCCTCTTTTCTCGCAGTACCGGCAGCCTGTCAGGGCACAGGGCGTCGCGACATGGCGTCAGCATTAGCGTGGCGAGCGCCCGGTCTGTGCTCCACTGTGAAGGAGAATGAAGCCAGCTCCTCCAGCCAGCGGGCTATTTGACCTTCAGGTTCCTTGAAGGTCATTAGCCACTGTAGAGCAGAGTGGTCTGTCCGGACCGTGAAGGGGAGGCCGCACAGATAGTATCTGAAGTGGCCTATGGCTTTGACGACAGCCAGGAGCTCCCTGCGAGTCACACAGTAACGTCGCTCCGCTTTATTGAAGGTCTTGCTGAAGTAAGCCACCACCGTTTCTCCTGCTGACCCCATCTGGCTCAGCACCGCCCCCATTCCAACATCGCTGGCGTCCGTATCCAGAATGAAGGGCAATTTGGTGTCTGGGGGGGTGAGGATGGGAGAGTTTGTCAGAGCTTTCTTCAAAGAGCTGAAAGCCTGCTCACACTCTAGCGTCCAAACAAAGTCAGAGTCCTTCCTCTGTAGGTGAAACAGAGGGGCAGCAATGCAGGAGAACCCGCGGACAAACCGCCTGTAATAGGAGGCTAACCCCAGGAAGCTCTTCAAATCTCTCAGAGTGGCGGGCGTTGGCCAGTCTCTCACAGCCTGCACCTTCTCCTCCAAAGTGCTAATGCCCTCACCTCCAATCTTGTGGCCCAGAAACTCCAGTTCTCTTTTCATGAAGCAGCACTTGTCGGGGTGAAGCTTCAGACCTGCTGCAGCAATCCTCTGCAAAACTTTTCTCAGCGATTCTAGTGCACCCTCGAAAGAGTCCCCATGCACCAGAATGTCATCCAAGTAGATTAAACATTCCTGTCGGGGATGGAGGCCAGCACCTTCTCCATCAGGCGCTCGAACGTAGCTGGAGCGTTGCACAGTCACAAACTGAGTACACGGAACTGCCACAACCCCTCCCGGTGCAGAAGGCGGTCTTTGGTCTAGCTTCGGGCTGAGTGGCACCTGCCAGTATCCACTGCGCAGGTCCAATGAAGAGAACCAGGACGAGCCAGACACCAAGTCCAGAGACTCGTCTATGCGAGGCAGCGGTACGAATCCTTCTTGGTCACACCGTTCAGGGGCCTGTAGTCCACACAGAACCGCATTTTCGGACCCTTCTTTTTCTTGACCATTACAACCCCTGAAGCCCAGGGGCTGTCCGAAGGTTCGATGATGCCACCACGCAGCATTTCCTCGATTGCACTGTCAGCAGCCACCTGGTGAGCCAGGGGAGGCGGCGGGGGCGTGTTTTGATGGGACGTGCATCCCCAGTATCAATCTCATGTTGAACCAGGTGCGTCAGCCCCACCTCATCCTCAGAAAGTGCAAAGATGTCTCTATACTCCAACAGCACCTTCCACAGCTCTTCTTTCTGTCCCGGCTGCAACCCGTCACAACTGCGCCTCCAGATCTCCTTCACAGCTTCCATTCTGTCAGCCTCAGATGCTGTTTGCTGCTCATTTGAAGGCAGTGGCTGCGTCTCGATCCCAGATTGAAGAGCAGGGGAAGCGGGGAAGAGTAGGGTGGGGCCTCCAAATCTTGATGCATCTCCACCACCCTTGATGCCTCCTGGGGTGAGCTTTGGGCCCGAATGGGTCGGACCAGGTGCACCATAGGGCCCCCAGGGAACTCCAGCGTGTTCCGCCCTAGGTCCAGCACACATCGGGCCGCTCTCAAAAAGTCCAAGCCCAATATGCACTGATCCTGCACAGCTGCGACCCACACCTTAGAATCCACCGTCAGGCTGCCCACTCGAATGCTCACTGTTCCTCGACCAAGCATGGGAGTCAAGTCCCCGGTCACAGTTCGCAGCTTGACAGCTGTGGGCTCCAGTAGCATATCAGCTGGAACCATGTCAGGTCGGAGCAGGGTGGCGGTGGACCCGTGTCCACAAGTGCCACACAGGACACCTCCTTCATGGTGATGGGGACGTGGCAAAAGTCCCCAACATGGGTCCAGCCCACAACTCTGGTCCACTCCGCGCTGTCGTCTGCTTCTGGGGGGAGTTGAGCCTCCCTCCCCCGGCTGTCATGTAGGGCTCCCTCTGCCAGCAGATCATCAGGGTGGGACGTGGGAAAACGGGTCTGCGTCGTCCCACCTAAACAGACCCCAGGCCGTTTCCCTGACGGTCAGCACGCTTGGGGCACCGCACACTGATGTGTCCAGCCTGGCCACACACCCAACAGACAGGGGTGTTGCGGCGAAGGTGGCTGCTCTTCTGTGGGGCTGCACAGCCACAGCTCGGTCAGTTCTGAGAGCTCTTGGACCATCCTGGCCCTCTGGATCGGGAGCTGCTTTTCCACAACCCTCACGATTGGGTTGGAGCCAATGTCAGTGTTCTCAGTGGCCAGCTCCAACCAGCTCTCTTTCAAAAGCCGTCTCCAAGGCTTCTTGAAGGGTGCAGGGGTGGGTCAGTTGCGTCTGCACCCGCAGTTCTCTTGGGGACAGGGCTCGAATGAACTGGTCCCTCGCCAGCTCACTTTGGACTGCAGCGGGCATGTGGGATAGGCCCTTCTGGTTAGAGCTTCAATGTCAGAGGCCAAAACCCGCAGCGGCTCATCCGTTCGCCTCTGTCTGTTTGCCAGTTCTGAGCGCAGAATAGCAGGCTGACTAAATTGTCCAAAACGTCTCTGCAGTGCTCCAACCAAAGCCTTGAAGTCACACCGTTCTTCTGGACTAAGCAGCAACAGACACTGAGAGGCTTCGTCCGTGAGGCACAGAGCCAGCTGGAGTGCTTTAGTGTCTTCTGACCATCCCGCGGCCCGAGCTAACAGTTCGAATTGTGCATAGAAAGCTTCCCAGTCAGCCTTACCGGAGTATTTAGGCGTTTTCATTGGGAGCTGGATGCACTGGGCGCCGCCATATTTGTTTACATCCTGTTTGCTGTCGTCACTTCCGACGGCGGTTTTCGCGCCGGCGCCAACATGAGCCGCGCGCGCGCCGAATCCTGCGTCCGCAGCCAGCTTCCTGGCCGCTTGTTTCAGGCGAAGTACGTGCTCGTGCTCGCGGGGAAAATCCGTTCCACGTCCCGGAGACGTCGCATAATCACCCAACTCCCTCTCCTCCTTGATTTTCGGTCGAGCTCCAGTCCAGTCCCGCTGTACGGCCATGTCGCCCGCCGAGCTAGCTTGATCCGGTTAGCCGAAAGCGCCGGTGTTTGACTTCTGACACCAGTGTAACGTCCTGCTGGACGTAATGATGACGCGGAGGCGACCGGTTCCAACCGTGAAGCTTTTAATAAACTCAGACGGTTACCGTTGGCCGTAACCACGCCAAATACAAGCTGAACCGAAGATAAAATGCTCTTTCACACCCGTTCGTATCTCATTCCACCCCTTCGCGCTCCTACCGCCCTTTTTATTGTCTTGCTCGCCCGCCCACATCCACACTCATCCAATCACACTCATTCACTAACAGGAGCACCAATTTAACACAGAACACATTGACAGGACCCAGCAACGCTGGTCGCTACAGTATGAATATCAAAAGTACTAGAACTTGAACGTTCTGAATGCAAGTTTCAAAAGTACACAAAGTTTTTGAAGGATTTGAAACATTTCCCCTTTTATTTTAAATGGGGCTAAAAATCGCATAAATTGCATGAAATCTTTAAAACCATAAAATATACGAAAAGTACCTAAAGAATGTTCAGAACATGTGGAGCATTTTGAAACCAAGATTCCAGAAATTCTTAAGTGTGTTTGAGTTTTTAGGTGTCAGAAAACGTGCGGAAGTGGAAATAAATGGCGGATATCCAGTATCGCTTTATGTTAATTAGCTTTTAGTTGAAACGATGGACAAATATTGTCCAGTCAGCGATGTCCCATAGTACAGTATTTGTATAAAAAAGAAATAAAATAACATATAAAAAAACAAAAATAACAAAAAAATTATTATTTCTTGATGGTACGCACAACATTTTAAGATTATAGGCCACTTAGTTGGGCTGGGATGCTAAAATTGATCTAAGATTCATCAATTTAATTGATCCATAAAAGTTCATTATGCTAAAGTCAGCTAGCTTGATGCTAACGTATAATGGGATTTCCTATAGTACATCAGTTTGAGTACCAAAGACAGCCTCGCCTGGAAATGTGTGTAACTTGTGTTATCCTTATAAATACTTCACATGACACTTACCACACCTGACAATGGTACGTTCCATTGTCCTGACGTACCTTGCGGTGGCGGATGACCCGTTGACCCGTACGAGTGCATGTGACCAGCAGACGGTGTTCAGTCAACCCTCAGGACAAACAGAACCACTTTCTTACGGACCGAGTCTTTCGTCGGTTTGGAGTCGATGACATGAAAAAGTGTCCAGAGCAGCGGGGTCTCGGCGGACGCCGAGCCTGAAGTCAGCGGCGGCGCGGTGATAGATGTGTGCGTTCCACGCAGCCGAGTGATCGATGGGAGCGTTGTTGGGAGGGGCGATCGGCGCCGCCGTTATTGTGTTTCTGGAAGCTGAAGGGAGACGAAGTCGCGGGAGGCTTGACGGGTTTATTGAGAAGCGTGATCTAGCACTCCGCCCCGGGACTATTAGATGTAGTTAGTGAGGGCAGGAGCAGGAGGGGGGAGCGGAGTTAGTGGGGGTGAATGGATGGCGGAGGAGGAAGCGCGCCTCGGAGGAGAGTGGAGCAGGAAGTGATGATGGTGCAGAGATGGGAATAAATGTGTAGGTTATCTGTTGATGTTTATCCGCGTGTCCTGAGGGCCGGCGCAGCCATAAAGGTGATCTAATCTGCACCTCTGGAGAGCGTGCGTGCACACACACCGGCGGCGTGCACGTGCCACCAATCATCCACTTAAAGCCTCATCCGTCCCACCCTCCATTCAGCCCACGTTTTCATTTATCCTGCCTTTATGACACAACTCCTTCCATCCCTCAGAACCGGCTGCAGATCCACCGATTCAATTGGCTTCATCCCCTCCTCACCCCTCTTCCCATTTATTGCCCCCCCCCCCCCCCCCCCCCGCCTGGGGGCTCCGTGCACTTTTAAAAAAGGAGGAACCGATGCCAAGCATTTCAGCTGGAAGCTGCTGACTGCTGATACTTTGTGCTGATATTCAATATCTCTCAAATTGGCCAATTTCATGGAGTAAAAAAAAAAAAAAAAACAAATTTGTATTATATCAAAGAGTGTGCAGAGCCTGCCGGGCTCCCGCGGTCCGGGGCGCGGCGTGCTGAGATGACCGACCACAGGTCGCCTCTGAAATGGGACTTTCTATTGAATACGTGTCGGCTTTGAAGAGCCTCCTAACCGCACCTGGAAATGCGCCGGCCTCGGGAGGGTCGATGTTGGCGGCGCCGGTGTCAGAACGCCACGGACTACAAAGTCAGGCAGAAAGGAGTCAAACCGCTAGCTAATCTGTTGATTGATCTTTCCAAATATAGCGCTCCCTCGTTTAACTCAGGAGTTACGTTCATAAAATATACTAGAATTGAACACGTTTTTACTACACGGTGTTCACACTGGACAAACGGGGAGGAGTTTCTTCTTCTTCTTGAGTTTTTTTCTTTTTGTAATGTTTACTAGCGCATGCCAGCCACCTACGGTTGTAAAATTCTTGTGCAAGATGTCGTAGTGGTGGATTTTTTTTTTTCACAGCTCTATTCCGATATACAAAAGACTGATGATTCCGTGATCACTTTTCAACCGGTTGGGGTTTTTGTGTTTTGTAAAGGACGCTACCCCTATTCGGGCTGCCACAAACGATTATTTTAATAGTCGACTAATCACCGATTATTTTTTCCGATTAGTCGACTAATCTGTTCATGGCCAAAGTGGATGTAAAGATGCTGAAGTTGATAACCAGCTAAAATATTAGTTAAATGCCAAATTAGCCAAAAAATAAAAAGAGCCAAAGTTAGCCTAAATAGCTAGCATGCTGCTGAAATATTAGCTAAATTCCACATTAGCCTTAAAAAAAAAAAATCCTATATTAGCCAAAACAGCTAGCATGTAGCTGAAATATAAGTTAAACTCAAAAGTTGCCTAAAAAACGTAAAAAAACTAAAGTTAGCCGAAATAGCTAGCATGCTGCTGAAATATTAGCTAAACTCCAAAATAGCCTAAAAAACCTTAATAAATGCCAAAATATTCCAAAAAGCTAGCAGAATGCTATTATAACTTTCAACTTTACTACAATCTGACTTCATACAATATAAAGTAACGACTAATCGACTATTAAATCATTTGTCGATTATTTTAATAGTCGATTAGTCATCGATTAGTCGACTAATCGTGGCAGCCCTAACCCCTATGCAGCGACCAAATCCAACTTCCTGATTGGTCCGAGTTCAGCTGTTTGGTCATCACTCCCAACTCGTCATATGTGGACGTGTGGTTTGGCGTCTCCAACACGTCACTTTTTGACGTTTTGGTTGTCGTCGTTTTTGACCTGATGGTCATTAAATTCAATTCAATTCAATTTTATTTATATAGCCCAAAATCACAAAGAATTTTGCCTCATTGGGCTTAAATTAAATCAGGGGTCCCCAACCCTCGGGACGGGATAACAGACATGGAACCGCTACTGGGTTAGGGTACTGGTGTGGGGCTAGGGTGCTGGTCCGTGTTAGTTCGCGTCCCATGGGTTGGGGACCCTTGATGACCCAAGTGACCCTCAGACCGGTACAGGTTTACAGCCCAAAGGATACCGAAGGGCCCCAAACCATATGTCCATATTTGACGAATCGGGAGTGAGTTGGTTTAGTGTGCAGGAGTTTCAAAGTTTTACTGGTTGAATGTTATCTTCAAAGATTACTTGGTTTGTTGGTAGAGCTTGAAAACGGACTTAAAAATTGGGTTGTAACATGTGGACTTTTTGGAAACGTGGGTTTACATGCGTTTGCGAAGACTTCATTGAAAGTTGCCGATCCTGGTGTGTCCATGACTTCAGACGAACAATTTCAAACGTTCAAACTCTCAAACCACAATCGAAAAATATGTCTAGAATGAAAACAAAGATCTGATCGAGATCAAAGACTTATGTAACTCTGAAAAACTGAACACTGTAGTGGAGATAATCGATTGACAAGAGTCAACAGCCAATCAGGATGTAGAGCGCCATACACCGAAAAATAAAGATTCTACTTAAAAATCTGCGAATCAGCAAAACTGCGATAGTTGAACTGAACTAATGAACTATCGTTAGTTTTTAAAACCTCACTGACACCAGTTTTTCAGTTATTCCTCCTTGATCATCTATTTTGATGAGCAACCCCCCCCCCCTTCCCTTCTCTATTATTGAGAGCTCTCTGTTTACATGCTTTCCTGCTAGCCTAAAGCTCCTCAAAACCTCCAAGATAACACGAGTTGTTCAGTTTAGATCCAGATACGGTCGAGGAAATCAAAGACGCTCATGGATCTGGCTGTCTGGATCAGAATGGGGCGGAGCTTGTGGCCCCGCCCACTGTATCTTAAAAGCAGTTAAAAGCTTAGTCTCTCCGAGATCTGTTGTGGAGGAAAAATAAATGGATGGAAGTATCTGGAGCTGGAATTTGAACTCTAGAGCACCTGTTCACCTGTGTGTGCAGGTAGAGAGAGGAAGCTGGGAGCTGAGGTGGAGTGTACGACCGACAAACCGTTCAGAAATTGAGTTTTTTTTTAGGTATCGCAGATCCTGTGTTTGAAAAAACGTCTTTTAAAGATGCAGGAGAACACGTTTGAGGGTTTGAAGCTGAACTGGAGGGCAGAAAAACCCAAACAAGGCCCAATCCTGCTGATGAGAGCGAAGCATCTGCTGCACGCCGCCGTTCGTGTGAGCAAAGCGCGCCCGAGAGCACGCCGGCGCATCCATGCACGCTCCGACATCCAACAGCGTCTTTTCTGTAATAAACTGCCCTCCAGGATGGACGGACGGACGGATGGATGGATGCCTCCATCCCTCCTAGAGCCGCCGATCAAACGGGCCGGATGGTTCTGGCGGCGGCGGCGAGGAAAAAAAACCGCTGGAAAGACATTAACGGCGCTCGGTTCTTGGAGCGCCTCATTTCCCTCCGCTCAGTTCTATTTTTTACCGCGTCCCAGACCATTTCCCACTCGGGATGCTTGGCATGTTGTGATCAAGACCCCCCCCCCCCCCCCCCCCCCCCCAACCCCCTTCAAGTGAGCCTAATCTGTATAATTGAAACTGTCGGGGGGGCAAAGACGCTCAGATGTCACGAGTTAACACCTTTCTCGCCGCTCTGTGAAGTTCTGAAACCTCTTTAAATGAATAATTTAGCTGTTAAAATATAGATGATTACAAGCTGGAGATGGCTGTATTTGGCTGCAGAGTAGCCGAGTTGTTTTTTTTTTCTGCTCTCAAGTCAAAGGATTTGTGCTTTAGCAAACGCTCTCAACTCTGGAAACTTAGCAGATGAAATGAAAGGCGTCAGGCGTTCTGGCCAAAACGGAGCTGTGAAAGTACATTCCTGCTGAAAAGAAAATCTCCAAAAAGCTCATTTTCCAGCAAAAACTCTTTATTTTTATTTATTTCCCTCTGCCAGCAGTTATGATTTAAAGCCAGCTTATCGTCTGACTTGCTCCCAGTTATCCAGGCTGCCGCCTGATAAGGGAGCCCGAGCGATTTTTCAACCCGACGCCGAGACATCATTTTTGTTCTCACGTATTATTGCCGCGCTTTGACGGAGTCATCCGTCAGCGGAGGTGCTGATACGGAGGCGGCGGCGGCGCGGCGGTCCCGACCAGGGGAGCCGCCGCCGCTTCTCCTCCCGGGCCACCGTAGGATGTGATCACGTCATTCTTTAGCTCCTCAGGACACTCTGGTTATTTCAGGAAAACTGTGCAATGATCTTCAGGTTCATTTCCTATCTATTTACATTTGATCTGATCAGAATTGTTTTGCAAAATGAAGTTACTTAGTAGGGCTGGGATTACTTTAGTTCACTCTTTTTGAAAAAAATAAATAAAAAAATGTCACTCTTTTTGAAAAAAATAAAAATTTAAAAAAATTAAAAAAAAATAAAAATTTAAAAAATAAATAAAAAAATGTCACTCTTTTTGAAAAAATAAAAATTTAAAAAAATTTTAAAAAATAAAAATTTAAAAAATAAATAAAAAAATGTCACTCTTTTTGAAAAAAATAAAAATTTAAAAAAATAAAAATTTAAAAATATAAAAAAAAATAAAAAAAGTTCCCTCTTTTTGAAGCAACTCTACTTAATTTTAGTTAATAATTACAATATGCAATTAAACAAATGTGACTTAAGTGTGTTTTTGTTTGTATCTAATCAATTAATTTCACTATTTCTTTAACAAATTTCAAATATGTTTTTTCATGTATTTGTCACAATCTGTGCTTGAAATAAACCAAATCAATCAATCAATCCTTTTTTAAAGCCTTTTTGAGTGTTTTTATAATACTTTACAATTACTCCTAAATATTTATCTTTAAAATGTTATTTTTACCGCAATTATGTAAGTGATAATTCCCAAAGAAGTGTGCATTATCAGAAAAAACGTTTATAACGCGGTCACTTATAAAAGAAATAAATACTCTATTTATTTATTTTAGTTTAGATCGCGATCTCACTTTTAAATATAATCGTTTTAAAACTTTTTTTATAGAAATAAGTAAAAAAAAATGTGTCATTTGATGTTTAGTCATTTCTCTTTTAACCCTTCCGTTCTCCTTAGCTTGTTTACATTAAAAGTGGGGTCATCTGGACACCACAGGACAGTGCGTTGAACTTTTTTTTTTCACTGATTTCGGAGTTTCACTAATGTCCATGACAGACATAAAATCCTGTCCCCCTTCGTCCACATTTGTCATGGAAGAAATCGCATAACAATATGTGGTTGGAGCCATCTGGACCCCAAGGAGAGCGGAAGGGTTAATGTTTTTATTTATTTTTATTGCTGAACTTTTGTGCAAAAATGTGTTTTCCTACTAAGAAACTTGAAACTTTTGTGCACTTTAAATTGTTTCTAATTTGTGCGTATTCAGTTATTTAAAATAATAAAGTCGCAGGAAAGTACGTAAAGATATTTTTTGTTCATTTTTGGAGAGAATTACTGAAAATACACTTTATTGAGATATATCGTGATACATATTATATAAAATAATTGTGATAAACATTTTTTTCTACATCTTAGAAGTGTTACCGTAGCGTCCGCCTCACTTCCTGATGCGTCTGCCGCCATGTTGCAACCAGTCGACGGCGATTCGAGTCTGAGTCATTTAAGGGAACTGCTGTCACCAATCATGAGTGAGCTTGTTCCGGCCTGTTGGAAGTCCACACCCCTTACAGGGGAATCAAACGTTGGAGGCGGGGCCAGCGGGCTTCACATGCTTTTACTGAGGCACCTGATTGGTTTGTTTACAACTTGAATAATTGGCAATAAAGAAAACATATATTTAAAAAAAAATAGGATTTGAAAGAAAAAAAAATGACTTTTTTGGGAACCAGTGGGTACTTCCTGTTTGGAACATGAGAGAAGGGGTTGCTATGTCCAATCTTCTTATTCTCGAGTCGGTTACATTTGTCCAATCCCGGTTCAACAGTAAAAAAATCCTCCACAAAGGTTCGAACGCCATCAAGCAGCTATTACAGACAGATTACATATGAATAGCCGTTTGGGAGCTTTATGAAGCATAAATCCAAGGCTTGTTGAAAAGTCTCCAACCCTTTGTATGTATACAGAGTGTTTGTTCAGCCTCTGGGCACGTTGTGGTGCTGTTTTGGAAGGCTGCCCTCATTCCGACGTCCCCATCGACTTCCTGGCCTACATGGCCGTTTTCCACTGCAGGTCGATGCAGAGGCAGCGCTGAGGGGGGACAGCCTGAGGCTTACACACAACCCCCCCCCCCCCGCCCGCCCGCCGACGCACACACTGATACTCGCACGTAAACGAGCATGGAAACCACATCCCCGGGAGTCGTGCACCAACACCGGGATGCCGGGCCGACCTCAGACGGGAGGGCAGATCCTGCAAGCTAATGGGATATTTAAAGAAGTAATTACAGCCACTTATTCGCCATCAATGGAAACAATATTTTATGGATTGCACCATAGATTTGTATGAACAAAAGAGATGCAGGAAGAAATGTTGGTTCTTCTTCTTCTTTTCTTTTTTACAGATTTTTTAGCTTCTTCTGTGCTTTACTGAATTATGAATTAGGAGGTAATGTTTTAGTTATAACCTGAGCAAAGTGTGATGGGAAGTCAGATCCAGATTCAAAACGGCAACTTCGTGAAGGTTCGTAGTCCATAACAACCGTACAGTTCCTTTCTGTCTTGAATTAAGAAACAATCTTTGAATGATAAATATTCGTAGCTACACTTCCACCATTACCTCTTCAGCACCGGAGCCGTCTGTATGTTATTTATATGTTAACATATCGGTATGTAACTGTTTATGTGATTAATTCCAATGTAGTCTTGTCTTTTCGTGTAGAAAAACGGATTTGCACTCATGTTTTGGTCCAAAGTTGCTTTTATGGTACGGGAGTTAAAAGAATGTAAACATGGTGTCAAAAAGGTTGCATAAAGGAGGCCGGCTATAGTTCTGCAACGACTAGTAAAAAGTAAGAAATAAAAGTAATAAAAAAGGATTTCTAGGCGAATTCGGAGTTCAGCTAATATTTTTGCTAAATGCTAGCTGTTTTGGCTATTTTAGGATTTCTTCTGTTTTTAAGGCTAATTTAGCATTTAGCTAATATTTTAGCTTGCCATCAGCTTCAGCTTTTTCAGCTATCAACTTCAGTGTCTTCATTAACATTAGCTTAGCATTTTAAAGCTATTAGCCTTCAGCTTTTTCAGGCTATGAATGTTCAGCAATTTTCAGATTTTTCAGCTAATCAGTTTTAAGCAAATCTTCAGCTCTATCAACTTTTCAGCATTTTCAGCATCAGCAGCATATCATTCAGCATTTTTCAGCAATCAGCTTCAGCGTCTACAGCTATCTGGCTTCATCAGCATTTCAACTATCAACTTCAGCGTTTGAAGGCAATCAGCTTCAGCGTTGAAGCCATCAGCTTCAGCATTTTCACGAGCCATCAGCTTCAGCATTTTTCAGCGCCATCAGCTTCGGCATTTTCAGCTTCTATCTGCTTTCGGCGTTTTACGCTATCAGCTTTAGCATTTTTCAGCCATCAGCTTTCAGCATTTTCAGCCATTCAGCTTCGGCATTTTCCAGCGCATGCAGCTTCGGCATTTTCAGCCATCAGCTTCGGCATTTTCAGCTATCTGCTTCGGCTTTTTACGCTATCAGCTTTAGCATTTTCAGCCCATTCAGCTTCAGCATTTTCAGCCATCAGCTTCAGCATTTTCAGCCATCAGCTTCAGGCATTTTCAGGCCATCAGCTTCGGCATTTTCAGCCATCAGCTTCGGCATTTTCAGCTATCTGCTTCGGCGTTTTAATCGCTATCAGCTTTAAGCATTTTCACAGCTATCAGCTTTAGCATTTTCAGCATCAGCTTCAGCAGTTTTCAGCCATCAGCTTCAGCATTTCAGCCCATCAGCTTCGGCTATTTTCAGCATCAGCTTCGGCCTTTTTCAGCCAATCAGCTTCAGGCATTTTTCAGCTATCTATGCTTCGGCGTTTTAATCGCTTCATTTCAGCCATTTCAGCATTTTCAGCCATCAGCTTTAGCATTTTCAAGCCATCAGCTTCGGCATTTTCAAGCCATTTTCAGCTTCGGCAATTTTCAGCGCATTCAGCTTGGCATTTTCAGCTATCTGCTACGCTTTACTTCAGCATTTTCAGCCATCAGCTTCGGCATTTTCAGCCATCAGCTTCGGCATTTTCAGCCATCAGCTTCGGCATTTTCAGCTATCTGCTTCGGCGTTTTACGCTATCAGCTTTAGCATTTTCAGCCATCAGCTTCAGCATTTTCAGCCATCAGCTTCAGCATTTTCAGCCATCAGCTTCAGCATTTTCAGCCATCAGCTTCGGCATTTTCAGCCATCAGCTTCGGCATTTTCAGCTATCTGCTTCGGCGTTTTACGCTATCAGCTTTAGCATTTTACGCTATCAGCTTTAGCATTTTCAGCCATCAGCTTCAGCATTTTCAGCCATCAGCTTCAGCATTTTCAGCCATCAGCTTCGGCATTTTCAGCCATCAGCTTCGGCATTTTCAGCCATCAGCTTCGGCATTTTCAGCTATCTGCTTCGGCGTTTTACGCTATCAGCTTTAGCATTTTCAGCCATCAGCTTCAGCATTTTCAGCCATCAGCTTCGGCATTTTCAGCCATCAGCTTCGGCATTTTCAGCCATCAGCTTCGGCATTTTCAGCTATCTGCTTCGGCGTTTTACGCTATCAGCTTTAGCATTTTCAGCCATCAGCTTCAGCATTTTCAGCCATCAGCTTCAGCATTTTCAGCCATCAGCTTCGGCATTTTCAGCCATCAGCTTCGGCATTTTCAGCTATCTGCTTCGGCGTTTTACGCCATCAGCTTCAGCTTTTTCAGCTATCAACTTCAGTGTCTTCATCTATTAGCTTCAGCATTTTAAGCTATTAGCTTCAGCTTTTTCAGCTATGAATGTCAAAATTTTCAGATATTTTCAGCTATCAGTTTAAGCATCTTCAGCTATCAACTTCAGCATTTTCAGCTATCAATATCATTGTTTTCAGCAATCAGCTTCAGCGTCTACAGCTATCTGCTTCAGCATATTCAACTATCAACTTCAGCGTTTGAAGCAATCAGCTTCAGCGTTTGAAGCCATCAGCTTCAGCATTTTCAGCCATCAGCTTCAGCATTTTCAGCCATCAGCTTCGGCATTTTCAGCTATCTGCTTCGGCGTTTTACGCTATCAGCTTTAGCATTTTCAGCCATCAGCTTCAGCATTTTCAGCCATCAGCTTCGGCATTTTCAGCCATCAGCTTCGGCATTTTCAGCCATCAGCTTCGGCATTTTCAGCTATCTGCTTCGGCGTTTTACGCTATCAGCTTTAGCATTTTCAGCCATCAGCTTCAGCATTTTCAGCCATCAGCTTCAGCATTTTCAGCCATCAGCTTCAGCATTTTCAGCCATCAGCTTCGGCATTTTCAGCCATCAGCTTCGGCATTTTCAGCTATCTGCTTCGGCGTTTTACGCTATCAGCTTTAGCATTTTACGCTATCAGCTTTAGCATTTTCAGCCATCAGCTTCAGCATTTTCAGCCATCAGCTTCAGCATTTTCAGCCATCAGCTTCGGCATTTTCAGCCATCAGCTTCGGCATTTTCAGCCATCAGCTTCGGCATTTTCAGCTATCTGCTTCGGCGTTTTACGCTATCAGCTTTAGCATTTTCAGCCATCAGCTTCAGCATTTTCAGCCATCAGCTTCAGCATTTTCAGCCATCAGCTTCGGCATTTTCAGCCATCAGCTTCGGCATTTTCAGCTATCTGCTTCGGCGTTTTACGCTATCAGCTTTAGCATTTTCAGCCATCAGCTTCAGCATTTTCAGCCATCAGCTTCGGCATTTTCAGCCATCAGCTTCGGCATTTTCAGCCATCAGCTTCGGCATTTTCAGCTATCTGCTTCGGCGTTTTACGCTATCAGCTTTAGCATTTTCAGCCATCAGCTTCAGCATTTTCAGCCATCAGCTTCAGCATTTTCAGCCATCAGCTTCAGCATTTTCAGCCATCAGCTTCGGCATTTTCAGCCATCAGCTTCGGCATTTTCAGCTATCTGCTTCGGCGTTTTACGCTATCAGCTTTAGCATTTTCAGCCATCAACTTCAGCATTTTCTGCTATCAGCTTTAGCATTTTACGCTATCAGCTTCAGCATTTTCAGCCATCAGCTTCAGCATTTTCAGCTATCTGCTTCGGCATTTTCAGCTATCAGCTTTAGCATTTTACGCTATCAGCTTCAGCATTTTCAGCCATCAGCTTCGGCATTTTCAGCTATCTGCTTCGGCGTTTTACGCTATCAGCTTTAGCATTTTCAGCCATCAACTTCAGCATTTTCTGCTATCAGCTTCAGCATTTTCAGCCATCAGCTTCAGCATTTTCAGCCATCAGCTTCGGCATTTTCAGCTATCTGCTTCGGCGCTTTACGCTATCAGCTTTAGCATTTTACGCTATCAGCTTCAGCATTTTACGCTATCAGCTTCAGCATTTTCAGCCATCAACTTCAGCATTTTTAGCTATCAGCTTCACCCTGTGCAGCTATCATCATTACAGATAACGCTATATAAATATAGTTTTTAGTAATTTCGAGCTAATGATGGTTAACACGTGTTCCTTACATGTAATTTGCGCATGACCTGATTAGTCGACTAATCTGAAAAAATAATTAGTGATTTGTCGACTATTAAAATAGTTTGTGCTAGCACTAGTCAGCTATGGTGTGTAGGTAAAGTGGTTGACCTGTGATTGGAGGATCCCAGGTTCCATGTTTCTAATGTGCTGAGTAGACATTGAATCTGCTTGTTCCTGGTGGTTATTGGTTGGGACCGTGTTCCGGGAGCCGCCATCAGCGTGTAAAGGAGTGTGTACATGAATGAATATGTCTGGGACTGTAAAACGCTTCGAGTTTACATTATTTAACGTTGAAAAACAATGGATGGTTCTAGATTGGATTCAACTTCAAGATGTGTTTTGATATGGATGCGTACAAATACTGGTAGCTGTACCGGCGTATACGCAAGTACCACTACCGCTCGGTGCTTCATTTCTGACATGTCAATCACTTGTAATCTATTCAGTGTTACTTTACAGTTCTACCCTCTCAAACCATAGTCACAATAGGAGTAAAAAAGTTTAACCGGTTGAATTTTAAGCGCACGATCAATGAACACCTGGTTTGTGCGCAGAGCTCGCAACCGGACTTAAAAACTAGCCGTTCATTCTGGACGCCGGAGCCCGAAATTCTGGTGTACGGACAAGTTAATCAATTTTTTTAAGTGCAAGTAGACAGTTGGAGACGTGTCGGCGCTGCCAGTGTGTAAGCACCTTGAGGCTGTATGGTGGGCGGAGCTTCAGTCAAAATACCAAGGCGAAATATTGGCTGTACGTCATAGTTTTGTCACATTAAGAAAAGAAATTAGCATTTTTTTAAATTTTTTTTTAATTTTTGAAACACTGTTTTGGCACCAGAACCCTCTCATATCGAGTATTTTCCCTTCATGGAACCATCGTCTAAGTGAAATTTAGAAATTTAACCTTAATGCAGAATGATTTTGTTTTTATTGTTGCTCCATTGATTATTCTTTAAGAATTCATCTTTTTTTTAATAACCTACTGAGAATATCTTATGATGTTACAATTTTACCAGTTGGTCCACTTCTTCAGTAAAATATAATGAAATGTAAAGCACTATAGGCTGTAATCACAGATTTTTAAACATAAGCATCTATGTTTTATTAATATTTTACTATAAATTTAATTTAGAGTGTGGCATCAAAGAGTCTAATAACTGCTCATATAAGTGATGCATTTTACATCATTCTAATATTGTTTTGTTTATAAAAGCTGTTTTTTTTTAGGTCAGTGACTCTTTAGAGTCAACTTTTCTTTTAAATCCGTGTTTGAGTTGACTCCACCCCCTCTGACACCCGCTTAGCCTCCATAACGCCGTAAAACGGGTGAAGTTTTCCTTCGAAAATGAAGCCGAGCGAAGCCTCAACTCCATCTAAAACTGGTCGAGTGCCACTTCAAATCCAACTTAAGCACAAAGTCTTCTAGCTCTCGAATTATCCGCACTCGCAGCCCATCTTGTGAAACGCCGGCGCCGCTCGTGCCCCGAAGAATAAAACTCCAACTGATGGAAATTAAAGAGCCGCCTTTTCTTTGGGTTCCTTTTTCCTCTTTTGTTTGTTTCCTCTCCTTCCTTCCGATCTCTCTTCACCCTTACAGCCAGAACGGTTATTACTAAATAAAGTAGTGCGGCTGCTCACAGGAGGTTCCTGGCTCTCTGTGAGTGCACTGCCAGAGTGTGGGAGCTTGCTGTTGGCATGATGGCTCCCATGGGTATTTCTGAAGCTGCAGTCGCTTCTATAAAGTTCAAGCAATTACGTTTTCCAAAACGGTTGCCATTTGCCAAGCCACCCTCTGCTCGTGCACGCTCCTGTTTGTTTCTTAGATGTGGGTCTTTCAGGAAACAGCTGCTGCATGTATGACTAATCTTTTTTTTTTTTTTTTTTTTACTGCTGCTAAATCTAAATAATATGCAAATGTCGATGTAATCAGGTCAGATTTCAGTGTAAATCTCCATCATTTCTGCTTCGCTGAGCTTAAGAGTTTGTCTTTAAGGGAACAAAAACACTTCTTATTTGGGTTGGAGCCATTTGCTGAAGTCAAAATGACATTTCGCACTTGATTTTGTCAAAATTTCAACCGATACAGAACAAAAAAGCTGTGTTTTTTGCTATAAAATTATTAAGAAACAACAATTCTACAATATTTGTTCATTTTTTACACACAAAAGTGGTTACTGTATTTTTCTGCGCTATAAGAGACATTTGAAAGTCTTGGTTTTTGTAAAAAAATGACAGAGCGCCTTATGTAAGGGTTTGATAGTTGTGGTATATTGTGAATACGCTAACACGGCTAACATGTAGCGGTGTTGAACAGTTTTTTTTGTGTTCTAATAAAGTTGGGAATTAGCATAGTCACAGAAATGCTCGTTTTGGTGGTATTAGTCTGTTTTATTACTCGTTGCAAACAATACGAGTTTTACAAATATGCTAACACGGCTAATACTTGTAATGCAGCTAGCATCTAGACCTTGTGTTTTTTTAACTCTTACTAGCAAGCTTGGGAAATAGTGTAGTTACAGTTATTTTGGCTGTATAAGTCTGTTTTGTATTTTATGTTTCATGAAAAAATGGGTATTATGAAAAAACTAACACCGCTAACTCTGCTAACACAGCTAGCACGTAGCGATGTCAGGGTGCTGTTTTTTTTTAGGTGTTAGGAATTAGCTTAGTGTGTGTTTTAGCAGTGTTGGTCTGTTATTTTACTTGTCGCTAACAATTCGGACACTGTAAATAAGCTAACACAGCGGACTCTTCTAACGAAGCTAACACGTAGAGATGTCATTTTTTTACGGTGTTAGCAATAAGCGCTGGAGTTAGTGTAGTCACAGATACATTTTTACAGGGGTATCAGTCTTATTAGTTGCAAACAATACGAGTATTTTAAATACGCTAACACAGCCTCTAATCCAGCTAGCATGTAGAGATGCTAGACTGTGTTTTTATTCGACGTTATTAATAAACTTGGAACTTAACGTTGTCAAAATAATGTTTTTTTTAGCCATTTGAGCTGTTTTTTTTTTTTTTTACGTTTTGAGAACAGTATGGGTAATTTAAATAGAGTAACACGGCTAACTCTTCTAACACAGCTAGCATGTAGATGTCGGACCACTGTGTTCATTTGTAGGTGTTAGGGATAAGCTTGGAAATCAGAGTGGTCACAATAATGTTTCTTATCACAGTATCAGTCTGGTTTTACCTGTTAGAAACTATATCTGTGTTGTAAATACGCTAACGCGACATGTAGCTAGCATGTGGAGATGTCGGACTGGTTTTTTGTTTGTTGTTGGCAATAAACTTGAAAGTTGGTTACAAGAAAGTAATATTTTTTAAGGATATCATCAGTCTGTTACTTGTTGCAAACATTATTGGTATTGTAAATAAGCTAACACGGTTTCTAATGCAGCTAGCTCGTAGAGATGCTTTTTTTAGGTGTTACTAATAAGCTTGGGAGTTACCATAGAATTACCATAGTAATGTTTGTTTTCTTTTTTCTTTTATTCTTGCCATCTATACGGGTATTGTATATATGCTAACACAGCTAACGCTTCTAACGCAGCTAGCATGTGGAGGTATCGGACTATGTCTTTTTTTATGTTGGTAATAAACTTAGGAGTTTAGTCACAGTAGTGTTTGTTTTAGTGGTAAAAGTTTTCTTTGTACTTCTTAAAAACAAATGGGATTTGTAAATATGCTAACAATTCTAACGCAGCTAGCAGCTAGCATGTAGAGATGCTTTTTTTATTAATAAACTTGGAAATAAGTGCAGTCACATTAATGCATATTTTTGCTATATCAGTCTGTTTTTTACATGTTGGGAGTTAAGTATTGAGAATATGCTAATGTGGCTAGCGTGCTACAAACAAGTTCTAGAGTTACTACGATTGCAGCTAATGAAGTCCGACTGACTGACTTGTCTCTGACTCTCATGTCTCACCTTATAGTTATACATGACATTTCAAAACCAGACGATTCATTGACTGTTCTTGTTCTCCGGTTCGCCTCATAGTTCAGAAACTGTTCTTTGCTCTGGAAGCTGAACGACTAAAAAAGCCGTTAGTGATTTCAGATTCAGTAAAGCAGCAGAGCTTCAGTGTACCACAGACGGTCAGGCGTGTTCGACCTGCTGCTGAAGACACGAGGAAAATGTGTGGCAGCAGCAGGTTTGTGTCGGGCCGGGTGTCCACTTACTGACGAGTGCGGCACAAATATGTGCTCCTAAAGGCCACCACAGATAAATTTGGACCAAAGACCGTATTTTAATTTGACGTCTCAGTCAAGGCTATTTGAGAAAATGACAGGGAACGTCTTCGACTGGAGGACGCCGTTTTGAAGATGATGGTGACCGCGTCGCTTGAATCCAGATGAGTTTGTTTACTCCTGTGTGGAAAACAAATAACAAAAACAGATTCAGAGCTGCTGATAGTTTAAAAAAAAAAAAAAGATCTTAGCCTATTAAAACAGAGCTGAAGAGATTTAGTTTTAAGACTTTAATCGAACAGCATCTCTGCTTTATTTAGGTTCATATTTAGTCAATTTTTGCAATTATGTCACAATTTGAATGTATAGATTATGCATTGAGACAGCTGATGGTCTTTAGAATGTTCTGAAACATTAAACACAAAACTCCACATCCGTTGATTTTCTTCTGCTTATCACATAAACAACTGTTACAGGAATAAGTTCAGAATGCTACCGGATAGATCTGTAGATGTTCGAGGAACGCCGCCGCCTCACGGGGACGCAGCCTCCCGGACAAGCCCCCAAGTGGGAGGGAATCTCATTTTTGACTTTGTGTCTCCACGGCTGGATTATACTTGTGCCTGAAATGATCTTGTTCTACCAGAACAAGAAAATTTAGTTTCTAGTTTGGATGCAGACATTTTGCAACTTCTGTTTTTAATTTTAATTTAAATTTGGTTCATTAAGTGATTGTTCAGAAAGATTATCTCACCATAATATGACCAAAAATTACCCTACATACAAAATATTGATATATCGCAATATTTAGCTCTGTGATTAATTCTCACCAAATATCAATGTTTTATTATCGTTTGAAAACCTGTAAATCCTTATATTTCTCATCCTGTGGGGAGACGTCCCTTTGGAGGTAGATAGGGGGCGCATGTTGCAAGAATGTTCCTAGCAGCTACTTGAATTTAAGGTTTTTTGTGTTCTTTACAACAATTTTCCACTAAGTAGTGGCCCTGCTGTTCATGTTTATTATAATTTACACTGAATTTTACAGAGAATTCCAATTCAATTGGTGTCAAAGACAAAGTTACTGATTTCAGCAATTTAATACAAAATTGTCTATTATTTGTGGCACAAAATAAAACACAAGTTTATGATGAATGTGTTAAAGCTAAAAAATAAATGTTATTGCCCCCCCTCCCCAAAAAACGATTTTTTAAAAATTATCGTAGTATCGCGATATAATGGATATCGTGAGCCATGTATCACATATCGTGAGGTACCCAGTGATTGACATAGGAATAGATCAAAGTAAACCATATCTGGAGTGTGTTTTGCACAAATCCAAGTATTTGAAGTTGTCTAAGGTCTAAAACTGATGAGTCTGATCTCCATAACGTTTAGTTCTATGACTGAAGCACTGATCTAGACTTTAGTCCTTCAAACTCAGACTTAGTCCAGCTCTGGTACTTGATGATGATGATGATGATGCTATTTGAAGTTCGACATGATGACTCATGCTGTTTCACAGCTGAAAACAGTCAAAGAGCCAACTTTGACCACATGTGGGTTTGGTGTTCACTGCTTTCCAAAACAGATCTGATTGGTCGCTGAAAGACATTTAGAGTTGAATTTGATCTAAATCAGGGGTCCCCAAACTTTTTCCTGTGCAAATAACTGTTTTCTTCTCTGATGTGTAAAGTGTAAAACTCAATGTGTACAGATCAGCAGAAAAAGTGTAACAATCACAGCCTAAAAGTAAACATTTATTGTTTTCCAGAAACCCACACATAGCCAACATATAAAATAATTCATTTATTTCCTCTTCATAGTAAAAAATAATACTAAAACTTTTTAAAAATGAGATATATAGTATTACCTGAGATAATGCTAGCGTGAAGCTAAATTTAGAACATGAAGATGCTAGTGCCGATAGCTGATAATGCTGAAATTGATAGCTAAAAATGCTTAAGCTAATAGCTAAATATAGTGAAATGCCAAATTATTCTAAAAAAAACTGAAATAAAATCCAAAATTAGTCAAAACAGCTAGAATATAGCTGAAATATTACCTAAATGCCAAATTGGCCAAAAAAACGGTAAAATGTATAATTTAGCCAAAAAAGCTAGCATAAAGGTAAAATATTAGCTAAGCTCCAAATTAGCCTTAAATATTCAAAAAATTCTAATTTAGCCAAAACAGCTAGCATGTTGCTGAAATATTAGCCAAACTTCAAATTAGTTTAAAAAAACAGAAAAAATCCAAAATTAGTCAAAACAGCTAGCATGTAGCTGAAATACTAGCTAAATGCCAAATTGGCCAAAAAAAACTTGTTAAATATGTAATTTAGCCAAAAAAAGCTAGCATAAAGGTAAAATATTAGCTAAGCTCCAAATTAGCCTAAACACTCAAAAAATTCTAAATTAGCCAAAACAGCTAGCATGTAGCTGAAAAATTAGCCAGACTTCAAATTCATTAAAAAAAAAAAAAAATCCTAAATTAGTCAAAAGAGCTAGCATGTAGCTGAAATATTAGCTAAATGCCAAATTGGCCTAAAAAGCTGGTTAAATGTTTAATTTAGCCATAAAAGCTAGCATAAAGGTAAAATATTAGCTAAGCTCTAAATTAGCCTAAACAAGTTTTAAAAAATTCTAAATTAGCCAAAACAGCTAGCATGTAGCTGTAATATTAGCTAAACTCCAAATTAGCCTAAAAGATTAAAAAAAAAAATTATTTATTTTTTTGGAGCCAGATCTGAGTGGATCTGTAGACGCGATTGCAGTGGTCTGTTAGAAAAGACGTCCCGCTTTCTTTGTTTGGCGTGTTCTTGTTGAGGCGTCGCATGGTCTCTGGCCTCAGATTAGAGGCTCTTTGACCTGGAAACATGGCGGTACACGCTCCGTTCCGTCTCTCCGTTTTGAGCTCCGCATTCGAAGCGGTAGACATGAAATGGCTGCAGAGTTTGAAGGTTTGCGCGCACGTGTCTGCGCGCGTGCACGGCATGTCAGCCAGCAGAACGGGCTGCCGCCGCACCCTCGCCCTGACGGGATGACAGCTGTCACCGGAGAAACGGGGGAGGAGACGGGAACGCCGCCGCCTCCCGGACGAGCCCCCGAGTGTGAGGGAATCTCATTTTTGACTCTGCGTGTCCGCGGCTGGCTGTAATTGGTTTGTGTTCCAGTGGAACGCACGCTTATCTGCACATCAGCAATTACAGCGCGCGCATTGAGGAGCGACAATAGGACGGCGACGGTCGGTGTTTACAGGCGGTGTGGAGTTCAGTCTGCTTCATTAGTTTATATTGTAAAATCGATGGCGCCCATTGTGCCGTGACCCGCCGCTCTTGTGTGGGAGCGCGCTCAGCTGACGTGGGGGGGGAGTGACCCGGACGGCGGGCCCATCCATCAGCTGCTTCTCCTCTCCTCTGTAGGGCCATTACAGCAATCACAGCTCTTAAAGTGGCGGCGAGGACCTCTCTGATGTCGAGTGACGGCGCTCGTGTGTGTTTGATGGTTTCTGGCATACCTCTTCCCCTCAGCTGGAGGTTATGTGTATTTAACCCCGGCTGGCTGCTCCAACTACCACTAATGATTTTCTAGAAGGAGACGGATGCAGAGTGAAACAAAGGATGGTTACTCTTGTAGTTTTAAACCCCCTTTGACTGAAAGGAAAACATCAGTTTATACTTCCATGATTTATTAATAGGAATGTTCTCATTAATAAACGCCTGGTGCCTACCTTTTGTTCTCCAAATTGAAATTTCCTCGTATTTCTCCGCGTGAAGCCGACTTTAAAGCCTCGTTTCATGAAGAACGGTTCGCGGCCGGGATGAAAGGCGTCCCGCGGGGTTCAAACCCCGACGGAAACGGGGGGGCGGGGCCTCGGTCTGACACCGACGTCTCTGCCGGGGAGTGATAGAGAAGCCGAGGTCAGCCAACGGGAGCTGCTCTTCTAGATACAGGAAAATAGTCACTTTTTAAATTTTTTTTTTTGCTGATTCATATTTGAGCTTCTCCAGGAGGAAATGGAGGCGTTTCCAGGCCTGCCAGAGGTTAAAATCTATAAAGAGCTTCTTGAAGTTTCAGATCTAGTGACGTCTTTAGATTGACCATAGATGTGGTCAAAATAGTTGTTTTCAAACTAATGTTGCTTACTTTTTCATTTTTTTTTTTTAAATAAACCTATTTATGATCGTCTACAGCAAAAAGTCAAAGTCAAGGCCCGGGGGCCGCATCCGGCCCTCCAGATCATTTTATTTTATTGTTTTTTATGACTCGATGTCATCTTAAGATCATTTCTAACTTGTGTAATTTTGACAAAATATAGTTTACAGAGAGTAAAATACTGAAAGTGATTTAAGATTTAAATTGATTTATTCTGGAATAATAATTCTGTCTTTTTATTATTCATGATTGTTAAAAAGTTACAGTTTAAAAGTTTTTAAAAATTAGCATTCTGCTAGCTTTTTGAACTATTTTGGCATTTCCAAGGTTTTTTAGGCTGATATGAAGT
This sequence comes from Oryzias javanicus, assembly GCA_003999625.1. Lineage (NCBI taxonomy): Eukaryota > Metazoa > Chordata > Actinopteri > Beloniformes > Adrianichthyidae > Oryzias > Oryzias javanicus. The sequence continues at coordinate 13,609,436 of CM012459.1, forward strand.
TTAGCTAATATTTCAGCTACATGTTAGCGGCTTTAGCTAATTTATGCTTTTTTCATTTTCAACAGGGATTTTAGAGTTTAGCTAATATTACTGCTAAATGCTAGCTGCTTTGGCTGATTTAGGTTTTAAGTTTTTTATACTATTTTGTAATTTATCTAATATTTTAGCAACATGCTAACTGTTTTGGCTAACTTTGGCTTTTTTCTGTTTTTTTAGGCAGTTTTGGAGTTTAGCAAAAATTTACACGCTGAGCTCTTTTGGCAAATTTTGGCTTTTTTAAGTTTTTACGAGTATTTTGGAGTTTAGCTAATATTTCAGCTACATGCTAGCTTCTTTGGCGGATAACTGCTTGTTTTTAGTTTTCATTCTATTTTGTAAATTAGCTAATATTTCAGCTAAATTCTAGCTATTTTGGCTTATTTAGTTTTTTTTTAGTTTTTACGGTTATTTTGGAGTTTAGCTACAATTCCAGCTACATGCTAACTGCTTTGGCTAATTTCGGCTTTTTTTCAGTTTTATAGGCTATTGTGGAGTTTAGCTAATATTTTAGCTGTATGCTAGCTGTTTTTGGGGTTTTTAATTTGGTTTTTTAGGTTGTTTTGGAGTTTAGCTAATATTTACACGCTAACTGTTTTGGCTAACTTTGGCTTTTTTCAGTTTTTTTAAGGCTATTTTAAAGTTTAGCTATTTTTTCAGCTACATGCTAGTTTTTTTTTGGCTAACCTATGTTTTTTTTTTAGGCTTATTTGGCATTTAGCCAATATTTTAGCTGGCTATCAGTTTTAGCGTTTTGAGCTATCAGCACTAGCATCTTCAGCAGCTAGATTCAGCTTAAAGCATTCACATCAGTCCATAATTCTTTAAAATATTTACGGTTTTGAAGTTTTAAAAACGTAGTTTCAGACTGTTCAATAAATGTTTATCTTTTCTGGCCCGCGAGCTAAAGAGTGTTTTTTGATTTTGGTGTGATTGAGCTCGACACCCCTGATCTACACAATTTCAAAGTCAAAGCCTTGGTCCCAACTGCCCTTACGGTTGGATACTTTGGGTGTAAATGCTCAAAGAGGCTCCAGGTGCCCGTCATGACATATCAAAGTCGGATACAGCCCGCTCAGAAGGGCGACAGGTCGTAGCAAATACTCGTGCAGCATGTAAAGGTTAAGTAGCAGAAGTCGTATGGAACTTTTCTGTTTTCAATCCTCAATAATGCTGCAGACAAGAGTCTGTTCACGTGAGAAGAGCGGGTACTTCTTTCATGGGGGGTGGTGAGCGTGGGCCGTCTCCAGCCGTTCCGGATGGATCGGCCCCGGCCTCCCCCTGAGGCTCTCCGGCAGGATTCGTCTCCCTCATCCAGGTTCGGCCTTGATTTTTCTGCGCTTCATCACAAATTACATGCGGCTTTTCCAGCTCCAGGTGCAGCAGGGATGTTGTTTCATGACATGAAAACACAACATTACCAGTAAATAGTCCAATTTTACCTCCTCTGCTCTGTGACCAAACCTATCACTGCATCCAAATGATGGTAAAAACCAACAAAACTTATTCAAAGAGATTTCAATTATTCCTGGTGTTTTTGCCATTTCCTTTGACTTTTTCCCATAATCCCTTTCTTTTATTTTGGCATTTATCAGGATTTGATCTGACTTGACATTAAATTAATGAAGTTCACTTAAAGATCAGGAGATGACGTTTTAGGAGATTTGGTTTTTGCTTGATTTACATCAACAAGATTCCCCCTTTTTTAGAAGAAAAAACACGTAAAGGGAGGAAATCATGCTGAAAGCGGGGGTAGAATCCCAATTTCTGGAAAAGCCGGAGGATTTTTTTGCTCTTTAAATCAGGCTCTCCAAATGATATGAATGTGAGTTGAATCCTATACATGCATCCATGGGGGAGGTTTACCTGTACAGGTGTGGAAGGCTTTGGGGGGTGTTGGAGAGGAGTGCCGGCGTGTCTTGCAGTTCTATTGAGGGCACCCCCCATTACCACGTCATAGTAATGGATCGTACCATTTCCGTGTGTGTGCTAAGTGCATCGTTTTGTAAGTTCCATGCTAAGGTCGGACGTTGTCCTCACGCCACACTCGATAAAGTTTAAGGATTGGCTCTTTTGCAAATGCTGCCCGCACAGGCCAATAGCATTGTTTCCACTGAGCGGTCTGGTAAGAACTGGTACGGTCCGGTTAATTCTGCTTTTCCACTCAGTTGAGCCTCGGGTATTGGATTCCCAGTGACGCACTTGCCTAGACCGCTAGCATGTCATTACGTCATTGTAGCACGTCAACTAGAAAAGCAACAACAGTGGAGGTCATCCAGCAGCATTACATTAAATGTTGGTTGAAAGACGATTGTTGGCGGCTAAGATGAATACCGCCATTGGAGACGTTTGCTCGACATCAAGTCGTTGTCACTTTCTGCCAATCAAGCTACAGTGGCTCCGCCCCAACTGCTCCGTTCTATATGTCTATGGATCTACAACCGACGGGGGGCCTCAGGAGGTACGGGTCGGCCCTGTTTAATGGCTCCATTTTACTATAGAAACCTTCTAAATAGTGTAGCGTACGGGACACGGAAACAAGGTTATATATACTATCCTCTGATTGGACGTGTGGTTTGGCCCCCCTCTGCGTCACTTTTTGACGTTTGGGGTGTCCCCAACACCAATTGATGAGTTGGGGACTCTGTTCCCTTTAAATCTGGGTCCCCATTTGGGCTTCCACGATGACTCGACTAATCGACTATTAAAATAGTCAACAACTAATGTAACAGTCGATTAGTCGTTACTTTATATTATATGGAATCGGGGTGTTGTAAAGTTGAAAGTTCTGCTAGCTTTTTGGAATAAAAGTTCAGCTACATGCTAGCTATTTTGGCTAGTTTAGACTTTTAGTTTTTTTGTTTTTTAGGCTATTTTGTACTTTAGCTAATATTCCATCTGCATGCTAGCTGTTTTAGTTAACTTGGGTTTTTTTCAGTTTTTTTAGGCTAGTTGGGAAATTAACAAATATCTCGGCTGGCTATTAACTTAAACGTTTTTAGCTATCAGTTTTAGGATCTTCAGCTATAAGCACTAGCATCCTTTAGCGGACAAATTACCGCATTCACTCTCGCATAATTGTAGGCAATGCTATATATCTAGTTCTTAGTTGGGAAAAAAATAATCTGGGATTAGTCGACTATTAAAATAATTGTTTGTAGCATCACTAGCGTCACCCCAACCTCCGGGCCATGAACGAGTACCGGTCCAAGAGCCGCCTGGTACTGGTGTCCTTAGCCCTCAGAACGTGGACCTGTACCACACCGGTACGATCTGTGTCCCAAGGGTGGTTCCCCTTACCCAGTTCTGCGTCTCACTGCGTACCTGTGATTTAATGGGAACAGTGTCCCCAGCATGTCAAAAAACGTCGTGTTGGGGACACCCGATACATCAAAACTAACTGTATGTCCATAACTGAAGCGTTGGGAGTGAGAATGCGTAGACTTATCGCTTGAACGGCACTGTCGGTGTTGAAAAAGTGAAAAAAAATCTCGGACACACCTGTGTTTTCACCCTTACTTACCCTTACGTGGTGGATAAATGTTGCTACCTGTTGTCCATGGGCATTTTTCCTCCATGGACTGGTCTAAAACCGTCATACCTGTACAGCTCCTATCCCCCTACAAGAGATTTATTGGATGACTTTAAAGCGTTATGGGTTTGAAAAATGTCGCCCTTTTCCTCAATAAGTCGCCCTCCGTCGGGGTCACTGGTTGGGCGCTTTTTTCATGTCTTCAGGAAGCCTTTTGAAGGTCGCGGCGTTGTCCTTGACAGCAGACGTGTGAAGTCTTTCTTAAGGTTCTTAAGGTTCTTGATGTCTTTTTTAATTAAAGTAGGGATAAAAAAATTGATCCCAAATGTTGGAGTGATCTGAATTCCAGCCTCATCATCACATCTTGGACGATGTTTCCCGGGAAGGTCTGTGAAGGCGACATTAGGAGGAAGTCACTGAAATAAAATGGATTCTTGGCACTGAAGGGTTCAAACAGAGAAACTTTCAGGATGTTCAGCTTCCCGCTCAGGTGAAGCTCAAAGCGGAGAGTCCCGTAACGACTCCTGCTGGGTCTGTTACACGAGCGCCGTTCGCCTCTACGTCCGCGGAATACCAGACGAGGGCTTTTACAGCCGCGAGACGAGATTGGAAACATCTGGGGATCAAATGAGGGAAAGCTCAAAGGCCCGACTACATTTTGGGGAAAGAGTCGCCGCTACACCTTCATCCGAACTCTTTCAGGAGATTATGAGATCCAGACGGCGCCGGAGAACAGGTCACTTAATGTCATTAGTCGGTCGTCGCATTTCAGCGAAGGTCAAGCACTAAGTTTGAGTCGATGCGCGCGGCGGCGGGAGAAAGTGGTGTTATTAACTCCCCCTGCCTGTTCTGATCTGTTCCCACTTGACATTAGCGGGAGAAAATGACATGCTTTTAGCGGCTGCGGCTCCTATAAGAGGGTTACTTCTGTCATTTAAAGGCGAGCGGCGGCGGGAACCTCCGCCGCATAGACGTACCTGGTGAAAGGTTAAGACTGATCTTTAAATTCTAAAGATATAAGAAGTTTGTTAAAGAAGATTAGAGCCGCTTCTTTCTTGAATCCACCAATTTGAACTTGTTGTTTTGACCATAAATGGGCATTTCCTGTGGCTAATATGCTGAATAAAATGCTGAACTCCACACCCTTTCACCAAAAGCAGGCCAGCGGGAACCACATGCTTTTACGGAGGCGTCTGATTGGTCAGTTTATAACTTGAATAATTTGCGATAAGAGAAAAATATATATAAAAAAAAAAAAAAAAAGAATTAGAAAGAAGATGTTAAGAAGAATGTATCAGAGCCTGGGTGGTTATTCTGACAAATGAAATGACAACTATTTCTCAGTATGACCTTCTTGGAACCAGAAGTTACTTCCAGTTTGGAACGTGAGAAAGGAAGGTTTGACATGTCCAGTGATTATACAGTCAATGATCGAGACTCAGAACTACTGATAAAGTTCGTAACAGACCCAGGAGTGGAGCCTCGCCAGTAACAGACGAGTACATAAGGACCAGTCCTTAAGTACTAGTCATGGGTACTTGGTCTTTTCAGACAGACCATTGACAACCAACTCAACCGTTTTGACTTAAATGCTGGTGACTGCTCCTGTTCGCCGATGAGTGTCGGGTCACTTTGTGCGTTAATGATGGTCGTCAGAATTTCCGGAGAAAACAAGTTTAGCGATACGCCAAGGTCAACGCGGTCATCAGGTTTGACTTCGGTAGAGAAGGAACAAGAGTCTGTGCTGTTACCAAACTGATTTAGTTCTTGTAGATCAGGAGTGTCGAACTCAATCGCACAAGGATAGGAAGGATAAACATTTATTGAACACTCTAAAACTACATTTTCAAAACTTTAAAACCCTAACTTTTTAAGATAAGTTAGACATAAGAGTATTACTTATGAGAATGCTGGTGTGAATGCTTTAAGCTGAATTTGGCAGCTGAAGATTCTGAAATTGATAGCTAAAAACACCTAAGCTGATAGCCAGCTAGAATATTAGTGAATGCCAAATTAGCCTAAAAAACAAACAAAAAAAACTAGCTAACTTTTTAGCTAACTAAAAAATAACTTAACTTCAAAATGTCATTAAAAAAAAGCCTAAATTAGCCAAAAATCATATAAAAAGAGACTAACTCCAAAATTAGCCAAAATAGCTAGCATGTAGCTTGAATTTTAGCTTAACTCCATAATATCCTAAAAGAAAACTTAGCGTAAATCTAACTTTTTAACATCATTATGAATATTAAAAGGAAGGAACATTACTCCAGAATAAATCAACATAAACCTTAAATAACTTTCAATATTTTACTCTCCAAAAAAAAATGTTGTCAAAATTACACAAGTTATAAACGAGCGCAAGATAACATCGGGTCATTAATAACAATAAAATTAAATGATCTGGAGGGCCGGATAGAATTACCTGGAGGGCCGGATCCGGCCCCCGGCCCTCGACTTCACACGTTCTTACCTCAGAGACATCACAGAACTATCATCATCCGAACACCTCCTACTTTGTTTCCATGGATGACGACGCTCCACCACATGGTGCTGGAATAGCCACAGCTGGACTTCAGGAAGTGGGAATGGCTCACACGGTCGAGCAATGACCTCTGACCTGAACCCCACAGGACAGGGTTCTCCAACTCGAAGGGGCCATTGAAGGCAGCGTATGGCTGAGGCTGGGATGCATGGGCTTTCATTTGTGCCAAAAATATATCTTTGGTCCATTGTCCATGTCTACTGAACAAATATAGTGAACATTTGTTCATGTCTGTGGACATGGTCAGGGTATTATTGTCTTCATTTTTAGGGTTCAAAATATCAAACCGATCAAAATGGTGTTTATTAATCATTTATTGATAGTAACATTAAAAGGAACTTTAGCATATTTCATTAAAAAGGATTTACAGACATAACATCCCTTCTATATCTAGTTTTATCCCATCTCAGGACGGTTTCAGTTTACTCTTCTCTACATCTAAATCACCTGGAAATCCTCTCAGAAACTAAAACTTCTTTGTTGTTCTTTCGTTCCGCGTTCTTGCGCTTCAATCAATCCCGAACCCTAATTGATGGTTCCTCCTCCTCTTCCTCCTGTTCTTGTTTTGCTTCCCTCCCGTCGGGATGGGTGGCAGGTCTTTAAGGTTTGTTTGTCTTCTGCTCTGTTCTGTCATTAAAGCCGTCAAACCCGGTTTGGATCAAAGTGGCCCAAATTAACGCCTGAAAATTAGCGTCGACACCTTTCCTAATGGGACGGAGCGGTTCTGCTGGATGTGGCGCTCCGGCAGCACTTGCGGTCTGGCTGCAGAGTCATAATTAGAGGTTCTGGAGGGCTGTCAGGTGGTGGGCGTGATGTGAGTGACGGCGAGTGGGTGCCGCCGCGGCGACCGCGATTGGCGGGCGGCTCTGCTGACTGGCAGGCACCGCAGCCCCTCCGCCACGCTCTTCGGCGTTTTGGCAGAACCGCGGCCGGACGCCGATCCACTCGGGATCTGGAGGTGCCGACGGAGGCGCTCGGCGATTGTTTTTAGGAGACCCTCGCTAATGAGAGGAGCGGCTGAACGGCTGGTGGCTCGTCTCACCTCCGCCGGTAAACAATCACAACAAGTCTCCAAACTCCTACCGCGGCATGAAAGCAGCTTTGCTAACTTTGTTGTGAGACGGCGTCTGCAGTCTGGAGGAGCTTGTTAGTATTATTGTCAGACTCCTGGGTGAACGCACACCCCCGCGGGCGCCCGAACACACAGATGCTCCCAGACAAACCAGGCCTCAGCTGGCCGCGGCGCTCTCTAAAGCAGCTCTTTTTAAAGGCTGGCATGCATGGCGCTCTGTGTGGGGGGGCCGTGACACAGCGTTTAGCATTAGCCTCTTTTACCATCACTGTCAGCCTTAGCTTAGCGTCTTCATCTGCAGAGGATTAGCGTGCAGCGCTCGCTGCCACAATTAGCCGACTCGCCCCCTCCTGATTAGGTGTGATGCATTTGAAGCCCCCGCGGGGGCAGAGGCCGCTCGGCACGGCGGCTTTCTGCGTGTCTGCAGGATGTTCAGCTCAACGCCGCTTTGAAACGCCCGCATGCCGCTTTAGTGTCCACTTTGGTCCTGGTTTGTCCCGATCTGGCTCACAGGGACCCAGACGGAGGGCATTACGGCAGCGCGGCGCTTCGGTTTCACTGGAACAATAAGACCAGAGAATATTATCCATGTGTGGTTATGATTTTAAAGCTCCTGCAGCTTCTTTTAGAAAATGTTGGAAAGATTCTCACAACTTGGTTCATTAACCATTTGAATTGAAACAAAGTTTCTACCGAGGTAGAGTTATTCAATCTGTAAAAAATGGCTGACTTACTTTAGACCAGGAGTGTCGAACTCAATCGCACAAGGGGCCAAAATCCAAAACACAGATTAGGTTGCGGGGCGAACAGGATAAAGATTTATTGAAAGATCTAAAACTAAAATTTAAAACTAGATATGTAGCATTACCTGAGATAGCGTGGATGCTGTAAGCTGAATTTGGCTAATAAAGATGCTGGTGCTGAAAGCGGAAGATGCTGAAGTTGATATTTAAAAATGCTGAAGCTGATAGCTGAAAATGCTGAAGCTGATAGCTAAAAAAACGCTGAAGCTGATAGCTGAAAACGCTGAAGCTAATAGCTGAAAATGCTGACGCTAATAGCTGAAAACGCTGAAGCTAATAGCTGAAAACGCTGAAACTAATAGCTGAAAACGCTGAAGCTAATAGCTGAAAACGCTGAAGCTGATAGCTGAAAACGCTGAAGCTGATAGTTGAAAATTCTGAAGCTAATAACTGAAAACGCTGAAGCTGATATCTGAAAATGCTGACGCTAATAGCTGAAAACGCTGAAACTAATAGTTGAAAATGCTGAAGCTAATAACTGAAAACGCTGAAGCTAATATCTGAAAACGCTGAAGCTGATAATCCTGAAGCTGATAGTTGAAAATGCCGAAGCTAATAACTGAAAACGCTTAAGCTAATATCTGAAAATGCTGAAGCTAATAGCTGAAAATGCTGACGCTAATAGCTGAAAACGCTGAAGATAATAGCTGAAAACGCTGAAACTAATAGCTAAAAACGCTGAAGCTGATAATCCTGAAACTGATAGTTGAAAATACTGAAGCTAATAACGGAAAACACTGAAGCTGATAATCCTGAAGCTGATAGTTGAAAATGCAGACGCTGATAATCCTGAAGCTTATAGTTGAAAATGCTGAAGCTAATAACTGAAAACGCTGAAGCTAATATCTGAAAATGCTGAAGCTAATAGCTGAAAATGCTGACGCTAATAGCTGAAAACGCTGAAGATAATAGCTGAAAACGCTGAAACTAATAGCTGAAAACGCTGAAGCTGATAATCCTGAAGCTGATAGTTGAAAATGCTGAAACTAATAGCTGAAAACGCTGAAGCTGATAATCCTGAAGCTGATAGTTGAAAATGCTGAAACTAATAACTGAAAACGCTGAAGCTTAAAGCTGGAAACGCTGAAGCTGATAATCCTGAAGCTAATAGCTGAAAATGCTGACGCTAATAGCTGAAAACGCTGAAGATAATAGCTGAAAACGCTGAAACTAATAGCTGAAAACGCTGAAGCTGATAGCTGAAAACGCTGAAGCTGATAGTTGAAAATTCTGAAGCTAATAACTGAAAACGCTGAAGCTTAAAGCTGAAAACGCTGAAGCTAATATCTGATAACGCTGAAACTAATAGCTAAAAACGCTGAAGCTGATAATCCTGAAGCTGATAGTTGAAAATGCAGACGCTGATAATCCTGAAGCTGATAGTTGAAAATGCTGAAGCTAATAACTGAAAACGCTGAAGCTAATATCTGAAAATGCTGAAGCTAATAGCTGAAAATGCTGACGCTAATAGCTGAAAACGCTGAAGATAATAGCTGAAAACGCTGAAACTAATAGCTGAAAACGCTGAAGCTGATAATCCTGAAGCTGATAGTTGAAAATGCTGAAACTAATAGCTGAAAACGCTGAAGCTGATAATCCTGAAGCTGATAGTTGAAAATGCTGAAACTAATAGCTGAAAACGCTGAAGCTGATAATCCTGAAGCTGATAGTTGAAAATGCTGAAACTAATAACTGAAAACGCTGAAGCTTAAAGCTGGAAACGCTGAAGCTGATAATCCTGAAGCTAATAGCTGAAAATGCTGACGCTAATAGCTGAAAACGCTGAAGATAATAGCTGAAAACGCTGAAACTAATAGCTGAAAACGCTGAAGCTAATAGCTGAAAACGCTGAAGCTGATAGCTGAAAACGCTGAAGCTGATAGTTGAAAATTCTGAAGCTAATAACTGAAAACGCTGAAGCTTAAAGCTGAAAACGCTGAAGCTAATATCTGATAACGCTGAAACTAATAGCTAAAAACGCTGAAGCTGATAATCCTGAAGCTGATAGTTGAAAATGCAGACGCTGATAATCCTGAAGCTGATAGTTGAAAATGCTGAAGCTAATAACTGAAAACGCTGAAGCTAATATCTGAAAATGCTGAAGCTAATAGCTGAAAATGCTGACGCTAATAGCTGAAAACGCTGAAACTAATAGCTGAAAACGCTGAAGCTGATAATCCTGAAGCTGATAGTTGAAAATGCTGAAACTAATAGCTGAAAACGCTGAAGCTGATAATCCTGAAGCTGATAGTTGAAAATGCTGAAACTAATAGCTGAAAACGCTGAAGCTGATAATCCTGAAGCTGATAGTTGAAAATGCTGAAACTAATAACTGAAAACGCTGAAGCTTAAAGCTGGAAACGCTGAAGCTGATAATCCTGAAACTAATAACTGAAAATGCTGAAGCTTAAAGCTGAAAACGCTGAAGCTAATAACCTGATACAATATTAGCTAAAGCCGAATTAGCCTAAAAAAAAGCCTAAATTAGCAAAAACAGTTAGCATGTAGCTGAAATATGAGCTAAACTCCAAAAATAACCTAAAAACTGCAAAAAGCCTTAATTAGCCAAAACAGCTAGCATTTTGCTGAAGTAGCTAAACTCAAAATTTGCCTAAAAAAACTAAAGTGAAATTTTGCCAAAACAGCTATCATAATGCTAAAACATTAGCTTAACATTAGCTTAATTGGAAAAAAGTCTAAATTAGCCCAAAAAGAGCTAACATGTTGCTAAATGTAAAGTGAAATTCCAAATTACCCTAAAAATTCCAGTAGTTAATGATAATTTTTAAGTTTAAATGATGTCTCCATCTGAAAGAATGCAAATATTCTCATGTTTCAAAGTGCACAAAGTTTTTGAAGAATTTGAAAGATTTCTCTTTTATTTCCTATGGAGGATATTCTGCTCAATATTTAAAATCTAAAATAAATACCTAAAGTTTAAGCAGTAACAAGCTGAATGTTTTGATATGAAAATTACTGAAAGTGTGATTGAGTTTTTAGGCGACAGATAACAGTGTTAGGAGCAGGAGAATCTAGTGTGATTGCTTACTAAGCAATCACACTCATTCTTGTATATCCGACGGACTTTTGATGGATTAAAAACCGTCACATCTTTGCTCAAGAGCCCCTCGTCACTGGTTGGCCTGATGTCGATCTAATTACAGATCCTAGAAAATGTCACTCTGTGTTTTGGTAAAGAACCCTCGGGGACAAACCGGATGGTGATGCTCGCCACTATTCCGTTATGGAAATGGGTGTTTAGTGCGGGGCCTCCGGGGAGCTTCAGAGGAATCACAGACGCGTGTTCGGGCCTCGGTGCAACCAGTCCCCCGGGTCCTCATTACCGGGGAACGGTTCGAAACCAGCCGAAACTCTGCTCACACACACAGACCAGACTGATTGTTCACGATGGGCCGAGTCAGGAGGTCAGGACTGGATCCATATGACTCGAACTGAAGCTTCAGATCAGAGACAAAGATCTGATCTGATGATCTGGTCCTTTATTGATGATCCAGTCGAACAGAATAGTTTTTAAACAGTTTTGAAGCTAAAACGCGTCCAGTATTTCTACGATACTTTAGAGCTGATGCCCTCTCACGCTGCTTCTGCTCTCCAGCGTTCCCGGCTTTCACAGACAGGTCGAGGGGTCTTCAGGAGGTGAATTGAAACGCCACGTTTAGGCTTGTTCCTCGCTTTGGAAAGGTTTCACACAAATGAACAGGAGGTGGATTTATAAAAAAATGGAGCTAAAAGAACTCCTTAACCCTCTGCCTGCCTGGTCAACCTAACGGCCGGAAACGTTTTGGAAACGTGTTTTTTTTTTAAATATCGATTGTGTATATTCCTCCCTCAGGGTACGGAGCTTCAAAAGGGACATTGAAGAAAAAAAAACTGAAAGTAAAGAAAATAATTTAAGAAAAAAAAAAGATGTTTAAGAAATATCTATTTACTGACTAAGGTGCAACAGATAGTAACTGGTGCGCAAAATTATTTATTTTTTTAACCTTCTTATTTTCAGTTACTATCTGATGTGCACTATCTACTAACCAGAACGTTCTCTTTTCCTAAAAATCTAAATAAAAAAAATGGATTGTAACTGATGTGCACGCGTTACAATCTGGTCCACACCCGTTAGTCAAGAGTATTTTTTTTTTTTTTTTAATGAAAATAAAAAATACTGGATAGTAATGGGTACGCACCAGATAGTACCTGATGTCCGTTAGTTTCTAACCAGAACTTTATTTTATTTTTTTTCCCAATTCGATGTCTCTTTAGGGGCGCCATACCAAGGCAATAAGCAGCAGAAAAGAAATACCTTTACATGGTGTGTTGGGCAACATTTGCCAATGGTTTTGTTCATCAAAAAATACGACGTTCCTATATTTGATAAGTGAATAGACTTAAAAAAAAAAAGAAAAAAGCAATTAAATGTTTCAATTGTCACTTTGTATCCTTGGTTTTTATCAAAGGTCTCTTTCTTCTCGATGAAATAACACAAGAGATAAATCTCTGGAATGTGAGTGAAGATCTAATAGTGATAAAAAAATATCTATGAGCTGGTTTGATGGATTATAGATGAATAAACTTCAGATCCAAGACCAAACAGACAGATCAATAATCAATTCATAAAAAAAAAAATATCGATTTAGCACATTGCTAACGTTTAATGGGATTTCCCATAGGATGGCTAATGCTAACGCTTGGTCGACCTAAACATACATTTCTGAGTAAATTAACGTCTTCCAAACTCTTTTAAGGAAGTATTTTTTAAGTAACCGTTTTTGGTCTGAAATATAGTCTTTTGCTCATATTTTCTGCTTCTTCTGGAATAAGATGTGATGCTATAGCGCAGGCATGTCAAACTCAATCACAGAGGGCCAAAATCCAAAACACACTTTAGGTCGCGGGCCGAACAGGATAAACATTTAATAAACTCTCTAAAACTTAATTTTTTAAACTTTAAAACCATAACATTTTAACAAAATTATGAAATAAATGTATTGCGTTACTTGCAATAATGCTAGTGTGAATGCTGTAAACTGAATTTGAAGATGCTGAAATCGATAGCTAAAAACTCTGAAGCTAATAGCTGAGAAAGCTGAAGCTAATAGCTAGCTAAAATATTAGCTAAATGCCAAATTAGCCAGAAAAAAAGCTCAAGTTAGCTAAAACAGCTAGCATGTAGTTGAAATATTAGCTAATACTCAAAACATCCAAAAAAAGCCTAAGTAAATACCAAAATAGTCCAAAAAGCTAACAGAATGCCAATTTTTAAAACTTTAACTTTTTAACATAATTATGAATAATAAAAAGGAAGGAATTATTGTTCCAGAATAAATCAACTTAAACCTTAAATGACTTTAAAAACTTTACTCTCCATTTTGACAAAATATATTTTGTCAAAATTATACAAGTTAGAAATAAGTCCTAGATAACATCTGGTCATCAATAACAATAAAATGATCTGGAGGGCCGGATAGAGTTACCCGGAGGGCCGGATCCGGCCCCCGGGCCTTGACTTTGACACATGTGCTATAGCGCGATCGCCACCTAGTGGCCAAACTAAAACACTCAAAGTTAAATGGAAGAATTAAAAAAAATCAAATTGATCGAATCGTTTCTGGAATTTATTATCGATACTCAGCCCTAGGCCGTAGTACTCATATGCAAATGTAAAACTGAGATAAATCGTATATAAATGGAGGAATCGAGCTGTGTTTCTACAGCTAACTACTATAATTGGACTTATGTGTCAAAGTCAAGGCCCGGGGGCCAAATCCGGCCCTCCAGATCGTATTATTTCATTCCTATTATTGTTATCTTGTGCTCATTTGTATAATTTTGACAAAATGTATTTTTATGGAGAATAAGATCTTGAAAGTCAATAAATGTTTCTCCTGACATAAGGTGTGTTTTAGATTTTGCTCCCGGTGCGGATATCCATGAATGAACGACATCAGACGTATTCAGACGAGTCGCAAAAATTACTGATAATCTGTGGAAAAACAGCCTGAAGTCTGAGCGGGCCGGAGACGAAGGCGCCGATGGGTGATGGGATGGAAATGAGGGTGACGGGGAAAGGGGGGGCGTCAGAGGACGGGAGAAGTAGGTGGTAGACGGCTCCTCCGGCGCCTTCCGGGTGGTGTTTTCAGTCTCTGCGCGTTTGGCGGGCCCGGTGAGTAATGGCCGCCGACGCGCACGTCTCTGTTGTCTCGTCCTCCATCCGTTTCATCATTACACGCCATCAATCTCGCCATCTCGGTCTGCCTGTCAGCTTTCCCCTTCTCCCGCTCCGTCTCCCTCTTTTATTTCCTTTCGCAGCATCGTGCGCGAAGTCCTCGGGGGCGTTTAACTCCTCTTCCTCAGCCTCGCTCTGCCGAAGCACCGCTCTGTTTCTCACCTGAGCCCCAGTTTAATTTCGGCGCGCCAACGGCGCTCACGCGCGCGCCCCGACGCGGACTCTCGAACGCGGATATGCATGCGCGCAGTCAAAGGACTCTCAAGAGTAATGGTGTTTAGTGTAATTTACCTCACTGCCATTGTAGCCTCTGCTTTCTCAGTAGGAATCATTATAGAGATTACATAATGGGGGTAATTTTTCTTCTGCCGTATACAGAGCTTTGACGGCGGTACAAAGTGTTTCGGAGGCAGGAAAAACCCTGTTAGCCGGAGCTGAGAAGTAAATTGGTCCGGTGTAGTCTGGCTAAATCAGCGCCTGTTAGCCTCTCTCACAACTCTTCAAATCCATGTCTATTACTCTTAACAAACCAGAATGGATCCCGAGTATTGATCTGTTGGTGAGGGGATTGCTCTCTTTGTTCACACACAATGGAAAGGCCGATGCTGAAATCCTGTGTGTGTGGGGGGGGGGAGCGCGTGACGATCCGTGACCCCGCGTCCCGTACCTGTAGTTTCACAGACGGCAAAAAAAAAGAAAAAAAAACCCAAGAGAATCTGGCTTTGTGAAGGAAGTTGTCTGCTCCGAACGGGTCCTCGGGGATTCTCGTGCGGCTGTGAAATGTTTCGCTCCTGCTGTCGTCCAATGGGATTCGCGGCAGCTGCCGCGGATCTGAGAGGCTGCGGGAAAGGCTGTTAAATTGTCACAAACACTTTGAGAAGATTTAAAATAAAAAGTCAGCTCAGATAAACTTCCAGACGCAGTTTGATTGATTGTTTGATTTCTTGTCAAATCACATTTTTATCGAGTCAAGTTTGAAGTTTTATCCGTTCAGACTCCTTCAGAAACATTACCGTGTCGGCGTTCTTCTAGATAATTTGGGGATATGATTGGACAGCAGTGACTGAAGCAGGCGGGACTGATCCAGTTTGGGTTGCTAATTGAAGGTTTGAAGTGAACCCTTTAACTAACACCGGAGCTTTATCGCCATTGTTCTTTCAACTTCCTGAACTCTTCAACCGTTCATGCAGTTAATGTAATTCCAACAGCTTTAGTTATTTGTTTTGCTATTTTTTTTATTTTATTTTATTTTATGATTATTTTAAAAGTCGGGTCATGCACCAAGTGGATGTAAAGCACATTAACCATCATTAGCTTTAAACCAACTAAAAACTAGATATTTAGCATTACTTGCGATAATGCTAGTGCGAATGCTGTTAGCTGAATTTGGCAGCTGAATATGCTCGTGCAGGTAGCTAAAGATGCTGAAACTGATAGCTAAAAATGCTAAATTTGATAGCTAAAGTCGCAAAAGCTAGTAGCTAAAAGCGCTAAGGGCGATAGCCGACCAATATATTAGTTAAATGCCAAATTAGCCTAAAGAGCTGAAAGAACTAAGTTAGCATGTAACTGAAATATTAGCTAAACTCCAAATTAGCCTAAAAAGCTGAAATAATTAAGTTATATAAAACAGTTAGCATGTAACTGAAATATTAGCTAAACTCCAAAATAGTCTAAAAAAAAAAAAAAAAAAAGCCTAAATTAGGCAAAACAGCTAGCATGCCATATTGGCTAAATTACAAAATAGTCTAAAAATAAAAAAGGCAGAAAGTAGTCAAAACAGCTAGCATGTTGCTGAAATATTAGCTAAGCTCCAAAATAGTCCAAAAAGCTAGCAGAATACTATTATAACTTTCACTTTACTACACTCTGACTTAATTTAATATATAGTAACGACTAATCGAATATTAAATTAGTCGTCGATTATTTTAATAATCGACTTGGGATTGGGCAGCCCTAATTATTGCAATATTCATCAATAACATTACAGCCGTATTCTCCTCCATGTTGGTTTTGGTCTCCACCCACTGATTAGATCATCAATACTAGTGATGGGCACTTTGATTCCTTCGATTCAACACCCTGGAAAGAATCGACTCTTTTGAGTCTCGATTATTGACTCTTTAAAAAAGATTTATTGTACCCAAACCTTGCAAAAAATATGTTTTTGTATTTTAAAAATTGTTTTCATGTGTAGTGTACAGAGAAGTTTTTTTTTGCATTAATCACATTCTTTTCTTAAATATTTAAATCAGATGTTGGCACACTAACATTTGCGAGTTAAAAGACTAGATCCCTCCTCCATGTACTCCACCCATAGCTGAGTCTCTGATTGGTTGAGGTGATACCGGCGACCTCGCCAATGTTCTGATGTTTGAACTTGTGCTGCTCAAATTGCGCTGCTGCCAGACCAATGCGCCACACCCGGCGCTCAAATGGCATGTGTACCATTGACTTAACTCTGAAACTCGACATCCGTGACACACAAATCGTTAGTGACTACGATAAAAAAAATAAAAAAATAAATAAAACATCGGCAGCGATTCTCAGAATCAATGCTTTTGAGTACGATCCATCACAAATCAATACGTCATGGGAGAAAGTTGAGTTCCTGATTGGTCGACGTGACGCAAATTCTTCACAAAAGTTCAGATATTAGAACTCTTGAAACGTCGTGCCGATTTTTATTAATTAAAATGTGCGGCTCCTAGAGAATTGAAACGTGTCACATTAAAAGTTGCCCTAAATCTTTTTTTATTATGTACAAGATTTATCTGGTTAAACATTTGTTTTTATTTCAATGTTAAATTATGTTTATTTTTCTACCAAGAAAAGAGATTGTTGTTTTAGGCCTTGATGCTGAAACTCATGACATATTCCGACATAAAGACGGGCACAGATGTTGTTTATTAAAAAAAGTATCAGAAAACATAAAAGTCTGAAAATCCTCTGCCTTCATTTGGAAAGAAAAAACAATACTCCAAAGCTTGTTTGAGGCAGAAATTGTTTTTCTGCTTCAGAGGACTTGAAGCCAATTACCCCTTTTTCAGATACGCGCCGGACAAAATGTCATCCTGTAGTTTGATCTGGTTGGTAGTTAAATTAAACCTGCTAAAATTGCTTATTACATTTGAGAGTCTTTTTTTTCACACTCAGTTTAAACTCAGAAAAGTCTTACGCCGTGCTTCTGGAGAGCAAGAATTCAATTTTCAGGTTTAAAAGGGGGGGCAACACAAAAGTAATTTAAGGATAATAACAAATTAATGTTACCACGGAGCACGGCAAAGTCATAATACCACTCCTGAAATGAGTAATAAATAATGTTTAATGCTGCCAGGTTGCGTTATGGGGGAGTAATTGACTCTCCTCTGTGGTGCTCGGAGGTCATTACCTCCCCAGTGATGATTCATGTGTTCTCTAATTGCTCCGACATCATCCATGTTGGATACCCGCCGTATCTTCTTAACGCTCGCGGCCTCCTCCGTCGGCTCAGCGGCAGATGAGCTTGCCGGTATTGTATTTACATTAAGTGTGGATAATCTGATCAGCATCAATACGGCTGCACAGGTGTGTAACCTTGACTCCTGCGCCCGCCGTTCTCAGGCCATTGGTTAGAGCGGGATCCTGCTCATTAATGCACTCTTCTTCTTCTTCTTCTTCTTCCTGCACGCCGCTCTCTTCACGTTTGACTTCCGTTCATCGCGGTCTGTTTGATTTACCCTCCTAAAGTAATGAGTTTGGAAAGCAGACAGAAATTCTGAAGTGTGTTTTTTGAGGAGCTCTGGGATAATTTGAAGTCCTGAGGCTTGGAGTGGAAGTACGCTGGCACGCACAGCCGGGCGGACTGTGCCGATGCCGCCGCCTCGCGCCTCCTTCCACAGCTGAGACGGCTTTTGGGCCTCTTTTTACACATATCTCTTGGGAGATTAACTGAACCAGATCAAGGAAATCCAAAGCATTTATCTTCCATCATTGAGCAAATAAAAGCAGTTCCAAGTGAATCATCATACGTCCTCGGGACTTTCAGATTCGGAAGAATCTGGAGTTTTTGGGTAGTTCATTTCACGCACTCCAAGTCGATGACATTTAAACAGAAGTCACTCGTTTTCAAGCTCACGTCTCTTCGCCCAGACCTTAAAATAAACTGACAATAATGCGTCACATCAGGCAGCTCTAAGTTAGCCTCAAAAGGAAATCAAACACACATAATTTGCTAACAAAAAGGAATCGAGCTTGTCGAGAATCGGGATACGACAAATCACTGAAAGATTTCTCAACAAGTGGTCCATCACCCATAAAGAGTTAAGTCACATCATTAAACCTCAAATGCTGTCTTGTTTAACTGCGACCTGGTCAACTTTAATTGTAGTGAATAAAAAAAAAAAAAAAAAGTCACTTTTCAAGATTAAAGCAACTGTCTGTGACGTTCGGATGTTGCTACACAACGCAAGAATGTCAACACACTTTTAACTTTCTGCCTGTTCCTGATAATTCTAAACATGAAAGAAAGCTGAAGATTTCTTTGATCAAAACTAAAGACAAGAGTCGAGATCAAAGGCCGACGTAACCGTCTTTGAAGATTTCCAGGGACAACTATTAAGACGTCAGAAATGTGGGGGTGATCGTCCCGCAACGTGACTCTTGTGCTGCTTCTGATCACTTTTACTCACCTTGGCGCCTCGTTTCATGTGCCGTTGCATGTTCTGGGTACTTCAGAAGGAGAATACAGCAGGTTCTCTTGGTGCTTGTGGGGCGCATTTCTCTTGATTTTAGAAAGATAGCAATTCCAATGAACGGCCACGGACTCCTTCCAAAATTCAAAGCATGGAACAGATCATGCAAAGGACTTTGGGATGCTCTTAATTTAGGAAAAGAATCGTTAAAACAAATTCCTTCATTTGAAAATCCTGAGATCTAGAGTCTAGAGGGGGAATTTAGTCAAAGTCTATCTCCAGTAAATCTGGGAAAGCAGAGAAAGTAGACTTTAAATGCAAGAGGGCTGGAATTAAAAATCAGGAGATAAAGCTCCAAAGTGCAGGAATTACAGTATTTAGATGTAATTAACAGTCGAAAACAGAGCTGTTCTACTTGTAAAAGCTGCTTATTCAGATCAGGTAAAAAAAAGACAGACGGTATCCTCAGAATTAAGAGATAAAGACGAGTTCAGTAGATTAAAGCTAATAAAACTGAGCAGCGTTTATGCCGCGCTGCCAAATCCTGTTTTCCAAACAATAACAGCTGCCACGATGAAGTTCACAAATTGCACCGCAGTATTTCACGTCTCTCTTGTGCCAAAAAAAAAAAAAAACCTGGCTGATATTCTCCAAACACATTTGGACGAGTGCTGATGCATGCAGGCAAACTGTCTCCAGCAACAAGTGAAAAGTCAAGACGGAAGGATGTCAGCAGTTGAGTTTTGGCCAAAACGAGAGGGTGACGTGAGGCGGGCGGCGCTTGGCTAAACATTTGCAGGGACAGAGAGCAGACACGGATCTCCTCCTTTTAGTTCAAGAGGTTGTAGTTGAGCCGTGTGCGCTCAAACGTTTGTTTTCTGTCACAGCGTAATGCCCATCCGTCAAACCAAGTCTGGAACAAGGCAACCCTGAAATGCGGCGGCCTCAGTTGTAACTCTGCGTTTAATCCACGAATCAGAAAACAAAAGATGTTGGGACAAACAGCCGAGGCGAAGCGATTCCAGGGTTAGCTAAAGTAATGCCATTCTGCCTGTCTCCCTGTGTATCTGCCTCAGCTTATGAACTGGAGTGTATTTACCCTTTGTACACACCTCTGTGTATTTTCCCATTTAGCACGGCTCCCACTCATGCATTCTAATGGCCCAAGAGAGCCGGGGAGTCTTTACTGTCTTCTATTAGCGAGCAGCACAGATCAATGCGCTCCAGAACTGCAGCGCTAGTCTGTTAGCACGCTCCTATTCAGAGTCAGTGAGCCGTGGCTAACGCTGCAGCCACGGTGTTTGCTAGCGCGCTCTCTGAAGCGAAGAGGAGCACGTGGATGCCGTTCCTGCAGATAGAAAGCTCAACTCTAAAGCCTCCAAAGAAGTGAAGAAACCGTACAAAGAAGGCTTTGATCTGGCAGTCCGGCGGGGGGGTGTTAAAAGCCTGATTCGCCCAATTTACAAAAAGAAAAACATATTCTCGCACTTGCTTCCCCCCCACCAAAGTCTGCTGCTCATCCTTTAGCTTTTGTGATATTTGTTTCTGAGATTGTAGCTGCCACAGCAGCAACGCTGATCAAAGGAGGGAGGACTGCAACCTGGAGAGGCAGTTTGATGATAATTCAGGAGCTTTTTCATTAGGATTTGAGGATCAGTGTCAGTCTGTCTGTCCCGTCAGCTAAACAGCTGTGCAGCTGCAGAAGCATCCACCGAGTCCAAGTCCTTCTCGTAATCCACGGACGATTTGGGGTTTTGTTGCATTTTTGAGTTCATACCAGCAAACTGTGATGACATGACGTGCTAGTTTGTGCTCGACAGGAAGCTGCTTTTAGCTTAATGTTTGTGACCTCATTTGAAGATAATGTAATGAAACCCAAACTTTTAGCAAAATTGGAAACAAAACCTGTCAATCAAAAAGCCACACCCCCAATTTGATTCATTTATTTTCTCAAATATAAAAAAAAATTACAACAATTGAACTGTTTTGTAAAATTGGATGACAAAGCCTTACATTTTTGAATAGATTAAAATAACAAAGTTTACTGGGGGTTGAACTGTTTGCCTCCCACAGGTTTTTGGGGGTTATAGAAAGGAGTGAGTGCATCTCTTTTACGGTACAGGGCCGTACCAGCCAGGACAAATAGACTCAGGGACAGGTTCTTTTTAAAAGCTGCGACTGCACTGAATGCCAGTTTCACATCATAGACCATCTGATACTTGGACACTTATTTTTCACTCATAGTCAGATTTTTTTTTTGCACATTTACTAATAACTTAAAGTGTTTCTTTTTCATTTTATTGTATCAAGTGTGGCAATAAAGACGTTCTATTCTGTTCTACTAAATGGAGCTCAAGTGTATCTTCCAGTTCCCTTGAGGCTCGTGCGGCCATCTTAAGAGACGCCATAAAAATGGAACGTACTAATCGCTGCCTTTCCATTGACGAGGAAATTCCTCAAATTGCAGTTGCAAAAATAAATGTATCTAATGGAAAAACAATAAATTTTGATCAAAGGTGGTTTGTGAGGCATATCGAGATTGACGTATTTCGCAAAACTGCGATGAAAACGCCTCTTTCGGTTGACCAGCGACCAGACACCACGCTTAGCACAGCACAAAACGTCCCACAGAATCATCAGTAGTTGATTATGTTATGTGGAAATGTTGGATCCATAGCTGTTCTCTAAAATCCAAAATCCCTTCATCTGTATCCACTGCCCCAATAAGACGCCGACGTCTCCTTTGATAGATGTTAATGAGCGCTAGTGCCGTGACAGAAATTTGAATCTATCTGCTGTAGATGAAAGTATTTTCACATCCGTGTTTTTAATCATTTAATGTGGGAGTTGGTTTGTGTTTATTTGCAAAATTATGCTAAATAATTGCTAAATTGTATATTTTCGACAATTTTAGTATTTCCATAGTTTTGCGTATGTGTAATGGAAACGCAGCTTTTGTTGTGCATGTGGAAGACTACTGTCTAAAGTGTGAGTACCGGCACAACATGCTACGTACTTACCCTTACAGGCTGGGGCGCCAAAAGGGAGGGTAAGGGGTGGCTGATTTTAGGGGCCCAGACAGAGGGTGGGGCCCACAAAGCCCCCTAATGCAAATTTGGCATTCTGTTGGGGGCCCTATAAAAATAATTTTCATAGGGCCCAAAACCCCTAGTGGCACCCCTGCTTACAAGTTAAGTGTTTGCTAGGACTGGTCGCCCACACCTGTCCTGTAGAAAACATTTTTACTTTACTGATTCGTCTAAAAAGCCTCATTTCCACTAAGCGAGGGGTAGGTGGTCCTCGAGAGCCACCGTCCTGCATGTTTTCCAACATACCCTGCTCTGACATGTTCTTATTGGCTGTACACACCTGAACCAGGTAATCAGTGTAGGGACTCATGACAACTACCAGGTTCAGGTGTGTTTTCGAGGACCAGGGTTCCCTACCCCTGCTCTAAGCAATCTGACACGGGCTGGTATTTTGAGTGTTTCCATTGTTAAAGGACTACTTTTAAAGGGTTTTTACTGTTCATTCCTCACTATAAAGAACCCCAAAACAGCATTTAAGAGTAATCCTCTAAAAACCTGCACAGTCTGCAGCAGCCCCTCCCGTACCCACAAAAACGAGCGGTTGGAAACGCGCTGACTTAAGATCGATGCCAACAGCTCCCTCCAGGAAGAGTCTGTGCTGCAAGCTCCGCCCCCAGACTACAACGAAAACACGCCCGCCTTCTCCGCGGAGCGAGGCTTAACCACTCCTAACCGGACCAAACTGGACCGGACCGCTCAGTGTCGTGTGGACCACCTGCCCAATTTTTTCGCCCATATCTTCCCTTTGACTTGGGGCATTATTCAGTATGACACTCCAAGTGGGTCAATGTGTGATTTGCCTCCACATCAACAGAATACTGCGAGTGTTAAGTGTATTTATGTCACTCTCGTACCTTTCTTGCTGCATTTACAAAGCAAGTTGCGTGATAGAAGCGTGAAGCTGTAGGTAAAACCTTTTAAAGCATTAAGATGTAAATCTTTGGCATTCGCCAAGTAAACAGAAGCATCAAATGGACGTGTTATGGTTTCCAGTAATTATCCTTTTACAAGTTCAGCTGAGTATTGACTGGAACAGACAGAGAATGCATTATGTTCCGTTTCCTCACTCATAAGCAATAGAGGTGTTTTTTTTTTTCTTCCTTGATTAGACTCATTAGTCCTTTTAATTGCATCTTTATTTTCCAAGTTTTGAACCCTTAAGTCTTAATTGCTTTCTCCGGCAAGAGGAAGGTAAAACCCAAAACAAATTTGCACGTCAGCGTTTAAAAGCTGAGACGGCTCCTGTCGGGTCCTGGGAGACACGGATCAGTCAGACCTTTGTGTTGATTTGATGGTGTTTGCAGCGGGGAGCCCGCGGAGACGCGGAGCAGCATGTGCACACACTCATGTGAATAATTAGGCCATCCCTCTCCCCTTTCTTCCCTCCTTTAGCATATGTCAGCATATGGCCCCCTCCGCAGAGAGCCTGTTGAACAGCCTGATCAAGGTTTAATTTTGCCCCCGAGATGCTGACCGGGGATGGAGGGCAGAGAGGAGAGGAAAGCTGAAATTCCTTCCCAACAGCTGTCATCCTGAACCCTCTCCTCCTGTTGACCGGCCTGATGCTCTTGCCTCGGTTGTTGCTGTCAGACCGCCACGCCGCACGTTCCCGCACAGAACCAAAGCGCAGGACCACATCGAGCCATCTGTTCCGACGTTAATTGGTATGCATGACAATGTTTTCCCAACCCATAAAACCTAATGAAAACGAACACCCCACCCACCCTAATATCCCTTAATGCCACCGCCCGCTCTCTGCCCCGCTCCCCTCCGCTCGTACAGCATTATCGTAGGCAGAACGACTCCGGCGGGCATTTACAAGAGGTGTCCCGCTGCTCTCCGTGGAAATACTTCAGCCGTATGAGATCCAGGGTTCGTCCAACCTTCAGGAAACTGACGAATCTGCCAGATTTTATTGAGCGGAGTGACGGGAAACGCACAGCTTCAAGTGGCCCTTAAGGATGGAGGAGGATGGAAGCGGGGGGAGAAAGTTCAACAACCAAAACCTCTGCAAGGCACACAAGCTCTGATTTAATCTTTGCTTTAGCGCGACGTTTGAAACTCCATACCTGAGCCGCACACGTGGACCAAATGAAGAGAAAATCCCTCCGTTGAGGATAATCGGGTCGACCGTGTGGTTCTCGTTTCTCTCATTTTATGATCAGAAGCATCTGACCTCAGGAAGTTGGGAATTCATCTAGTCAACTGGACAAAAATCGTGAAATCGGGTTCCAAAAAGAAAACCGTACGACCATCAGGTAACTGAGACTTTAGTCTGTTTCCTCTTAACCATTTCTAATCTAAAGCCGTAGTCACAACCGCCCTGACGAGCGACACGGACTGTCTGCAGGCGACAAGTGGGCAAACCGATGCGTAGCCCAGGCAAATATCAAAGTCGTTGATATACTGGGAACCTGAAGAGCAAAAATGTTCATTAGCCATTTTCCTATGGGTATGCTGCGGGCGGCAGGTCGTAACAAACGAGTATACAACACACAAGGGTCAAGGACTGTAGGAGAGATGCAGGGATTTTGTTGGGATTTTTCACTTTACTGGCATCACATGTAGATCCTGTCAAAGCAGTATTTCCATAGTTTAGTAGGGTACCAGTACTAGTACTTACTAACAACTACAGTGTGGTATAAGGACATCCTAGTACAGCATCACCAGTATGTCATAGGTTGATGCCACTTCTATTAGCTTTATGAACACTTCAGAATACACTTACCAATAATTCATGATACACTTACCAACGCTTCAGAATGCACTTACCAATACTTCACAATACATTTACCAATACTTCAAAATACAATGGTGATGCCACAAACGAATATTTTAATAGTCGACAAATCACTGATTATTTTTTACGATTAGTCGACTAATCGGGTCATGCGCAAACTGGATGTAAAGCACACATCTTAACCATCATTAGCTTTAAACTAACTAAAAACTAGATATGTTAACACTATTTTTATCTACGAAAATGCTAATGTGAATACTGTAAGCTGAATTTTGCAGCTGAAGATGCTGAAATTACTAGCTAAAAACGCTGAAGTCGATAGCTGAAAATGCTGAAGTTGATAGCCTGTTAAAATAGAGGCTAAATGCCAAATTAGCCTAATTTTTTTTTAAAAAGCATAAATTAGCCAAAACAGCTAGAATGTAGCGGAAATATTAGCTAAACTTCAAAATAACCTAAAAAAAACAACCAAAAAAAAAGCCTAAATTTGCCATAACAGCATGTAGCAAAAACATTAGCTAGGCTACAAAATAGCTAGCATGTTACTGAAATATTAGCTAAACTCCAAATTAGCCTAAAAAACCTTAACCCTTCCGTTCTCCTTAGCTTGTTTACATTAAAAGTGAGGTCATCTGGACACCACAGGACAGTGCGCTGAACTTTTTTTTTTCACTGATTTTGGAGTTTCACTAATGTCCATGGCAGACATAAAATCCTGTCCCCCTTCGTCCACATTTGTCATGGAAGAAATCGCATAACAATATGTGGTTGGAGCCATCTGGACCCCAAGGAGAGCGGAAGGGTTAATAAATGCCAAGAATGTCCAAAAAGATAGTTTAATGCCATCATAACGTTCAACTTTACTAAATTCTGACTCCATATAATATAGAGTAACGACTAATCGACTTTTAAATTAGTTGTCGACTATTTTAATAGTCGATTAGTCGACATAATACACATAGTACTTCATGACATATTTAACAATACTTTACGTTACACTTAACAGTACTTCACAGTACACTTCCATTGTCATGTTGCCCTTTGAGGTGGCCAAAGAACCTCAAAGAAACTGTAGTAGTACGTTCATACTGCCCTCAACAATGCGAATTCAAGCCATTACTTCAAAATAAAAGTCTTCGTAAATGCATATTTTGATCTAGTAGGTTCAAAACTTTTGTGTTCACGTGTCACTATGCAAGTTTCTACGATAATTTTTAGTTTGTAGATACAAACCTGCTTCAAAAGTTAAACCAACTTTAACCAATCAGGGACTCTTTTATTAAGTCATGAAAGTAACAACCATTTGAGAAATGTTTGGATGGAATTCTGCGACAACAAGTCTTTCATTTATCGGAATAGAGCTGTGAAAGAAAAAGCCTGGAGTTAGATTCACCGGAATTGCACGGCTTTTACATTTCACACCAAGACTCCAACTGGTGGCAGAGGTGTGCTCGTAAACAAACGGTAGCAAAAAGCAAATGAAGAAGCCCCTCCCTGCTAGTCCAGTGTGAACACCATGGGTGTTTGGAAACTGTCGCTTAAGACGCATCTTAAGACTTATCTTAAAATGCTACAGCGAAACAAAACAACCCTCAGCGTGCCCCGGACAACCCAAAAACATGCTGTACCTGTACAGGACAAACCTTCAGGTGGAAAGCTTTAGACTCGATGTTCTTCTTTCCTTTGATATTTGCGTTTTCTTGGCCATATCAGAACCAACAGAAATCTCTTAAGCAAATACAAATTAGTCTGGATGACTGATGATCTGTGAACACTTTTTATGACTTCAGTGCAAAGGAACGCTCCGCAGACGAGAAGCAGGAGTTGTGCTGTTTGTGGAAAGCGCCCCTGGTCAAACGCGCTTGTTTTGAACCCCGAGATGATCTACGAGGCAAATTACAAAGCAAACGAGAGCTAACAGATGTGTCTTCACAGAGGGAAGGAACTCCTCGGCAGCGCCGGGCCCGTTTCCCCTCGCAGACGCATTGGCCTGTCATGCAGCCCAATAAAAAGGTTTCCTCTGGCTCGGCGTCTTCACCGGTTCAGCCTCACCTCTCTTAGCTTTTGCTCCGAGCGTCCTCTCCACAAACACCCATCACAGCGGCCGAGAGCAGCAATAATGGCTGATTAAATTGTCCCTTTTTCCACAGAAAGCGTTTGTTGTAGCGCTTTCTCACAGTTGGAGTCGTTGGAGCTGAAACTGGTTCAACAAATGCATTGAACCTGGCAGGATGTCGTGCTCCGTCACCTTTGTGGCACCTGTTTTCGGCGTCTTCCCCGCGGTTTTCCGCTCACTTGCCCCTTTTAGAAGTGACACGACCACTGTGCATGCTCCCAGCGGGGAGCTATTGTTCCCGCAGAGGAGGAATCGGCGGTGAAGCACCGAGCATGTGCAAAGGTAACTCGTCCCCGCCCCCTGACGGATCTTTTTTTTCTCTCTCTCTTTTCGCTGGATCGGCGTCGCTGGCCTGTTTTGTGAAGTAGCATTAGTCAAATGGGTCATCATCCCCGTCGGCGAGTCAGATGATGACTTTTGGCAGAATGCAGCCGCAGCGCCATGCCAAACAATCAGAGCCGTTGCCATTTCATCACCGGGACGCGCAGGCATGCATCGCAAACAAGCTGTTTCTCATTAAAAGCACAAACACCAGAGATTGATTGAGAGGAGGCGATGGAAGGGGGCGGGGGGGCGGAGCTGGAGGCCTCATCCAGCTGTAGATAAGTCAAAGAAAGGCGAACATCATAAGTCAGACAAAGACTCAGAGCTGTCATCCAAAGAAACCCCGCTTTCCAACACCCAATGCCCCGAGCTCTCCTCACCCCGCGGCCTGTCGGCACTGCTGTTCCCATAGCAACAAGATAAGGGGAGGAGGTGAAGTGGGGTAAAGACGAGAGAAAGTGTGCTAAAGATTAGGGGGGGGGGGGATTTTTGCTGCTGCTGCCGCGCCGCTGCCTGGATTTGACCAATCTGGTGTTGAGGCTTAAAGACGCTGTAATTCCTTTCCCTTCCTTCGCCTGTATCACGAAACACACGCAGAGACTTCCAGTCATGCTGATGTGAGCTGGAAAGCGTCACGGAGGCAGGATCACTCCAGGAACTGCACAGTTTACAACACGTAGAAACACCAGCAGTGGTGGAATTCATAGATCAGATGTTGCTTTAGTCCAGCCCCCTTTTTTAATCTTGACTGTATTTTTTGTAATTATTTTTTATTATTTTCTTTAAAATTGTTCAACAAAAACAACTTTATTGATGATGAACGTCTGTATTTAAAGGGACAAGACGACAGGTCACTCTAAGCCCAGATTTGAAAAACGCAAAAAATAAATAAACGAAAAGGGGGTGGGGCCAGGTGAGGCGGGATTAGCGGGGGAGGTGTGGTTTGGATCTGGATGCGACAGTACGAATTTTCTAAGGCAAGGCGGATCAAACCAAGCCGTAACAGGGGCCAAGAATAAAAACACACTTAGACCTCGGGCCGAAAAGGATAAATCAAATATTTTTAAAACTTAACTACATTTTTAAAACTTTAATCATAACTTTTTAGCACCATTATGAATTAGATATATAGCATTACCTGCGATTATGCTAGCGTGAATGCTGTAAGCTGAATTTAGTCGCTGGAGATGCTAGCGGAAAATGCTGAAATTGATAGCTAAAAAGCTGAAGCTGATAGATGAAAACGCTGAAGCTGATAGCCAGCTACAAGCCAAATTAGCCTAAAAAATAAAACAAATACAAAAAAACAAAAAAACTTAGGTTAGCCAAAAAATTTAGCTGAAAAAATAGCTAAATACCAAAATAGACAAAAAATCTTAGTAAATACCAAAATGTTGCAAAAAGTTAGTGGAATGCTAATTTTTATAACTTTAAAAACCAAAACTTAACATAATAATAATAATAGAAAGGCAGGAACATTCCAGAATAAATCAACCTAAACTTTAAATTACTGAATATTTTACTCTCAATATTAATATATTTTGTCAAAAGTTAAAAACATAACGATAAAATAAAAGGATCTGGAGGGCCTGATAGAATTACCCGGCGGGCCGGATCCGGCCCCCGGGCCTTGACTTTGACACGTGTGTCTTAAGGTAACATAGTTATGCTACCTCTACTTTGTGAAGTGGACAGCACCAACACGCAGCGGGAGGCGGAGCTTCAGGAATCGAGTCGGATATGAAAAAACTCACGAAATATAACTAATATTTCAGAAATAATTCATTCTTTGGTGGTCCAAAGGTAATTTATAATCTTATATATAGATAAAGTTCACTCTGACAGGCTTAAGAAAATCACGCGGTAGGGCCCCTTTATAGTCCCGCCCCCAGGAGCTACATGTACCAAATTTCTGTTGTTTTTCTGTGTAATTTATAGTAAAATTTTCTTTAAATAGTTAATTTGATTTTTTTGTTATTATAAAGGTATTTGCATAAAGTTTGTGTTGTATAGAAATAGGAGAGTATCATCCGCAAAGAGAAGTACCGTGTTGTATTGCTGTGCATCACTGTTGTGTCATGAAACTGTGTTCGATCTGAACATTTTGGGACAAAATCAGATCTGTTTTTTTTTTTTTTTTTTAGCAGATGAAGCTAAATGAACTTTTTGATTTACTGTAACTTTTCAACCGTTAAAACGGTAATTCCAGTAGATTTTAGAGGATAAAAGCGGCTCGACGTTAAAGCTTTTGTGTTGAGGCCTGTCACCCGGCGACGCCTCCGTGAAAGGGACAATTCTTATGTTTTTTTGGATTTGTTTACATATTTCTTTGTCCAAGACCAAGATGCTTTTTTTTTTTTTTTTTTATGTTTTTGTCTGCAAGTTTCCAACAAAAGATCCATTTTTAGGACCAGTTGAGTCCATCTGGCTGCTTTTCTCGGCTGATTTCTGAGCAACAGAAGACTGTATCCAGGCAGCGAGCTGGGATTCTTCCCGTCCCGTTCCCATTCTTTGAGCCAGTTTGCTGCTCCAGAAGTTTTTCTCTTCTGTCATCAGAGAGTTTGCCAAGAAGCTGCCGTGGATTGAGGGGATGCTGGGTGTTTAGTCAGCCTCGTCTTTGTCTCTTGTCTTTCTTCCAAGTTTTACCTGAAAAGAGCAGAAATGGGATTACGAACTCCAAAAGCTCTTTTGGGCTCAGATTTTGCTTTTATAAGTGTCATATTAAAGGTAAACTGTAAGTTGATGGCGGGTAAGATACCAGCTCTTCTTTTAGCGTTCCACGTTGGAGTGGATCTCCACACATGAAGGTTTCTTCTTGTTTTTCAAAGCTCTTGGCAGTAAATCTGCAGCATAATGTGCAGGTAAAGTTTATTTTAATGGTAAATAATCCTCAGAGTGGAAGGAGTGACGTGAATTACCTGCGACAGATTCATCCATGACTGCAGTTCCTGAGCGGGAGTTCCACAAACACACATTAAAAAACGATTTCTGTGTTTCTTTGGAGTTCCCCGCTGCATTACATTTGCAGCTTATTTATTTAAGAAGGGTCTATGTTATTGAATATATATGTGACTGAAAACACAGTTCCATGCACCTGCTGCTGTTTTTGATGGCCTCACTTTCAGACACCATGTCAAATATTTGGTGTTGATTTTCAACTCTAAATACCAAATTATTCTGTTTGGTTTATTCTCGGTGCACCTGTAGCATCTAGACTTAGTTTATTATGCAAATGTTTGCAGGGAAGTCATTCGTTTTTTGTGTTTGTCAAGTTTCAGATGAAACGGAAAAGTCAAAAATCAGTTTGAGCGATCAGTGCAAAAACATCCTAAATCCTTATAGTTTGCTTTCTAGACAATCACAAAAATTGTTT
This sequence comes from Oryzias javanicus, assembly GCA_003999625.1. Taxonomy (NCBI): domain Eukaryota; kingdom Metazoa; phylum Chordata; class Actinopteri; order Beloniformes; family Adrianichthyidae; genus Oryzias; species Oryzias javanicus. The sequence continues at coordinate 13,639,974 of CM012459.1, forward strand.
CAATTCCATGAACTTAAATCCATAATTAATATCATTTTACTTTTTTCCACTATTTTATCGTTTTGAACCCAGAAACTCAAACATCTAAATATTCCACTGAAAAATCGAATTAAAACACAGTTAAACATAAACGTACTGTGGAATAAAATCTGACTTTTTGGAGGGCTGTAGGGCTGGGCGATAAAACGATAATTATTGATATCGCGATAGAACATTTTTTCGATAGAAGAATGAGTCTATCGCGATAGACTTTTATTTTGAAGGGTCCTCAAATAACACTTGCTAGCGAACAGTTTCTCCTATTTGACGAGTAAAAGTTAGAGAGTTAGTCGCCACAGGGCGAGTAAGTATCTAATTATTGTGTTGATTAGCTCTCATTTCGGTCATTTTTTGAACTCCACTCCGCGTCCTTCGTCTGCATGAAAGGTAAACAAACTCGCACGAGCCGACTTCTACCAGAAACCCCCGCTGCAGCTGCGGACCTCGCGCCCCGCGCGCTGTATTACAATCATTGTCTGTACACGCCGAATGCATTTGACGTCAAATTAAATTACTGTACACTGTATTAGTTTTAACAAGCGTCAGATTTGATGCTTTTCGGTCATCAGAAAGTCTGTTGCTCTGAAGCCCTGCTGAGTGTGGGAGAAACCTCCGTCAAAACGTTTCTGGAACTCTTCGTGAAGAACGCGGATACCGAGAGATTTATTTATTTTGAAGAGCTGAATAAAAACATCGGTACACATCTCCGTGTCGGAGTTCAGGAGACCTTCCAGTGAGGAGCGGCCGCTGTCGCACACGCATCGCGCTCCTGCACGCAGCTAGCAAGAGCCGACAAGGGAAAGTAAAGCTACTATGGCAAGCCGTTATGGTCAAAAATCACCAGAAAAACGCGGGTATGGCAGTGCGTCACCTGGACATGTGCTATGGTTAATAATACTTATTTGACATATTTAAATGTTGCCACAGTTGGTTTCAATACAACAATTAATACCAAACATAATGAAAGTTTAATTTCTAAATTGCAGTTTAATTTGGTGGGATAGCATATTAAGCATTTCTTTCTCTTTGCAGACTTGTCTCCAGACAATACATTTTTGTTATGTGACCCCTGAAAACATTAGAATTTATTTGTAGACTTAATGCTTTGTTTTTTAATGGAACTGAAGAAACAGTTTAGTATCTATTTCATAAACTTTTGAAACTTGAAAGCTTTTGCTTTAATTTTCAGCTTAGTTCATTTATATCTATATAGTCTTGGTTATTAAAAAACTAGTTGCATAATTTCCATTGGATCTGTTATGCTTAGTGTGATAGGACATAAATATTTAAATTTAAACAACCTGCTGATGAGTTTACATTTCATTTTTGAGCCACAAAGTGTTCAAATATAGTTTTTTGGTTTATATCGTGATCAATATCGTTATCGCGCAATATGTAAAAAGCTATATCGTGATATAAAAAATCCCATATCGCCCAGCCCTAGAGGGCTGGTAGAAAAATTGCTCCCCTCTGCCCCCAGTGGTCTTTTAATGAACTGCAATAAATACCGCTTCCTGTTTTCTTGTAAAATTGGAAATGTAGGGTTCAAGTTCAAGAAGAAAATCGTATAGCTAGACTTAAAATAAAATGGATATTTGGTCTTTTTTTAATAAAGTAAAAGAAAAAAACAAACAGAAAAAACTTAGATATTTGTCAAGTATTTTGTGCTCCACAAAAAATTTTACACTCGATGCTAATGTCACAGTCATTATTCGGTTAGCCTAACGCTAATACAAAACTAAAATGTAAGAACGATGCTAGATGTTAAATTTAATAAATTAGCATAATTTGTTGCCCAATGTTTTCTAAAAAAAAAAAGTTTTCTTCAGTCTTAAGTTCAATCTTAAGTTTTTTTAAGACTGGGAATCGATTGAAAAAATTAAACTTGGAAAAATTAAAATTGCGATAATTTTTTTTTGTTTTGTTATAGTATATGCCAACCGTTTATTACCTTCAAATATTTGCAATATGAAATCTCAAACAAAACTATACATTTAAAAAAAATATTTTCTCATTAACCCGATTATTGTGAGTCAAAACAAAGGACTGTTTCTTTACGAGTTGATAAATCAAAGTAATTTATCTATGTAAAATAGTAATAATTTAAACTCTTAAGGTGTGAAGTAGGTAAACATTTTTTGGTAAATTTGATGAATTAAACATTTTTTTAACATTATTTTTGACTTTTTTATTTCTTAAAACAATTCAATCATGTGTGTAATTATAAAAAATATGTTTAGTTTTGTTAAAATCTGCTGCACAGACGGTGAATTCAGATCTAACAAGGCAGCTCTAATTCTTAGAAGATTTTTTTTTATTGACGATTTTTTTTTATTGACGAACAAACATATGTGACACAAACGGGCAAAATGAAGTGTTTCTCTGTGTGTGCACGTGTGTGTGTGCACGTCTCTCCTCTCATTAGCGGCTGGCGGCGTACAGTAGCTCGTTAGCGCGGAGATAGCTGAGCGTCGGGGCACCGGTGCAGCTTCATTAAGCAACTGTGACATTTATCTGATCGTTTCCCTGCAACGCATTTACCGTCACGTCTCCATGACAACCGCAAACTCATACATACATACACACACGTATGAAGGCAATCAAGCAGCCTCACTTAGACCCGGGCCTTTCAGCCGGTCACGGATATGCAGAGACACCGGCTGCATCAAAGCTGCGGTGAAAGCATGTTGATAATGAACGTATGAACGCGGCGCGGCGGAGCTGTGGGTGGAACGCTGTTTACTGGGGAGTTCAGGTGAATCACGGGCCGGATCGCATCCCTGGTTTCTGTTCGTCACTTCACCTCGCTGAAAGTCGGCTAATGCAGCCTCGTTTAGCTCCGACCGCTAATCTGCTCGCAGCGCCGCCGACTCCATTGCTTTCAGGCCGGGATGGCGGGGAGGAAAACAACAGGCCTCCTGCGTTGTGTGTTCTGCAGAGTTAATGTCGTTTATGGTTTTGTTTCAGCAGCAGACAACATTTGGGTCTGTGAAATGAAGTTGGCGTGTGTTTTGTTCGGCGTGTCGATGTGTAACAACGTCTTTCAGGGCGCCGCTCGTGCGTTCAGTCAGGGCCAAGGGTTTGATCGGAGCTGCAGCGTTCACAACTCTTTACTGTTGATCTGATCCAGCAGCCAACCGAGTGCCAGCATTTTAACCATTGAATGTATACAACTGTACAACTGGACCGAGTGACCCCTCACGGCTGACGCTCCAAACAGGAAATACCAAGAAGTCAAAATCCCATAGACTCCTATGAAAACAAATTGTTATTCCTCCTTAATACGTTCTTATTCACAAGTCGACACATTTTGACGTTTTGCGTGTTACCAGCTCATCAATTTTTGACATGCTGGTATTGGTCTGGTACCGGGACGTGAATCACGTTGAGTTTGACACTCTTGAAATAGCCAATTAGATGCCTCAATCAAAAGTGGGTGCAGCCTGCTTGACATTAGTTTCTATTTAAAAAATATTCACAGATTTCATGAGGGGTGTGGTTTTTCCAACTAGCTAACTCCTGATTGGTGGGAGTGGTTACCCTAGAAACGGTGACTTGGACCAATCACTGCTCACTGACGTCATCAGGTGACATTCATCTGGTCCAGTTCTGAAATAGTCAATAAGGTTTACATAAGAACTGAATGTATGTTTTAAATAACTAATACATTTGAAATATGCAATAATTCTGTCATATAAAACGATGTATCATCGGCGTACGGTGAAATCCTTCCATATGCACTGCAAAAACAGAAGAAAAAAATTTAGAAACCTTAAAAGAAATGTTTTAATTAAATGAAAAAAACAACTTATTAATAAGGTTAGAAACTGTAGAAAAGGTTGTCAGAAAAAAAAAAGTTTTTAATACATGTTTTCTTGAACTAAACACATTTTTCTAATTGTCTTGCAATACAAAAAATGAAACACATTTTTTTAATTTTTTCTTAAGCCTCATTTTTTTACTGTGCACTGCTTCAAACAAAATCAATTTCCCTCTGGTGGATCTCAAACTTTTACACTCTGGAAGCAAATAGGCATTTTAAGCAAAGTCTTCATCCAGAACCGGGGCAGCAGTCACAGCAGACTCATGCTGCTACTATATAAATTCTTACCAGAAGAGAAAGCGGACAGAGAAAAACTGTATTTCTGCAGTGTGTTAGTTTAGTGTCTGATGCTATCGTCCTCCTGTAGGTTTGTTTTGCTGTTTGGAAGCAGATGTCTGTGTATTCTGCTGACCTTGGTCGTTCCTGTCCCTGGGGGGGAGTGGCTGATGTTTCCTACTCTGTTTGTCAACAAGATTAGTGTACCCATAAGACGGTTACACACCTCGCTGACATCCCTTTCGCCGACGCCGGGGCTGTCCAGACGCTGCTAGTGCCGTGTCTGGAGGAGGAGCTCCTGCAGCCTGAGGCAGGCGGGTGGAGCTCGGTGTGAAAAGGTGGCGGGACACACGTGTGGGGTCAAATCAGGATCAGCTTAAAGTGAACGAAAAAAACAAATTGAAAACTTGAATAAAAGATATTGAAAAAACTGAACATTTGAGAAAAAAAAACAGAAAATTTGAAAGAAAAAAAACTGAAAACTTGAAAAAAAATTGAAAATTTGAAGAAAAAAATTTTATCTACGAATCTTCCCTTTCAGCCCTCTGTTTTCAGTTTCAATTCTGATTTTCGAGTTTTCGCTGCCGAGCTGAGCCAAATTTTACACGGGGGCGGGGCTTTCAGCCCATTGGCTACCGGGGCGAGACTAGAGTCTAGTGACAGACATCATTTCCGTTCCTTTCCGCGTCAGTCTTGGCGCCGTCTTTGAGTTCCCCCTCCTCCGGAGAAATGATGTCACCGTGAGCTCTGTCACTAGACTTCAGTCTCGTCTCAGTAGCCAATGGGCTAAAAGCCCCGCCCCCGTGTAAAATTTGGCTCAGCTTGGCAGGGAAAAGTCGAAAATCAGAGTTGAAACTGAAAACAGAGGGCTGAAAGTGAAGATTCGTAGATATTTATATATATATATATATATATATATATATATATATATAAATATCTACGAATCTTCTGTATTTTCTTTCAATTTTTTTTTCAAGTTTTCAGTTTTTTTTCCAAATGTTCAGTCTTTTTTTTCAGTTGCAATATCTTTTTTTTCAAGTTTTCAATCTGTTTTTTTCGTTCACTTTAAGCTGATCCTGATTTGACCCCATACACACTCTGAGGTCTGGCCGTGTCCAGGCCGTGTCCAGTCGAGCTGACCTTTGACCTGCTGCACACATTTGGCCGATGAAATAGTGCAGGAAATCGTCTTTTTAGCTCCACGTCTGCCTCAAACCTAAAGTTGGTTATTCATAAAAAGTTAATTGACAGCTGAGATGGTCTGACGGCGTCACGGAAAGATTCTGAAAAATGTCAAGTTAGGAAAAAGTACAAATATTTAAGGTGGTTTGGTCCAACGTTTCTTTATTGACCGATTCTTGACCTAATTATGTGAGACTGGAGAGGATCAATCCTTCCCAGTAGCATCATAGCTCAGAGTTGACAGAACATGTCAGTTATCTGGGCCAACAGGTTCATCTGACCCAAATCTGGGTCAAGTTTAGAGCAAACGCTTTTGAATCTTTATTAAACCCTCAGGGTTTGATTTCACATTATGCTACGTTCTTTTAGCATACAGCGTTCACACCTACACATTCTCACTCCCAACTCATCGTATATGGATGTCTGGTTCGGGCCCCCTCACTTTTTGACGTTTTGGGTGTCCCCAACTCGTCGTTGTTTGACTTGGTGGCTGTTCCCACTAAATCACGGATCTCCAACCCTCCGGACAAGGTACCGAGAGCGATAACGGAAGCAGAACCAGCACCGGATCAGGAATAGGGTACAGGTATCTGAACCAGTATCTGTATCGGTACAGGTATCTGTACCAGTCTGTGTCCCAAAGGTGGGGAACCCCTGATTAGGGTCTGTGGATCGGTACCAGTTCGCAGCCTGGAGTCTGGGGACCCCTGATTTAATGGGAACAGCCAGTATGTCAAAAAACTATGCCAGATACTAAGACCTGATACCTCTAAGAGGTTTGGTGCGAAATGACAAAGCGGTTCACAGCTTCATTCCAATGAATGATAGACTTGTTGTCTTAGAATTCCATGCGGGTACGAAACAATTTTTTAATTTGTCCTTTGTGATCAATTTCCAAACGGTTAAGGATTCCAAGTTTTATGAAACCAATAAGCCACTAACAAATCCGAGTCCCTGATCCGTCAAAGTTCAACTGGTTTGACCTTCAACTCTTTTTCAATGGCCAAACATTTTGTACGTAGAGCCCAAAAAGAGTCTTATAAATGTGTGTAGCTATGCGGGAACACAGGAACTTTGAATAAGGAAGCCAAAAACGTACGTTTATGTGAATTTACGTACCCTCCATGGGTCCCCAACTCTCAAGACGTGGCAACTGATGTGGACATGTACCAGTACTGGTCCCGTCCCAGTCCCCACTTCCCAAGGGTTTGGGATCCCTGATTAGCTTTTGTGGCCGGGTACTAAGCGGCCAGTTCTAAACCAGTTCTGGAGGTTGGGGAACCGATTTAATGGGAGTAGCTAGCATGTCAAAAAACGACAAGTTCCCAAAGCATTAAAAAGTTAGGCAGAGGGGGGCGTGAACCACACGCTCATATGCGACGAATTGGAAGTGAGAATGCGTTGAACAAATAGATCACTGATTGGTTTAAGTTCCACCTGGTTTATTTTTCAAAGGACGTTCGATAGCTGTGTGTTTTGTGTTCTTAATTCCAAAAAGCAGTCGTAAAGTTTTGTGTATGAAGCTCATTTACCCAGACTTTTCATTAAAAATGGTCGCTTTAATGCATTTTCTGGAACGGGGCGTAACAGTTGCTTTAGACATAGTGGTGTAGTGGTTCACCTCACAGCAAGAAGTCCTGGTTCTGTTACTAACAGTATGTGCATTGTGGGTTTTCTTTGGCTTCCCACCTCTGTCCAGAGACATGTTCTATAGGTTTATTGATGTGTGTGGCCCTGTGATGAACCTTCACCTAACAGTAGCTGGGATAGGCTCCAGCATCCAGTGACCCTGAACAAGACTAATCTGGTTCAGAAACCTGAAGTCTGTCCAGACGTCTGAAGTCTTTTGGTCTCCTTTAATGGATGGTTTTCTGAGGAAACGTGTTTATTTGTGCTAAATGCAGCATTAGACTGGTTGAATGAGGGGATAAAAGCATGAAACAGCTGATTCAGACCTTTTTTTACACGGCGCGGACGCGCACGTACACACTCTGAGCGCGGATCGGTCCCGGCCCTGTGCTGCAGGGACGCCGGAGCGATGGAAGCGGCGCTCGAGCCATTAAAGCAAACAATTGGCTCAAATAGAGAAGGGAGTGATGGAGGGAAAAAAAGAGGAAGCAAGGGAGGGAGATGGAGTGGATCCACTCTACGACTTAATCTTAACCTGAGGGCACTCACCTGGCGAGCGGGGCCCGCCTGCACAAATATGTACATGCTAAAGCTCAGTCCGCATCCATTAAACGCCTCGTCATTCCTCTGCAGTCCGATCGGGAGAGACGGAGTCGACACTGGCGGCTCTGTGAGGCCTCCGCCGTGAAGCTGTTCATTGTGTTGGCGGCGGAGTGTGTCAGCGTCCCGGCCGAGGGAGGCGTTCCTGACTCCGGCCATTGTGCCCCGACCACAAACAGCCAACAAAGAGGGACTGTTTTTGTGTCGTTCACGCAAGCATCAGCTGTAAATTCTCCGCGTCTGAACGTTAGTCCGCGACAGACCTTCTCCGCCCTCACCTCCCGTCCTGTGGCGCCCGCCGCGGTTAACGGACAGCAGCGCGTCACCTCGTTGACTCCTCCGTTTCTGGCGTTTCGGTTGGACATGTCCTTTCGGTCCTTTAAGGAACTTTCCACCGAGCGCCTCGGCTCTTTCTGCAAAAGATGGATGGCCCGCGCTCAAAGGTCGGCACGCTGGTTTCTTTATGACCCCACCCCACCACCACCCCGTCCTTCAGTGTTTCTCCTCTTGTAGCTTTAACTGTCCGGTAGTGCTGGACGATATGACGATATCATTTGGGCGATAGAAAAGTGTCTATTGTGCCGTTTCTCTTCAGTCGTTTTCATTTGTTTATTCTTATCGCTGAAATTTTGTTCAAAAATGTGTTTTCCTACTTAGAAATGTAAAACTGTGTTGGACTTTAAGAACATGTTTCTCATTCGTGACAATTCAGTTACGTTACATGAAAAAAGTAAATCGGAGAAAAGGAAATTACGTTTTTGCCTTTTTTTTTTTAAAACAACTGTAAATATACTTTATTTTGGTATATCGTGATAAATATTATTTTGATATAAAAATATACAATATTGCAATATATATTGTTATTGTGATATGAAATAAATATTATTGTGATATGTATTGTGATATGAAATAAATATCACAATGTATATCGTTATTGGGATATAAGATAAATATTAATGTGATATGAAATAAATATCTTGATATATATTGTTATTGTGATATAAAATAAATATTGTGATATGTATTGCGATATGAAATAAATATCACGATGTATATCGTTATTGGGATATAAGATAAATATTATTGTGATATGAAATAAATATCTTGATATATATTGTTATTGTGATATAAAATAAATATTGCGATATATATTGTTATTGTGGTATAAATTAATTAATATTGCAATATATATCGTTATTGTCATATAAAATAAATAAAATTGTGATATATATGTTATTATGACATAAAATGGGTAATATTGTAATATATGTCATTATTATGATATAAAATAATATCTAGATATAACGTTGTTGTGATATAATATAAAAATATTGCAGTATCTGTTATTGTGATATGAAAGAAATAATATGCGTATATATATATATATATATATTATATATATATATATATATATATATATATATATTATTATTGTGATATAATAGAAATAATATCGTATAAAGTTTTTTCCATATCACCCAGCACTACTGTACGGGTTCTTTCTGATACTGTGAATAACAATAAATGGACCCCCGCCCCCGACTGAGGTGCCTTCACTTTTAAATCTTCTGCTTTAATCTGGCTTCCGTGCCAAAAGACTTTATTCTTGTTTCTCGGTCAAAGAGTCGAGATGGAGGTTTGTGTTTGCTGAGCTGCTCCACAAACTCTGCTGGTATTCCATCGTTGAGTAACAGGCACCCTAAAGAAACCCGCGGCGCCGCGGAGAAACGTCTGTTTTCTGATGTGTCAGGTCAGTTTCAGAGAAAAATTGCCGGCTTTGGGGATACCGGAGTGTAAAACCAGAATTGAAAGCTGTCTGGCCCAGCAGGAACAAGCCGCTCAGGCACTCCGGAGAATTTTATTAGTGTGGCTGTTACCGGGCCCCTCTGGCTGAGGGGCTGGGGGCTGCTTTGAAGGAATATGAGGGCCGGATTGCTTCGGTGACACACTGTCCACGTTCATCTCCTGCGCTTCAGCGTCTGCCTTCTGTTTCCCCGACAGTAACGGCACAGCCGGAAAGATGAACGGGGCGCTGGAGCACTCGGACCAGCCGGATCCAGACGCCATCAAGATGTTCGTAGGACAGATCCCGCGCTCCTGGTCGGAGAAGGAGCTGAAGGAGCTTTTCGAGCCGTACGGAGCCGTCTACCAGATCAACATCCTCCGAGACCGCAGCCAGAACCCTCCACAGAGCAAAGGTGAGCCCGTCCGTCTGTCCGCCGCTGCCGCCGCCGCATCCTTTCTTTGAACAAACGTGTAACAATTAGACAAGACAAAGACTCACACAGTCGGTTGTGTGAAACTGCTCGATCCACATCTATTTTTTCTGCCTTTGATGAATTCGTCAAGAGTGAATGCAAACAATGGAGACGGCAGCAGCGATTGGGCAGACAATAGCGTTGCCATATTAACAGGCATCAGCCGGAGTGGGTGCTGATGACACTCCTGATGAGACATGCATGGAGTGTGGGAGGAAAGTAAAGAGAGAGAGAGAAAAGGGGAGGACAGGAGCGCAGACGCGGCGCTTCCATCCCACTGGAAAGCACATTTTTGAAATTGCAAAGAGTCTCTTGAAACAAAGAATAAATCAGCAGGAATGAAGTGCACCAAGACATTAAACACTCCTGAATTACATCAAGGAGTTATTGTTTTGGGGCAGGATCCTCTTAATAATGTTTGTGAACGCTTGATGGTATTTTAATGACGCCATAAATGTCACATAATCCACAAGTTCAAGCAATAAACAAAATATAAAGGAGAGCTGCGTGGAAAGAACCCTATTGAGCCTCGGAAATGGCTGAAATCCAGCAGAGAGTGGACGTATTTGGGTGGAAAAAACAGAAAAAGTGAAAGTTCCGGATTTATAAGAATCATCAGGGAGGATTTACGTACAGAACAGCATCTCAGACTTTGCAGGCCTCAGTAACAACAGTCGGTTTGCTTTTGAGAAAAGCTTAAACAAAGTGAGAAACCCATCGGTTTTAGTCATGAACCCTCGTAGTTCAGAAAACCGTTCACAAAATTTACTCAATTCAAACGAGGGGCGTGTATTGGTAAGAGTCCAGCAATACTTTACGTATCGCGATACTCACAATATGATACTTATCGCAATATATCCCAATATAGATATATATATGTGTGAAATGTTTTCCCTTTCTTCCTAATTATGAAACTTCCAATCGGAATATTAAAACATGTTTCATAGATATAATTGTAGCTCTGCAAGGTACACGATACGATACTTATCGCGATACATCCCAAGACATATTAAGAATTTTTTTTTGTAATTGTGACTTACAAAACACCTTTTATAATGTTGACTGCGCGCTGCACGTCTAGTTACACTGGTTCCAACTTGAGCCATAAAGCATCTAAATCTTCGTTTTTATACGGTACCAGTACCAACTTCTCAGTACCTAAATATTGACTTGATTAGCATCGTACTCTTTCTTAAGCAGTTTTTTTTTCTTTCATTCTGTCGTCACCAGTTCAAAACTTTTGTTTCAACGCAAGAAATCTCTAAAAGTACATTTATTTTTCTGACTTTAGAATTGTTTTAATTTGAATGATGCTTTGATTTATTACTTAATAATTGAAATGTACTGAGATTTTTTCTTTTTTTTAAATATCTGCAAATGTTTTTAGTATTTTATATCGTTAATTATTATTAATAATGTTTTTAAAACATCAAAACAACATTTATTTGCTATTAGATTAAAAATGTACTTTGAGCAGTTGCTGGTGGTGTTTTAATTAATAAGGAGATGTTCTTTGTCACTATACACTGTTCTGCTTCTTGATTGGTTCGTGTTTTTTATGTGAAAGAATTCAGCTTTTAATTAGTTTTGAACAAACTTTACACGTTTAAAACAATTTTTTGTCTATTAATTACCAAATATTCCAAAAAACAGTCTTTAAAAAAAACTAAAACCATGACATTCTTATAAATGATAGATTACATCAATTGCCCAAAGAGTTTTCTGCTGGTAGTACGAGATCCTTCTCTGCTTTTTTGTGATTTTAAATAAAAAAAAATAAAGAGATACAACGGCAGAGAAATGGTGGAAATTCTAGACTTTTCAGCTCAGGGCATCAGATCTAATTAACTTCTTACTTTGGGGTGACCCAGATTTGAAGCTTCATAGACGCTCTGACTCCTCGACTTTTCTTTCAGCCGCCAGCAGACACTGGGACTCTTTTCTGCAGAAAAGTGCACCTATTTATTAAAAAGGAAGACAAAAATAAAGAAAAACACGAAGCTGATTCCTCATGTTGTCATTGGAAAATGACTGAAGCAGACCGTTTAAACACTATTTCACTTTAGTTTTTTAGGCTGTTTTGGAGTTTAGCTAATATTTCAGCTATAAGCTAGCTATTTTGGCTAATTAAGAGATTTTTTGGCTAATTTGGAGTTCAGCTAATTTTTCAACTGCATCGTAGCTATTTTGTTTTTTTTTTTCAGTTTTTTAGGCTGTTTTGGAGTTTAGCTATTACTTGAGCTGCATGCTAGCTGTTTTGGCTAACTTGGGCTTTTCTTACGTTTTTTTAAGCTAATTTTGCATTTAACTAATATTAAAGCTGGTGATCAGCTTTAGCGCTTTCAGCTCTTAGCTTCAGTTTTTTCAGCTATCAGCTTTGGCTATCAATTTCAGCATCTTCAGCTATTAGCATTAGCATCTTTAGCTGCCAAATTCAGCTTACAGCATTTTCGCAGCTAATGCTATATATTTAGTTTTTAGTTAGTTTAAATCTAATGATGGTTAAAATGTGTGCTTTACATCCAGTTTGCCCATGACCCGATTAGTCGACGATTAATATAACCGTTTGTGACAGCGCCTTACTGCTGCCGTGAATTAAAATACATTTTATACACGCTGGTCGCTTTATTAACTTGAATAAATACAGAACCCTGTTGTATGTGTGTGAATTTCTTTCTCCTTCTGAGTTCTGTTCAAACAGAAACGGGCCAGAATGGTCGAAGAATTCCGATCAAACAGCGCCGACAGAAAGTCCAAAGTCCGCCTCAGTCAATGCGAGGCAGAGACACCTGATTGGGTAGAATTTAGACCAATCAGCAGGCTGTTGTTGTGGTGTGGCACAAATGTAACACTGAGAGAAAATTTTGAATGCAAAATCAAAGATAGGACAAAAGCGAGATGAGGCACTACGCATCTAAAAACATTTGTGTTGCAAACGCAGAAATATTTTTTGGAAACAAAAAAAAATAAAATAAAATATAAATAAAGAACTAAATTGAATAATCGAAAGCAGGAAACTGGAAAAGATGATTTTATGAAAATTAAGTTGGAAAACATTTTTTTAATTTAAAAAAAATCAAACCCCATTTTTATACATTGAGATCCAAATCTTTTTAGCTTATTTTTATTCAATCTTGTTATCAAGAACTCAAACTTATTTAATAATTTCGGTAACGGAAAGAAAACTTAACTTGTGATTTATGGATAGAACGAAGGTGGAATCTCTCTCCATGTCTGGTACCATAAGAGTGGAGTTGATTTTTTTTTTTTTTTTTTCTTATGAAATATTTTTGGAAATTCTTAGAATATTTGCCCTGATTGATCAATACAGAAAATATAAATATACACCTGGACGGCTTGGTCCCAGGCAGTAAAAAAATGTATCTACTAACTTAGATTCTTAAGGCTTTTTTATTCTATTCGGATTCTGTTCAGTATCACTTAAGCGTCACTTAAAACAGCTGCTCGCTCGAACCGCTAACTATGCTACAAACCCAAAGCTAAAAGCTAAGCGGGCCGAACTAGAAGACATATTTGGAAAGAAAAAAGAAGCTGTTGACAAACAAAACCAGGACTCTTCCATAAATATAGATGTATGGAGACAGATGTTTCCACTAGCAAGCCGATCTGTCTAAAATGCTACGACTGACTCTCAAAGTTACAAACACGATAGATTCACGTTTATTATTATATTTAGAAAATACCCGTTTTTTGACGGTCATTTTATTATTATCACATTAGAAAAAGTTAGCATCTGGTCGTTAGCATCCACTACGTTTAAACCAGCTACAAACAAACTGATGGAAGACATTTTAATGCAAGATGCAGTTTAAAAGATTTTAAAAGACTTAAAAAAAAGAAAAACTTCACAGCACTTTCCTTAAATCCTATTATTTTCAAGTTCTTTATGTTTGCATTTAATATTGATCCAATACTTCACTGAGATACTTTCTATTCTATTTGATAATTGTAGGAAATCTCTAAACTTTGTGATATTCTAGACATTTAAATATCGGTATCGATAAATATCGGTTATCGGCTGGAAAAAATGATATCGGTCCATCCGTACTTATTTTAATTTCCTATTTTTGGTGACTGAAAGATTAAACTTTTAAAAATATATATTAACACTTAATTAGTGTTAAGTTTTACCATGACACATGGCTGTTTTATTGTGAGTGTTGTAGCATTTTTGAAATTTATTGTACTTGTGACAGTAAATATCTTTATTTTCAGTTAAAAAATGATTAATAATTACGAGTTTAATTGACGAGTATTTTCTTTATGTATTTCAAACAAAATTCAGAACTGGAGGCGGAGCTTAAAATGTTTGATGTTGGATTTATTGGGTCTCGTTTTCAACGCTTCAACACTACGTCTTCTGCTGAGGTGTGTTTTTTTTCAGCAGTAATATTTACTTCTTCACTTCAGTTCTGGCTTTTATTACATCTTTCCTCAGCAGAACTGCAGATTCGGCTTTTTCTTTGCCTGCGATTCACATGCAGTCAGAAATGCTAGTGTAGCTTTCTGGAACTGAATTAAATGAATCTGATATGCTTGACATATATACATATATATGTTTTTGATGGTAATTCCTGATGAAACGTGGGTGTTCTCCAGCTGTTTTCTGTAGCTCTTCTTTGAGGGTGGGGTTGTTGTCTGAAGGCGGTGGCTCCACCTTCTGTCTTTCATCTCCATCTTCCCTCCTCCTCGCCGGCTGAAGGAAGGATTTGTTCTTTGCCGTCTCTCTTTTCTGTTGTTTTCAGAGGATTTTTTATCATTTTCGCTGTTAAAATTCCACTGGTGTGAAGGAAACTTTGGCCTCTTGCTTGGCAGTCTTTATTTTAAATTGGTACAATTGTTATTTGGAAACTATCTGGGTCACACGCTGACCCTGAGGCAGTTTCTTCTTTCTGGGAGAAGTTTGCGTGGAGGAGCTCCTTGTTTTCTGCTCTCAGAGGGATAAATGTTAAAAATACTCGTGAAGAGAAGCTGCTGTTTGAACACAGATGCTGACATTGACTTTCTCACAACAAAAACAAAAAAAGTATATATATTGGAATTAGGGCTGACACGATTAGTCGACTAATCGACGACTAATCGACTACTAAAATAGTCAACGACTAATTTAATAGTCGATTAGTCGTTACTTTATATTATAGGAAGTCAGAGTTTAGTAAAGTTGCAAGTTATGGTGGTATTCTCCTAACTTTTTAGAATATTTTGGCTTTTGTTAAGGATTTTTAGACTATTTTGAAGTTCAGCTAATATCGTAGCTGCATGCTAGCTGTTTTGACTAATTTTAGGGTTTTTTTTAAGCTGTTTTGGAGTTAGGCAAAAAAATTTTAGGGTATTTTAAAGTTGAGCTACTTTTTAAGCTACATTTTAGCTGTTTTGGATAACCTACATTTTTTCTCAAGCTAACTTGGCATCTAGGTAATATTTTAGCTTGCTATCAGCTTCAGCATTTGTAGCTATTAGCTTCACCAATTTCAGCTATCAACTTCATGGTTGTAGCTATGAATTTTAGCATCTTCAGCGGCCAAAATTAGCTTACAGCATTCACACTAGCATGATTGCTCGTAATGCTATATATCTAGTTTGTAGTTAGTTTAAAGCAAATGATGGTTAAAACGTGTGATTTACATCCAGGTTGTCTGTGTTTCGATTAGTCGACTAATCGGGAAAAATAATCGGTGATTAGTCGACTATCAAAATAATCGTTTGTGGTAGCATTAATTGGAATATTGGAAGTCAACCCAATTCTGCCAGTTCATGTTTGCCTTTATTTAGAAGGACACCATTTTAACATACAGCTGAAGATCTCATAGGAACAGACGTCACTTCAAAACTTTAAAAATATATCTGAAAATATTCCGACCATTTTCGGACTATCGGACATAAATGTAAACCACAAACTTTCCCCTGCCAGGGATCTATTAGAAACGCGTATCTCAATAATAAAACAACCAGAAGGATTACTCACTAAAATAACTGAAAACATGGGCTTCACAGTAAGGGTGTGTACTGGCAAGAGTCTAGCGATACGATACATATCACGATACGTATCACAATACATCCCAAGACTATACCTGAACACATTTTCACTATCATATCTTCACTTGTTTTTTATCTGAACCCCCTAAAAAGCACTGCTATCCATGTTTTTATATCATACTGGCAGCAACGTGGCACAGAGTTTTGGTTTGGTAACCGTCCTAAGTAAAAAGTCTGGTTCTCTCGAGATCTTGTTTTGGTGTCGAGTTGCTCAAAGTGGCTCAATGTACTGTAAAGTAATGGTTGGAGGTTTAGGTGGATAACAAAATTAAGACACTGATGGACATTTATAAAGAATTAATTAAATGTAATCCTTTCAGTAATTTAAAATCGATACTTGTCGCCAAATGAAATATCGCGATAAATCGGCAAATCGATTTTTCCCAACACCCGTACTTCCCAGTCTCAGGGATTTATTAGAACCACGTATATGTGTAAAAACAAAAAAAAAAAATGTAGCCAAAAACAGGTCTTTTATATCGGACCAAAACTCAAATTACGCAAATGTTGTCCGATACTGGCGATGATTTATCGCCCATCCCCCCAATCATTTTGACTTTAGAAAACTATTTTACCAACGTCCCACAAACTGAATCCACCGTTTAGAAAACTTCCACTAGAAATGACATGGTGTAGATGTAGCATGCTAACACAAATGCATATACTTCTACGGAGTTTTACAACTAATGTTTGAACTAAATATATGTCTATTTGAAATATTATGAGCATTATTTTATTCTATTGTCATAAATTTACCAAAAATGAAGGTTAAGAGTGAAAGTTTGAACACATGAAGATGTGAGAATGAAATACAGCTAAATTGACCCAACAACGTGACACAAATGATGCCGGTTTCTATTTGCTAATTTCGAGACCTTTAAATTTGATATTTGTTCAGCAGATGATTTCAAGCTGTCTGCAAGTCATAAATGAACAGCAAAATCTTTTCTTAATTTTCATTAAAAGTCTGGAAGAAGTTGATGTTTATTTTCCCGCTCAGTTCTCCCAGCTTCCGCTGAGCCGAAGAGAAGCGAGTATGGAGGATAAACCTGCTTATTTTCCACCAAAGATCGGAGCTGTGAAATGTTCCTTCAAATCAAATGTGTGCAGACGTTGGAACACACTAAATAACCGGATTAATTAAAAAGGGGCTGAAGATAACATCCAAGACTTAACGCTCGCTCAGAGCGCCAGCTAAACTACAGTTTTGCACGTGAAAGCTGCAAACGGACATATGCGGATCACTGTAATCCCTCTGTATTAATATTGTCGTCATCTGGTGTGGCGTGGCAGGAGAGGCGCCGTTTGAGAAAATAAGAGCATCTCGCCAATACTTGAAATCGTCCAGAAGCTGATTAATCACAAAACTTTGTTCGCGTTTGACTGTGAATCTCTCCGCAGAATCCGTTCTGACCCAGGTGTGTGCTTTAAAGCGCCGCGTGAGCCGGTTTATGCTGACTCGGCCGGTCTGGGGAATTTTGTGGCGCTGCTGTTGGTTTAATGTGTTTGGAGTTAATAACCAGATGACTGGATGGGGGTGGGGGGGGGGCAGTGAGTGGTGAGAAATGGAGCAATTTGCCATTTTGTGCTGAAAGAGAGACAGAGATGCAGGGGGAGATAAAGACGGAATGAAACAAGGAGAGCCAGAGGGGTAAACAGAATACGGTCCTCCTGCTAAAACACAACCGTGAGCTCCGTGATGGTTGTGTGTGTGTGTGTGTGTTTGTGTTGAGGATGCGCCGTGTCATTTATCTTAATGATACGGCGTAGCCCACATGAGCCGCTGTGACACACAATAACTTTAATGTCTTCATTAAGTGGGTCTATTCGGCTTCGAACTCTCGGTGCACAACATGACCTGGAAAAAATTCAAACATATAAAACCTTGATAAATTAAAAACAAGTCATGAGGGATGCGCGGCATTTTTCAGATGATGCGGAATCGAAAAAGTTATTATGATGACAATAAAAAAGGAAAAAGGAGCGTCTTTGATGAGAAGTCACTCTGACCTGAAAGTAGGAAAAGCTTCACATTCATTGGAAGATGATGTTAGCAGACGTCTGGCTTGTATTAGAGGTTTATTAGTCTGCTGCTTTTAAAAAATTAAGCCTTTTCATCCATAAATGCGGTTGTGGTTCTCTACCTGCTTGTTTGTTGGTGATGCCCGTGTGGGTCAAAACCAGACGTCTGCCAGCAAAAATGGGTAAACCTGCATGAGGCTCTAAGGGTGGAGAAAAAAACGATTATTCAATGCGTCGAATATTATCCATAAACAATTTGTTTTATGAATTTTAAATTGGGCTGCCACGATTAGCCGAGTAGTCACAACTACATTGACGACTAATTAAATAGTCAACGACTAATTTAATAGTCGGCGGTAAATTTAATAGTCAACAAGTAATTTAATCATCGGTGGCTAATTTTATAGTTGGGGACTAATTTAATAGTCAACGACTAATTTAATAGTCGAGACTAATTTAATAGTCGAGACTAATTTAATAGTCAACGACTAATTTAATAGTCAACGACTAATTTAATAGTCGAGACTAATTTAATAGTCGAGACTAATTTAATAGTCGAGACTAATTTAATAGTCGACGACTAATTTAATAGTCGACGACTAATTTAATAGTTGACGACTAATTTTATAGTCTGTGACTAATTTAATAGTCAACGACTAATTTAATAGTCAACGACTAATTTAATAGTCAACGACTAATTTAATAGTCGACAACTAATTTAATAGTCAACGACTAATTTAATAGTCAACGACTAATTTAATAGTCGAGACTAATTTAATAGTCGAGACTAATTTAATAGTCGTGACTAATTTAATAGTCGTGACTAATTTAATAGTTGACGACTAATTTAATAGTTGACGACTAATTTTATAGTCAACGACTAATTTAATAGTCAACGACTAATTTAATAGTCAACGACTAATTTAATAGTCAACGACTAATTTAATAGTCGACAACTAATTTAATAGTCAACGACTAATTTAATAGTCAACGACTAATTTAATAGTCGACGACTAATTTAATAGTCGAGACTAATTTAATAGTCGTGACTAATTTAATAGTCAACGACTAATTTAATAGTCAACGACTAATTTAATAGTCAACGACTAATTTAATAGTCAACGACTAATTTAATAGTCGAGACTAATTTAATAGTCGTGACTAATTTAATAGTCGTGACTAATTTAATAGTCGAGACTAATTTAATAGTCAACGACTAATTTAATAGTCGAGACTAATTTAATAGTCGTGACTAATTTAATAGTCAACGACTAATTTAATAGTCAACGACTAATTTAATAGTCAACGACTAATTTAATAGTCGAGACTAATTTAATAGTCGTGACTAATTTAATAGTCAACGACTAATTTAATAGTCAACGACTAATTTAATAGTCAACGACTAATTTAATAGTCGAGACTAATTTAATAGTCGTGACTAATTTAATAGTCAACGACTAATTTAATAGTCAACGACTAATTTAATAGTCAACGACTAATTTAATAGTCGACGACTAATTTAATAGTCAACGACTAATTTAATAGTCAACGACTAATTTAATAGTTGACGACTAATTTTATAGTCTGTGACTAATTTTATAGTCTGTGACTAATTTAATAGTCGACGACTAATTTAATAGTCGACGACTAATTTAATAGTTGACGACTAATTTAATAGTCGTGACTAATTTAATAGTCGACGACTAATTTAATAGTCGTGAGTAATTTAATAGTCGACGACTAATTTAATAGTCAACGACTAATTCAATCATCGGTGGCTAATTTTATAGTCTGTGACTAATTTATAGTTGACGACTAATTTAATAGTCAGTGAGTAATTCATGAAATCATGAAAATTAATCGGCGATTAGTCGACGATTAAAAAAAATTGTTTTTTGTTAGGATAGCATTAACATTTGACCCACAGATCCCCACAGAATCAGACCTCACAATAACGGCTAATTTTATATCCTAAGACTGGCAGCTAAAATCTCATGTCCTCCAAACTCGGATAATGACCTGAATTTTGATTTGCTTGAAGCTCAAATTGTTGGCTCCACGATTAAATTGTGTGGGACCTCAAGATTCCCACCTCTATGGGGGGAGAAGGGTGACCAAACATGAAACTTTAAGGTTGCAAACCGCTCCGTGAACTCATAAAACCAAACACAATTTTTCTACGCTCCTGCTGCGCTGACAGGTCGTGGTGAACTCTCTGGAACTCGTAAAGGTGAAGTAGGTGAGCTGCAGGTGCGTCAAACCGATTTTTCATGTTTTCAACCTCGCAAACCTCACAGATAATTGTGCGCTTTAGTCAGAAGGTTAGAAATGAGGACATTTGACAGAGTGTAGTTTGTGTGGACATCTGCGTCCTACGGGTGTTTACGTTTCACCTGCAGGCCCCATACATTTGACACAGTCAGTAAGGGGCCAGGACTCGCACCTTAACACTCGTGTGTGGTGTAAAAACACCTTATAAAAATGTTTCACAAAACAATCGCCAAAGGTACAATAATGGTACGTTCCATTTTTCATGATCGTACAAGCCTCAAGGGAACTGTGAGACGCACCTGTGCTCCCCTTACAATGAAGCCACTCCCCCTCTATGACCCTCTATGAGCCCGGACAACCTAAAAACTTTGTTTTAAGTTGGAATACAACTGATGGCCCCACAGCAGATGGTATTAGATGACTTGGTAGCAGCGTTCCATTGATTCCTGATACTTCCAATCTTTCCGTCTTGTTCAAATCAAAAAGATTTTCAAACAAACCCCTTCAAAGGGTCATTGCTTTGATTTCTTCTACATGGTCGGCTAATTTCATGTTCAGTACGGCGGATATCTTCAATAAAATCTATTTTCCAGTTGAATTGGTTATTTAGAAGAAAAAAAACAGTGACACCAATCAGTAAAATTTCAATTAATATCAAACTTCAGTTTTAAACCAAATTTTATGTTTAGAAAACCATTTATTAATATCATTTATTGATTCAAATGATAAAGTTTTCTTTTTTTAAATTGGGCAAAATACTGCAGTGCAGTATATATCTTTAATACTTCTCCAGATTTTAGTTTTAAAAAATGCGATGTAGTTCCAGTCCTTCCCTTTGAAATGTGTGTGAGAACCTCTGACATGGAGCGAATGCAGAAGCATTTGAAGATGAAGGTGAAGAAGCTGGATCGTTCTGCTCTGATCTGACTGATGGATGCTGAAAAGCTGAAGCCTCGCTGAATGGGATGTTCTCATTGGCGCCAAACAAAGTGGCGAGCTTGTTTCATGTCGGAGTTAAGCCCCCTTCAGATCTGCAGGAAGCAATCAGCTGCGGGAACCTGGAGCCACAACCAACCGGGGCGCTGGTGCTTTGAGGAACCAGCGCCTTAATGAGCTCAGATCCTACTGAAGTTACCCCTACATTTTTATTTATTCTGTTATTTAATTACATGTATTTATATTTAAGTTGAAAGTTTGGTGCAAAATATTTCAGTGAAACATCCCCCCGCTTGTTTTTAAACCTGTTTTTGCTCAAAAACTTCAACTTGGGTCAAAAACTGGTCTCTCCTGGTTGGTTCATTTGACTGGAAACAGTTCAAACATTTGATTGGTTTACTCTTCAGAGGTTGGTTTCAATAAACAGAAACACAGATGATTTATTTGTGAACTAATGGACCATGGAGGATCTTTGTGGTTCAACCAACTCCTGTTCAATGTCACTGTAAAGACTTTGTCTTTGATCGGACATATAAGTGAAATGGTTTTATAGCCAAACACAAAGTAAGTCCACGCTAAACTTTTAGTAAAAACCAAACTATGCTAACTAACTAACTAAATGTAGGAGTAGGGGAAGAACTCGAATTTGGCCAAAGACAGTTCGGAAAGAGCTTTAAGAAACCTGGAATGACAATGCATACATTATGAAAACACAATATTAGAATTATTTAAAAATAATTTTGACAAAACAGCTAGCATAATGCTAAAATCTTAGCTAAACTCCAAATTACCCTAAAAAAAATAGAAAAATTGATTTTGACAAAACAGCTAGCATAATGCTAAAATCTTAGCTAAATTCCAAATTAGCCTAAAAAACTGTAAAAATGTCTAAGTTAGCCAAAATATCCAGAATAAAGCTAGAATGTTAACATAACTCCAAAATAGCCTAAAAAAACTGTAAAAATGTCTAAGTTAGCCAGTCAGCTAGCATAATGCTAAAATCTTAGCTAAACTCCAAATTTCCCTAAAAAACTGTAAAAATGTCTAAGTTAGCCAAAATATCCAACATAAAGCTAGAATATTAACATAACTCCAAATTATCCTAAAAAACTGTAAAAATGTCTAAGTTAGCCAATCAGCTAGCATTATTCTAAAATCTCAGCTAAATTCCAAATTAGCCTAAAAAACTGTAAAAATGTCTAAGTTAGCCAATCAGTTAGCATAATGCAACAATATTAGCTAAGCTTCAAATTAGCGTAAGAAAATTTCTAATTTTGCCAATATTTTAATTTTTTTTCTAAACTAGACAAAAACAGCTAGCATGTTGCTAGAATAAAAGCTCTTAAATTCCTTAAAATGTGTTTTTGATCTGAAATATACTTAAAATTGTATTAAAGACGAACACAAAGCAATAGATCAAATTAATATCTGTGAGTTAATAAAGATGTTCTTTTATTCAGCAATGCTTGTTTAGGTTGACTGAGAGTTAGCATTAGTCGTCCTATGGGAAATTCCATTATACGTTAGCATCATGCTAGCAGATTTTAGCTTTATGGGTTAGATCAATCTCTATTTTTATGGATTGATTATTGATCTATTAAGCTTAGATTGATTCAGATCAATTACTTGATTTTATCAACTGATGACGGTTGTGTTTTTTCAATTCTGTTTGAAAAAGATTCTACTTGTGACAAAGAAAAGACGCTGGGCGTGGCCACAAACCCCCTTGCTCCGCCCTATTCTGATGCATCCACCTCTAGACGAATGGATCTTTGAACGTTTTTGTTTTCCTCTGAATCTGTTTGGGGTGTGAGGGGCTGTAAGCTAGCGGGACAGCCTTCAGTTATGGGTGATGGGAAGGGGGGTGGGGTTAGTTTGTTGCCTAAACACATTTCAGAGGTAAATTTCTAATGAGCTCAGCAGAAATATGTAGAGAAAAGCCACTTTTTCCAGAATCTGTTGGAATTACATTCATTGCTTAAACGATTGAAGAGTTACGATGAATTTGGATCTTTGGATTCTGGTTGCTCCTCTGCATTTTGCATCATTATCATAAAAAGCTCTACCCAAAGTATTTCCCGCTCACCTGAATTAAAGCGGCACGTTATCTATTCAAACCTGAAATGCCATGTTGACAGCTTGGAGCCAAAAAAACCCCCGATAAGGCAAATCTGGCGGCGGCTCGGACATCATTTCAAAGCGGCAGATAAACCGGTTCGGGCAGATCACGCCGTCTGATTTCCCATCACCGCTCACATCCGAGAAATCCGGCGTCAGGCGTCCTCTTTGCAGGCCAACTGTCTCCTCTCGCTCCGCTATGGCAACGCCGAGCGAACACTCCTCCGTCCAAGACAATTATCTGCTCTAATGGATTCAGTTGAGACCTGAGACGGGGGACTGATTTATTACATTCTTTCCTAAAGCAGAGCGGCCAATTATATCGCCTTAACTAGACGTTAGCTGTTTTTTTTTTCTCCCTGCTACCCAGGCCCAATTAGAGAGCAGCTGCAGGTGGATTTTAATGAGCGATTGTGCGTTTTGGTGTGTGCGGATCCTCTCATCGAAGTTCTCCCGAATGCCTCCGCCGCGCCGAGAGTTGCTCGGCTTTAAGCTTTTTGTTTTTTTACGGGAGACGCTGCTGCAGTTTGTGGCAAGAGGGTGAGGCGGCAGGATTCTGAAATCTGGAGTATAGATCTGTGAAGTGTAGAGCAGAGGTCCCCAAACTTTGTTTTTCTCTGATGTGAGGCCGGGGTCGGTTTGTAGGCTAACAGAAAACGTGAAGCATTCACAGCCTAAATGCAAACATTTACGGTTGTCCAGAACACAGAGTCAAATTTAAAATAAATAATTTCAGTAATCTTTATAAAAAATAAAAAAAAAACTATATATATAGCATTACCTGCAATAATAGTAGTGTTAATGCTGTAAGATAAATGTGGCAGCTGAAAATGACTGCTAAAAACACTGAAGCTAATAGCTGAAAACACTGAAGTTGATAGCTGAAAAGGCTGGAGCTAATAGCTAAAAACGCTGAAGCTGATTGGTGAAAATGATTAAGTTGATAGCTGAACAGGTGGATGCTAGTAGCTGAAAAGCTGAAACTAATAGCTAAAATGGCTTAAGCTATTAGCTAAATACACTGAAGTTAACGCTGAAACCACTAAGGATGATAGCTGAAATGGCTGAAGCTAATAGCGAATAACACTGAAGCTAATAGCTGAAAATGCTAAAGTTGATAGCTGAAAAGGCTGAATCTAGTAGCTGAAAAACTGAAACTAAAAGCTGAAGTGGCTTAAGTTAATAGCTAAATACACTGAAGTTAACACTGAAACCACTGAAGATAATAGCTGAAATGGCTATAGGTAATAGCGAATAACACTGAAGCTAATAGCTGAAATTGCTAAAGTTGTTAGCTGAAATGACTGAAGCTGATGGCTAAAAACACTGAAGCTAATCGCTGAAAACACTGAAGTTGATAGCGGAAAAGGCTGGAACTAATAGCTAAAAACGCTGAAGCTGATTGCTGAAAATGATTAAGTTGATAGCTGAACAGGCGGATGCTAGTAGCTGAAAAGCTGAAACTAATAGCTAAAAGGCTGGCTTTTAGCTAATTAGCTAGATAACTACACTGAAGTTAACAACTGAAATTCACTGACACTAGGGAATGATAGCTGAAATAGGAACTGAGCTAATAGCGCAATAAGCACTGATGCTTGAGAGCTGAAAATGCTGAGTTTGATAGCCTGAAAAGGCTGAAGCTTATAGTTGGCAAAAAAATTTGCGGAATGCAAAATTTGCTTAAAAAACTTGAAAAATTATCTAAATACTGGCTAAAGTTTCAAATATTTCAATACATCTAAAATAGCTAAAAAAAACCCTGAAGCTAATTGGGGTGAAAGATGGATGAAGTTGATAGCTGAAACAGCACGCTGAAAATGAATAATAGCTTGAAGAAAACTGAGACTAAAAGGTTGAATGGCTTTAAGCTAATAGCTAAATACACTGAAGTTAACACTGAACCACTGAAGATAATAGCTGAAAAGGCTGGAGCTGATAGCTAAAAACGCTGAAGCTGGATTGCTGAAAATTATGAAGTTGATAGCTGAAAAGGCGGAGGCTAGTACCTGAAAAGCTGAAAAGTAATAGCTAAATGGCTGTTGAAGCTATTAGCTAAATAACACTGAAGTTAATAACATGAAACATGAAGATATTAGCTGAAATGGCTGAAGCTAATAGCGAATAACACTGATGCTAAGAGCTGAAAATGCTGAAGTTGATAGCTGAAAAGGCTGAAGCTTATAGCTGGCTAAAATATTAGCGGAATGCAAAATTTGCCTAAAAAAAACTTGAAAAATTTCTAAATTAGCCAAAAATAACAGCTAAAAATAGCTAAAAACCCTGAAGCTAATTGCTGAAAGTGATGAAGTTGATAGCTGAACAGGCTGAATCTAGTAGCTGAAAAACTGAAACTAAAAGCTGAAGTGGCTTAAGTTAATAGCTAAATACACTGAAGTTAACACTGAAACCACTAAAGATAATAGCTGAAAAGGCTGGAGCTGATGGCTAAAAACGCTGAAGCTGATTGCTGAAAATTATGAAGTTGATAGCTGAAAAGGCGGAGGCTAGTACCTGAAAAGCTGAAACTAATAGCTAAAATGGTTTAAGCTATTAGCTAAATACACTGAAGTTACCGAAACCACTGAAGAAGATAGCTGAAATGGTTGAAGCTAATAGCGAATAACACTGATGCTAAGAGCTGAAAATGCTGAAGTTGATCGCTGAAGCTTATAGCTGGCTAAAATATTAGCGGAATGCAAAATTTGCCAAAAAAACTTGAAAAATTTCTAAATTAGCCAAAAATAAAAGCTAAAAATAGCTAAAAGCCCTGAAGCTAATTGCTGAAAATTATGAAGTTGATAGCTGAACAGGCTGAATCTAGTAGCTGAAAAACTGAAACTAAAAGCTGAAATGGCTTAAGCTATTAGCTAAATACACTGAAGTTAACACTGAAACCACTAAAGATAATAGCTGAAATGGCTGAAGGTAATAGCGAATAACACTGAAGCTTAGAGCTGAAAATGCTAAAGTTGATAGCTGAAAAGGCTGTAGCTTATAGCTGGCTAACATATCAGTAAAATGTAAATTTGCCTAAAAAACTTGAAAAAAATTCTAAATTTTAGCCAAAAATAGCTAGCATATAGCTGAAATGTTAGCTAAACTCCAAAATAGCTTAAAAAATGGTAAAAAGTCTAATTTAGCCAAAACAGCTAGCATAAGGCAAAAGTATTAGTTAAACTCCAACTAAGCCTAGAAAAATGTAAAAAAAAAAAAAAGCCTAAATTAGCTAAAACAGCTAGCATGTGGCTAAATTATTAGCTAAACCCAAAACAGCATAGAAATTCTTAATAACTGCCAAAACGGTTGAAAAAGCGAGCATAAAAGAGCTGAATATTTGAACAGCTGAAGAGCTTTAGACGGCCAAAAAACAAATGAAAGAAAAATAATAACAATAAGGAAAGTTTTTGGGGACCCCTGGTGTGGAGCAACAGGATGAGAGCGATGTTTGAAGCTCTCGCTCCGTTCAGCCAAAAGTAAAATCCCGTTCCTTTCTTATCCCCGCCCCTGCCGTCACTCAGCAGCCGCCCGACACACACGGTCATCCGCATTAAGGGTCATTTCTGGAGCCCAGAGTGGATCAGTGATGGAGGACGTGTCGGTGCCGGCCGCAGGCTCGTGTGCGCGGTAATTGCTGTAGTTAATATGGGTCAGCGGCTGAGTGGAAGCCCGGCGGCCAGAAGAGGAGCAGAAAGGACGTGGGGTAAGCGAGAGGAAGAAAGCCAGTTACTGTCTGCGGCCGGCCGCGGGTGGAGGAGCTCGCGGTGAAGCTCTGCCATGAAACCAGCAGCAGCACCCGCCTCCTTTCACCCAGCTAACAAGCGTGCTCCTTTCCTGCCGCTTCCTTTCACTCGGCCTCTAAGACTCGAAGGAAGCGGCGCTTTCTGTCCCGCTCGGAAAAACGGAAACTCTAAATGTGTGTTTGCAGCGATAATTGAAGAGAAGTTAGTCAGAAATCATGAAGAAATCTGTGTGTGTTTGGAAAAAGTTCCAAATAGATGGAGGTTGTTCAAACTTATCATTATAACAAATTTCTTCCAAAATTACTGTAAAATTTTGATTTGATGGGCAGGAAAAAAAGTGACTTTAAATCTGGGTTCATATTAAAATTAAATGATCTCTCTGAAGGTCACATTTTACGTTTACATGTCCTCGATTAGATTAAAGATCAGATTAGAATAGAACCGTCCACATGAGCCCTGAAAAACTTCATCTGATCGTAACAAACGCTTCCGCGCATTTGATCGAAGAAATCACGTCGACATGCGCAGAAATGTTCAATGAAATAGTTGTAGAAGAAGAAATGGAGAGTTCCTTTGCAAACAAAGATCCTTTGTAGAAGGAGATGATACTCTAAGCTAGGGCTGGGCGATAAAACGATAATTATTGATATCGCGATAGAACATTTTTTCGATAGAAGAATGAGTCTATCGCGATAGACTTTTATTTTGAAGGGTCCGCAATAACACTTGCTAGCGAACAGTTTCTCCTATTTGACGAGTAAAAGTTAGAGAGCTAGTCGCCAGTAAGTGTTTGTATCTAATTATTGTGTTTATTAGCTCTCATTTGGGTCATTTTTTGGACTCCTCTCCGCGTCCTTCGTCTGCATGAAAGGTAAACAAACGCGCACGAGCCGACTTCTACCAGCAACCCCCGCTGCTGCTGCGGACCTCGCGCCCCGCGTGCTGTATTACAATCAATTCTCTGTCCAAGCTGACTGCATTTGACGTCAAATTAAATTACTGTACACTGTATTAGTTTTAACAAGCGTCTGATTTGATGCTTGTCTGTCATCAGAAAATCTTTTGCTGAGTGTGGAAGAAGCTTTCGTCAAAACTTTTCTGGAACTCTTCATGAAGAACGCGGATACCGAGAGATTGATTTATTTTGAAGAGCTGAATAAAAACATCGGTACACATCTCCGTGTCGGAGTTCAGGAGACCTTCCAGCGAGGAGCGGCCGCTGTCACACTTCTGCACCCAGCTGGCAAGAGCCAACGGGGGAAGGTAGAGCTATGGCAAGCCGTTAGGGTCAAAATTAACCAGAAGAAAACGCGGGTATGTCAGTGCATCACCTGGACATGTACTATGGTTAATAATACTTATTTAATATATTTAAATGTTGCCGCAGTTAATTTCAATACAACAATTAATACCAAAAATAATGATAGTTTAATTTCAAAATTGCAATTTATTTGGTGGGATAGCATATGAAGCATTCCTTTCTCTCTCCAGACATGTACATGTAATCAGAAAATACATGTTTTGTTTATGTTCAAAGTTCAAAATGTGTGCGTTAATATTTTTAAGTACTTTTTTTTTAAACCCATATTTTTAACTTTTTAAAAAAGTAATTTTAGACTTTTATCTTCTTTTTTCTTGTTTTTTTTACTTGTTACTGATCTGAAAAATGATCCGAACTGTGACCTTAAAGCTGTGACACGATCCAAGCCGTGTGTTTTGTGATCCGTTACACCCCTACTAAATACAACAAAAATAATTTGTAGTACATTAATACATTTTTGTTATATGAACCCTGAAAACATTAGAATTTATTTGTAGACTTAATGCTTTGTTTTTTAATGGAACTGAAGAAACAGTTTAGTAGTCTAATATAAATAAATATAGTCAAATATAGTTATTTGGTTTATATCGTGATCAATATCGTTATCGCACAATATGTAAAAAGCTATATTGTGATATAAAAAATCCCATATCGCCCAGCCCTAATAGAAGCATGTTTTCATGAAAAACACATCAAACAAAACAATTCATTAAAAAAAGCCAAAAAAAAACATAAAAACCAGTTTATCCCACAAATACATTATGGAAACACATAAAACACGTATATAAATATATCTCATTTAAAATATGCAGCTCCAAAATGTAACCTCAGTTGTTTTTTGAAGGCACAATTTAACTGTTTTTCTAGTAAATATGAGGGAATAATTGGAAACATGAATAAACTGAAGGAATATGAGGAATAAAAAATAAACAGTTTATTTTCTCCTATAATTGTCCCACATCTTAAAGCAGCAGGTGAGATAATATACCATAAACCAGAGATGGAGTCTGGAGCGAGTTCAATCGTTGCAGATCTACTACATGGTGGATCGTAGATTTTCTGCAGGACTCTGGATCTTCTGGACGGTCTTCACTGGATCCGGCAGAGCGCTTCCATGTACTAAAGCAGGCTAAAAATGAAAAGCAGACGGTCTCTACAAGGACGGCGTGGGCGCCTCTCCGCTTGACCTCATGACTTCGTAATGCAGGAAAAGTGCAGCAAATGCTGTTTTTTTTTTTTAATATCAGTCCTGCAATTACCGCCGTCTCTTAGCATCCATACATTTCTTCTCTGACCTCTGCGCTTCCTGTCACATTCGCTTCACAGTGGATTTAAAAAAAAAAAAAAAAGGATTTTAGTTTGTTTCTGTGAACTGCGCCCTGCTGACTTCTCTGGTAAACACTTTTCTGATAAAAACCCGCGTTTCCTCTGCGGTTTGACCGTTTCTGCTAAAAGTGGTCAAAGTTGAATCTGGTGGTTTTAAGTCCAAATAAAAGGACTCAGACTTTTACATGAACTCTGATCATCTGTTTTCACATCATTCTAGGTGGTCTTGTGATGTTGAAGATACCATTTGTAGCTAAAATCAAAACATCTGTTGTTTTCTGCTTCTGTAGAACAGCAGGAAGTCCAAACTGAGCTGCATTCAGCTTCTATGCTCTACAGATCTAGAACAGACTCCCAGAAAACCTTAAATCAGCTGAAAGTGTTTATTCTTCAGCTGCTTTTTCATTAACTTCAAAGTTTGCTTCCACACTGTTACTTTAAATTCAGATCTTTTCATATTTTCATGATCACTCCGTTACTATTAATGTTTCATGTGAAGCTTGAAGCCTTCCCCTCATCTCATTGTTCTCCCTCCCTCTAGCTTACAGCCCCTCATAGGGAGAAATCAGTTTGGAGACATATCGCTTTACTTCATTTACTGATACTTGTAAACTTGTGGTTTCTTGATGTGCTGGTTCCATTACATCAGAGGTCCAGGTGGACCGGACAGATTTATTGCTCGACTCCCAGACGCAGAAGGATGGGTTCAGTAATGTTTTTCTGGAATTGATTAATTGCCACATAATGGAAAACATGGATGATGTTAAGCGAGGGTTAAGCCTGGCTCTAGACCTGATACTCTGGTTCCACTTAGACTCTGGTTCCACTTAGACTCTGGTTCCACTTATACTCTGATTCCATTTATACTCTGGTTCCACTGATACTCTGGTTCCACCTAAAATATGGTTCCACTGATACTCTGGTTCCACTGATACTCTGGTTCCACTGATACTCTGGTTCCACTTATACTCTGGTTCCATTTATACTCTGGTTCAACTGATACTCTGGTTCCACCTAAAATATGGTTCCACTGATACTCTCGTTCCACTTATGCTTTGGTTCCACTTATGCTCTGGTTCCACTTATGCTCTGATTCCATTTATACTCTGGTTCCACTGATACTCTGGTTCCACTGATACTCTGGTTCCACTTATACTTTGGTTCCACTTATGCTCTGGTTCCACTTATGCTCTGATTCCATTTATACTGTGGTTCCACTGATACTCTGGTTCCACCTATACTCTGGTGCGTTGTATACTCCGTTGCCACATCTACTTCGGTGCGACCTATACTGCAGTCTGATGTGTACTCCAGTGTGACCTATACTCTGCTGCGACTTATATTCAGGTGTGAATTATACTCCTGAAAATATGGCGCTCAGAAATGCTACTTTAATCTTAAATTATTTTATAGTTGTCCACAAGAACACATTAAAACACTATTTTCATCTGAGTGTCTTCATACTATAGGACAGCTTAGTAAATTGAGGTGGAAATGTTCATTCCTAGGGGGGCGGGGGGACATCCGTGAAGCATTCCCGACCACACACCTCCCCCCCTCTGCTTTTTATTCCTCTCACAGCAGATGCATCTCCACTCTCCTTCTTCTCGTCCTCCTGTCTGACGACCAGCCCGGTTTCTCTGCATCGCGGCGTCTGATGTGCATCACACCCGCTCTGAACTCTCACTGAGGAAACTTAAAAACGATTAAGAACAGCATCTCAGCACTTTTGAGGCGTCCCGCGGACGCCACGCAGACAGAAATCCGCCTTTTCTGGTTGCTTTCTTCCTTCCTGGGAGTGTGCAGACTCTTAAACAGGACGGCGTGGAACACTGCAGGGAGCGCTCCTGTGTGGAAATGTGTGTGTGAGGTCCACTCCGTTGCTCTTTGATCCTCGTCTTGACAGCCCGCCACCTGGGACGATTCGCCACATGCCGCATGGCTCGCGGGCCCCGGCTACGCCGAGGGAATCTCAACGCGCGGCTGACCCTCCCCCCGCACGCTACACGCCGTCTGAATCGCTAATGCTAACACCAAAAGCTAACCCTCCCGTCCACACGCGTGCCTCCGGAATCATAATTCCCGGCGTGCAGCTGACCGGCAAACCCTGGTGCTCCCGGATTGGAATTGCAAATTGCACAGGAGGGGCTAAAGTTTGAACACAGGTGCAATTGGAATCATAATGGAATTATAATGTACAATACTGAGGCAATGCCAAAGACATCCTGTTTAAAGGGAATGCGTCTCACATGGAACGCTTGAGGTGCGCTCCCACATGCCGGATACGGGATGAGCCGGCCGTGCCGGGACGGTTCCCTTCAGAGTCAGACCGGACTTGTAAAGGTTCAAGTCCACGGTTGAATTTCTGCACATGAATCATTTTAAATCTTTTTTTTAATGGTATTAAATAAAGTATTTTTGTTTGACGTTTCAGATTTACATTTTGATTTTATTATAATTCAGACAAAATAAACTCCTGCACTGTAAAAAGTGAACTATTGGATCAATCAACAAAAGTTCAGTCATTTGTTACAATTAAAAATATTAGTTTTTATGAAATTACATTTTTAAATTTAGTAAACCATCAACTCAAATTTTAATTTAATGAAAACTAATAATTAACATAACTTTAGTGAATTCATCCAATGTTTCACTTTTTACAATGTACAGTAATTCAAAGTCTTGAGTTCATATCAGAAAATCTTCCAAAAGTTGTGACCAAAAATGTTGACATTGAAGTCGAGTTTAGCTCAGGAATCTCAGACTGACCTGAATTATGACCAAAGACTTTGAGTTTGACTGATTTTAGAATCATATCTGACCCCAATTTTAAAATAAAAACTCTGGTTTTCACTGGAATTAGTTAGTTAGCGAGTTGGTCCTTTATTTCGAACATTCAAAAATACATGATAAAAAAACAAGAAAACAACGGAAAATTTGTATATAAATTATAAATAAAATATTACGTCTCAATTATGTAATTCTAAATGGAGCAGGAAGAAGTTTAAAACACTTTTTTTAACCTTACCCCCTAACACTATATCTTAATTTTAATCTTTAATATAAACTATTTCAGAAACGAACATTTAGTGTCATTTTTTTTCTTTTTTTAATCAAACATCTGTCCATATAATCAAACACGTACATGTATGCAAATATAAACGTCACTAAATTAGATTTGTCGTCCTTCTTCTTTACTATATTTACAGAAGACTAATATTCTATGTTTTTGTTTACAGTGGTTTATGTTGTTGTTCATCATTCAGACTGTTCCATAGTTTTACTCCATATGTTGTAACACAAAAACTCTTTTTTGTTGTGCGTTCTTCGAGTAATTATTTTTCTTTTCTTAAACTATAACCATCCAGTCTATCAGAAAACATTGATTGTAGATGTACTGGTAGTAGATTATGTCTTCTTTGTAAATCAGTTGTAGTATTCTATGTTCTATTAAATCAAAAAGTTTTAGTATCTTTGATTTAAGAAACAATTGATTAGTGTGATGGTGATAACTATAATGAATTATTTTTACTGCTCTTTTTTGTAACATGCATAGTGGTTTTAAAAAAGTTTTGTATGTACTTCCACAAATTTCTGAACAGTAGGTTAAGTATATTCTTGTTTTAATTTGCTCTTTAGTATTTTAGTTTTGTCCAAATGAAGGGATAGTTTGTTTCTATAAAACCAGTCCTTTAGATGATACATTCCTCTGGTCACTCCTTTACTGTGAGCTAGCAAACTGCACTATAGCTTGCTAGCAATCTCCTCAGTAGTAAGCTAGCAAGTGCTGTTATTGCAGGCTAGCAACTTCCACTTATGCATACTAGTGAGTTCCTTTGTAGTGAGCTAGCAAGCGCTGCTGTAGCGAGGTCTACTGTAGCATGCTAGCAAACTCCTCTTCTGTAAGCTAGTGAGGGCTGTTGTTGCAAGCTAACAAGTTCCACTTTTGCATACTAGCAACCTCTTCTGTAGCGAGCTAGCGAGCTTCACTGTAGAATTCTAGCAAACTCCTCTACTGTGAGCTAGCAAACTCCACTGTAGAATGCTAGCAAACTCCTCTACTATAAGCTAGTGAGCGCTGTTGTTGCAAGCTAGCAAGTTCCACTTTTGCATACTAGCAACCTCCTCTGTAGCGAGCTAGCAAGTTCTACTGTAGCATTCTAGCAAACTCTTTTACTGTGAGCTAGCAAACTGCACTATAGCTTGCTAGCAAACTCCTCTGAAGTAAGCTAGCAAGTGCTGTTATTGCAAGCTAGCAAGTTCCACTTATCCATACTAGTGAGTTCCTTTGTAGTGACCTAGCAAGCGCTGCTGTAGCGAGGTCTGCTGTAGCATGCTAGCAAACTCCTCTACTGTGAGCTAGCAAACTTCACTGTAGCATGCTAGAAAACTCCTTTACTGTGAGCTAGCGAGTTCCACTGTAGCATGCTGGCAAACTCCTCCACTGTAAGCTAGTGAGCGCTGTTGTTAAAAGCTAGCAAGTTCCACTTTTTCATATTAGCAACCTCCTCTATAGCATGCTAGCAAACTCCTCTGTAGCGAGCTAGCGAGTTCCACTGTAGAATGCTAGCAAACTCCTCTACTGTGAGCTAGCAAACTTCACTGTAGCATGCTAGCAAACTTCTCAGTAGCGAGCTAGCGAGCTCCACTGTAGAATGCTAGCAAACTCCTCTACTATAAGCTAGTGAGCGCTGTTGTTGCAAGCTAGCAAGTTCCACTTTTGCATACTAGCAACCTCCTGTGTAGCGAGCTAGCGAGTTCTACTGTAGCATTCTAGCAAACTCCTTTACTGTGAGCTAGCAAACTGCACTATAGCTTGCTAGCAAACTCCTCTGAAGTAAGCTAGCAAGTGCTGTTATTGCAAGCTAGCAACTTCCACTTATGCATACTAGTGAGTTCCTTTGTAGTGACCTAGCAAGCGCTGCTGTAGCGAGGTCTACTGTGGCATGCTAGCAAACTCCTCTACTGTGAGCTAGCAAACTTCACTGTAGCATGCTAGCAAACTCCTCTACTGTGAGCTAGCAAACTTCACTGTAGCATGCTAGCAAACTCCTCTACTGTGAGCTAGCAAACTTCACTGTGGCATGCTAGCAAACTCCTCTACTACGAGCTAGCAAACTTCATTGTAGCAGGCTAGCAAACTCCTCTACTATAAGCTAGTGAGCGCTGTTGTTAAAAGCGAGCAAGTTCCACTTTTGCATACTAGCAACCTCCTCTGTAGCGAGCTAGCGAGTTCTACTGTAGCATTCTAGCAAACTCCTTTACTGTGAGCTAGCAAACTGCACTATAGCTTGCTAGCAAACTCCTCTGAAGTAAGCTAGCAAGTGCTGTTATTGCAAGCTAGCAAGTTCCACTTTTTCATATTAGCAACCTCCTCTGTAGCGAGCTAGCGAGCTCCACTGTCCACCAGGCGTCTGGATAGCATTGTGAGCTAACCCGCTGAGTTCCCGCTTGAGTCGACAAACAGGTGCGGCCATCATGGAAACTGAGGACAAACCTCATAATTCCACATTTTCTGCCCACTTTTAAACCTCATGGGCCCCACTTGGCTTTGCTTCCGGGGTGTTTAATCAATCCTCTATCATGCACACGTCAGATGATGATCATTATTACCTTGAAAACATGTTTTTATTCCGTTCTATTGTGACTTTACTCCACTACTAAAGATTCTGTTAAAGGTACAAACCACTTGTAGTAAAAGTTTCGGAGTCGCCTCTGAACCGCGTGAACCAAATAGTCTCATTTCTACCCGGCGATAGTCTGTCAGTCATGACTAATTTCCTGTCTTATCTTCCTGCCTTCAACCAGTGGAAGCTGGCGAGAGTCTCTTGGTGGTAAATTGATACTGATGTTTGAAGCGGCGGGCGCCGGCTTTAGCGAAGAGACACGCCGCGCCATCTTTCACGCTGGGGTCATAGAAGAAAAACACTCCGGCGAGTGTTATCCCTGCTAATGCACCATCTGAATCGCTACACCAATCACGTCGCCGGCGCTAGGCTAAGGGCCAACTGTTCAACAGCCCCGGCACCCCCAGGACGCCGCAGGAATTCAGATCCATTACGCTCCCAGCCTCATCAAAGGGACTCTGGGATCCAGACGCTAAACCCGCTCCAGATGCTCGCCGTTGGATTTCACTGAGATGCACTGCAGGGCAAGTGTCATAAGGACCGGCGCCCGCGCCCGCCGCCCCTCATTCCGGATGATTTGATTTGTGCCGTCAGCACAACGGGGAGGACAACAAAGCAGATGTAAACAATAACGCTCTGTGTTCATCTCTGGACAAATAAACACAAAGCAGAATTACCAGATGGGCGACGCTGACGATGAGCGCCGCCTCACCTGTAGCACGCCAGTCGTTCAGGCGCGGCGCGCTCTTTCAGCTCTCACTCCAGGAGTCTGGAGGAGAGAAAGCTTTACCTCGTCATGTTTTTAATCTCCGTTCTGACCCTTAAAGCTGCCTCAGCGAGTCTCCGTCTGGCCTACATCCTCCTGCTGGATTTGGGTTTCGGCCCCTCTCAGCGGGGAGCGCCGCAGATCAAAGTGGCCCCCGGCGTCCATCGCGCTCCCACAGTCTGTTTGGGTGCAGCAGAACGGAGCTTTGATTTTTACGCTCCTGAGAGGACGGGACGCCAGCACCGAACGTGAAGACCCGCTCCAATGAAAAGGAGTTCTGACGATGGAGGACGTACATGAAGAAAATGAAGCTTCATTATTTGAAGTTATCGTGAATCAGGAGCAGAAAACCATATGGCTGGATAGCTCGAATGTAAACAAAGGATGATGGGATGTGAGCAGAGGCTCACTTCCTCCACCATAACTCACAAAGTGAATCAATTAATAAGTTCTGTAATTTGTTACATTTAAAATATTTGCTTTGATCAAATTAAGAATTTTTAGTTATTTAATTTTTAATTTAATTACATAAAATGTAAAAAAAATATCATAAAAATAGATATAAATCCCAGAAGTGCAAACATGAATGTCCTAAAATTACCGACCATTTGGTAACAAGATTGCTTCAGTTTCAAAAGTGCAAAAAGTTTTTTAAGGGTTTGAAAAACGTTTAATTCATTTTCAATAGGGTGAAAAATCACATAAACTTCATGAAATCTTAAAAATCTGAAAATATATCAAAAGTAAAAGTAGACATGTCCTGAATGAGCTGAATGTTTTCATTCCAATTTAAAGTGCACAGAGTATTTTAGTAATTTTCTGTTCATTTTCAATAAGGAAAAAAGATACATAAAATAAAAAAAGCAAAATATATGAGTACTAAAAGTACAAGCAGGAAATGTCCTGATAATTGACACGTTTTGAGAATAATATTACTTTATTTTCTTGATTTTTCAAGAATTTTTCAAGAATTTAAAGACTTCCATTCATTTTCAATGGGGTCAAAAAATTGCCTAAATTGCATAATATCTTAAAAATCGTAAAATATATAAATACTGAAAGAGCAAACAAGAATGTCCTGAAATTGCTGAACTTTTTGATACCAACTGTATATTGTAAAGATTTCAAAGTGCGCAATGATTTTTGAACTTTTTCATTCATTTTCAATGGGGATTCCAAAAAAAAGTTGCATAAATTGCGTAAAATTGAAAAAATTGCAAAATATAAGAATACCAAAAGTGCTACCATAAATGTTCTGAATGTGATGAATGTTTTGATACTAACATAGTTTTTGAAGGATTTGAAGACTTTTCCATTTATTTTCAATGGGGTCAAGAAATTCCTAAATT
The DNA here is from genome assembly GCA_003999625.1 of Oryzias javanicus. NCBI lineage: Eukaryota > Metazoa > Chordata > Actinopteri > Beloniformes > Adrianichthyidae > Oryzias > Oryzias javanicus. Next base: position 13,677,314 of record CM012459.1, read on the forward strand.
CCACAATATCTTAAAAGTCGTAAAATATATCAATACCGAAAGTACAAGCAAGAATGTCGTAAATGTGATGAATATTTTGATACCAATACTGCAAAGATTTTAAAGTGTGCAAAATATTTGAAGAAGTTCTCATTCATTTTCAATGGGGCAAAGAATCGCTTAAAAAAAAGTGCTAAATATACAAATACCAAAAGTACAAGCAGGAATGTGTTGAAAGTCTTGATTATAAAATTGCTTCAGTTTCAAAAAGTTTTTGAAGGATTTGAAGAATTTTCCATTCATTTTCAATTGTGCTGAAAAATCGTATAAATTGCGTAAAATCTTGAAAAAATGAAATATATCAATATTACAAGCAGAATCCTGATGCATGCTGAAAATATTTGAAAATTTCTCATTCATCATTGCAAAATGCGTAAAATTAAAATAAAATTAACAACAATTGCAAAATATAAGAATACCAAAAGTACAAGCAGTAACGTATTGAATATTTAAAACATTTTTGTACCATATATTGCAGAATTTTTTAAAGTGCGCAAAGAATTTGAAGAATAAAAGATTGTATATTTTTCAAACTCTACAAGTACAATCAGGAATTTCTTGAACAATTGATGAAATTAAATTAAATTTCAAAAGTGCACAAAGTTTTTGAAGGATTTTCCATTCATTTTCAATGGGGCATAAATTGCGTAAAATCTTAAAAATCGTATAAAACATCAATACCAAAAATACAAGCAGGAATGTCCTGAACAAGCTGAACATTCTGATACCAAGATTGAGTTTTTACAAAAGGAACAGGAGAATCACTGCACGGCGTTCAAATCCTCAACTCGTCAATTGAAATGCATGCTGGGAAAATAAGTCTGAAATCTGGTTAAGCTGAAAATCATCCTGATGTGTAACTCTGCTGCCTTCATTTGTCAGGTTTTAAGTTGAGCGCGTATTTCTACCTGCGAGTCAGTAAATCAATAAGAGGAAGGTGTCTGAATAAGTGAGTGAGCGTTACTAATAGATACACGAGTGTCTGACTGAATGGGCTCCTTTTTCAAGGATTTATGAACAAATCTTGGTCTTTTTCTTGTTTGCTTTACCCTCTCGCTGCTGGCTGCTGTCATCAAGCATAGAAACAAATTCAAAGATGTTCCCCTGCTCTCCGCCGCCGCGCTCCGTCCTCTGCATTCACTCGGCGTGCCGGTGTCGACAGGTGACGGCGTGCGGCTGAATGGAGAAAATGCTCATCCCTCCCCTGTCTGTTCTGCTCTCTCCCCAGGCTGCTGTTTTGTCACGTTTTACACAAGGAAAGCTGCCCTTGAAGCCCAGAATGCACTGCACAACATAAAGACCTTAACAGGGGTGAGTGTGCATCCTCCGCTCGCCACGCTTCCCTTTTAATCACACACTCCCAGCGTCGCCTAGCCCGAGGCGGCCTCGCCCAAACGCGCGCCGGCGAAGGCGCTCCGGCGCCGCGCTGCTGCCAGCTCGCATTTGCATTTGCAAGCAGAAGTGAGCGACAGCGCGAGCAGGTGAGCAATGCGCTGTCAGAGAGCGTTTGGGAGGAGAGCGCCGAACTGACGGGAAAGCCAGACGCTGGACGGAGATATCGCTTCCACTGATGCAGAGGAGGATCGGAACTTTCATTTGGTCTCATTATGAGACGAACTGGACTCATTTGAAACCCTAAACATGAGAAAAAGCTAAACATTGTATTACCTGCAATATTATAAATGCTTTTGCTGAAATTAGTCGCTGAAGACGCTGCAGGTTTTTGCTGAATATGGTGACGCAGTTTACTTTAATTGCTGAAAATGCAAAAATGCTAAAAGACTTTAAAATGTGTTAAAAAACTATGAAAGAGCGCTGAAGTTTACCAAAAATGTTGTAGAAAAATTGCTTAAAAATCCATAATACATGCCTATTTTGCACAAGTATTTAGTGTGTTCCCTAAGTATAAAATAAACTCCAATTTAGCCCAAAAAACCTTACTACATGCTAAATTAGCCAGAAAAGCTAGCTTGTTGCTTTAAAACTAGCTAAACTCCAAAATATCCTAAAATTCTTTGGTAAACTAAATTAGTAAAAACTTTAGCCTGTTGCTAAAATAGAAGCTAAGTTCTAAATTAGCCCAAAAAACCTTAGTAGATACCAAATTAGCAAAAAAAAGCTAGCTCGTTACTTTGAAATTTGCTAGCTCCAAAATAACCTAAAATTTCTCAGTAAACTAAATTAATCATAAACAGTAGCCCGTTGCTAAAATAGTAGCTAAACTCTAAATTAGCTTATAAAAAACCCAATAAATACGAAATTAGTTGAGAAAGTTAGTTTATGTTGCTAAAATATTATCTAAACGTATAAAATTACCTTAGTAGAAGCCAATTTATCCAAAAAAAGTTAGCACATTGCCTAATTACTAGCTAAATTCCAAAATAGCCTAACATTCTTAGAAAACTAAATTGGTCAGAAACTTTAGCCTGTTGCTAAAATATAAGCTAAACTCTAAATAGGCCCAAAAGACCTTAGTAGATGCCAAATTAGCCAAAGAAGCTAGCTCGTTACTTTAAAATTAGCTAACTCCAAAATAGCCTAAAATTGCTCAGTAAAATCAATTAGTCAAAAACGCCTGTTGCTAAAATAGGAACTAAACTCTAAATTTGCCTATATAAACCTCAATAAATATGTAGTTAGTCAATAAAGTTAGCATGTTGCTAAAATAAAAAAAAGTAGCTTAAAAAACCTCAGATGCTAATTTAGCCAAAAAAGTTGGCACATTTTTGTAATTACAACTAAACTTCAAAATAGCATGAACTTCCTCAGTAAACTAAATTAGTCAAAAACTTTAGCTTGCTGCGAAAATAGAAGCTAAGTTCTAAATTAGCCCAAAAAACCTTAGTAGATACCAAATTAGCAAAAAAAAAGCTAGCTCGTTACTTTGAAATTTGCTAGCTCCAAAATAACCTAAAATTTCTCAGTAAACTAAATTAATCATAAACAGTAGCCCGTTGCTAAAATAGAAGCTAAACTCTAAATTAGCTTACAAAAAACCCAATAAATACGAAATTAGTTGAGAAAGTTAGCATGTTGCTAAAATATTATCTAAACGCATAAAATAACCTCAGTAGAAGCCAATTTAGCCAAAAAAAAGTTAGCACATTGCCTAATTACTAGCTAAATTCCAAAATAGCCTAACATTCTTAGAAAACTAAATTGGTCAAAAACTTTAGCCTGTGGCTAAAGTATAAGCTAAACTCTAAATAGGCCAAAAAGACCTTAGTAGATGCCAAATTAGCCAAAGAAGCTAGCTCGTTACTTTAAAACTAGCTAACTCCAAAATAACCTAAAATTGCTCAGTAAACTCAATTAGTCAAAAACACCTGTTGCTAAAATAGGAGCTAAACTCTAAATTGCCTATATGAACCTCAATAAATATGTAGTTAGTTGAGAAAGTTAGCATGTTGCTAAAATAACAAAAGTAGCTTAAAAAACCTCAGTATATGCTAATTTAGCCAAAAAGGTTAGCACATTTTTGTAATTACTAGCTAAACTCCAAAATAGCATGAAATTCCTCAGTAAACTAAATTATTTAAAAACTTTAGCCTGTTGCTAAAATAGAAGCTAAGCTCTAAATTAGCCCAAAAAACTTTAGTAGATACCAAATTAGCAAAAAAAGCTAGCTTGTTACTTTGAAATTTGCTAGCTCCAAAATAACCAAAAATTTCTCAGTGAACTAAATTAATCATAAACAGTAGCCCATTGCTAAAATAGAAGCTAAACTCTAAATTAGCTTATAGAAACCTCAATAAATACGAAATTAGTTGAGAAAGTTAGCATGTTGCTAAAATATTATCTAAACACATAAAATAACTTCAGTAGAAGCCAATTTAGCCAAAAAAAAGTTAGCACATTGCCTAATTACTAGCTAAATTCCAAAATAGCCTAAAATTCTTCGGTAAACTAAATTAGTCAAAAACTTTAGCCTGTTGCTAAAACATAAGCTAAACTCTAAATAAGCCCAAAATACCTTAGTAGATGCCAAATAAGCCAAACTAGCTAACTCCAAAATAGCCTAAAATTGCTCAGTAAACTCAATTAGTCAAAAACGGTAGTCTGTTGCTAAAATAGGAGTTAAACTCTAAATTTGCCTATATAAACCTCAATAAATATGAAGTTAGTCGATAAAGTTAGCATGTTGCTAAAATAAGAAAAAAAGCTTAAAAAACCTCAGTTATGCTAGTTTAGCCAAAAAAGTTAGCACATTTTTTTAATTACTAAACTCCAAAATAGCATGAAATTCCTTAGTAAATCAAATTATTCAAAAACGTTAGCTTGTTGCTAAAATGGAAGCTAAACTCTAAATTAACCTGAAAAATCCCAGTAGATGACAATTGGTCGAAAATGTTAGCATGTATCTTAAATATTAGATAAGCTCCAAATTGGCGTAGAAGAACCTCAGTAGATGTCAATTCAGCCACTGCATAACTTACGTTACATTTACGTTTTACTGTCACATACTTACAACGCTACATTAGGCTAGTAAAGTTTGACATATCAATAAACAACACTTTATGTCAATTAGCTTATCGTTATTTGACGCTAATACTACGCTGCATAACTTTACGTTACATACAATTACAGCTTTAGGTTAGACTAACATTTTACAGATTTACAACTTTACGTTATTTTGTAATTATTTTGTAAAGTTTGGTGTATGGATTTACTGTAATTCAGTGCCAAATAACTTTAAAAACAATTTCAACTTCATGTTATCGTATTGATAAGGAACACAATTTACATATTAGTAGTTCATATTAATACAGTGTTGCAAAACTTCATGTTAAACTTAAATATTACTTGGACAGATGTACAACTTTACATTACGCTAGTAAAATTTGGTGTATATATATGCAAAACTTTACACCAATTTCTATATTGCTTCTGGTTTCCATAGCGACTTCATATCTGTAATTTACACTAGTACAGTGTTGCATAACTTTACGTTACATAGAAGTACAACTTTTAAGTTCCGCTAACGTTTTTTACGTTTTACATACCGATTCCTTTATTGCTATTCAAATTAGTAAAACTTTACATTACATAAAATTACAAATTTACGTTAGTAAATTTTAATGTCTTGAGACGGAAAACTGTTGCTGATTCCCATATTTGTATTTTATGTTAGTACTGTTTTGCAAAACTTTACATTAAATACAATTACAATCTTACTTTAAACTTAAATTTTAATCAAACGGATTTCTTTACAGCAGTAAAGTTTAACTCATAAATATGCAAAACCAATTTCCATATTAGTACTGGTTTCCATACCAATTTCTATATTCGTAATTTGTTCTTAGTACAGCGTTACATAACTTTACGTTACATACAATCACAACTTTACTTTAGTAAACTTTAGCATATTGATATGGAACATTACTCCGATTTACATATTAGTATTTACCTCAGTACAGTGTTGCATAACTTTACTTTACTTACAATTACAACTCTGGCATATTGATACAAATACTTTATGTCAATTTGCATATCAATATTTTACATTAGTACATTGTTAGCTTTTTAATATCTTTTCGTAGTAAATGTTGGCACTTCAATAGGTTAAACTTTTCTCAGATTTTGTATCTGTATTTTATGTTGGTACTTTGCTGCATAACTTTTACGATAAATGTTACAAGTTAATGTTATGTTAAGTTCTGGATATGAATACGCAATACTTAATACTTGCATAGCTTCAAATTACACTTACACACACCTGCAAGTTTACGTTTCATTGCATGACTTCCTGTTCGTAGCGACGCTTTACTATCGTGTAAATCGTGTTGAACCCATTGTGCTTTTGTGTTACTGGCTGCATCATTCCTAGAAACGTCGAGGATTTTTCCTCCAATCAGTCCAAAAGGGGAGGAGCCTCCGTGGATGAGATCATGCTTGTTCCGCAGAAGAGGCCGCTCGTCAGTTTCAGCCGCTCGCATCTCTTTCAGCCGCTGCGATTACGTCTGACAATAAAGGAGTGTGTTGAGGCTCCGGCCCCCGTTATTGCTCCCTCCCGCGGCCCCGGAGAGCAATCGAGGAAGTGAGCGGGAGCCGTCGGAGCCCGCGGTGGGTATTTACAGGCCCTCAGATCCCCTCCGCTCAGGTTATTGGCTGCCTCCCCGCTCCCGCGCTTGGCCGCCGGAGCCTCCTCGGTGGATGGAGCACCTGCACCGTCTTACTGGTGTCAGTTGAGTGGATGGGCCTCCCGGGCACGCAGGGTGGATGCTGGGAATCCCTCGTGAGCTGAACTCATAAATCAGGAAGAAGCTTGTTGTTTTGCACAGAGCCACCGTGTTAATTGCTGCTGGAATAAGTCTGTTAAACGGAGGCTGTTTCTCTCAGCTCGTCACTCCCAGTGTCCCTGGTTGGAGGTGTGAAACAGGCCTGAAGAGGACGCGGGCTGCAGCAGTTTCAGGATTACTGGAACATGAAATCGCTTTCTTCCACGCCGTGTTTGGGTTCATTCTGGTGTCTCCGTGGCTTCAGGGTTGAAAGGAACTCTCATCCGGTCGGAATTTTGCCTAAAACGGAGAAAGTTATCCTTTGTCTGTGAAGATTCAGGTCATGTGATCCCAGGATTCTGTTCTTCAGAAACAAAAGAAAAACATATGTATTCAGCTCTTTTTGGAGTCCAGCTGATCCCACGTTTAATGTAACTTCTCGCATTACAGATTCAGAACAGAATCCTGCAAACTGAAATTCTAATAGGTTTGAAGCCAAATTGACAAAGAGAAAAAAGTAGCCTCATTTTTCAATCTCTCTTAGCTGCTAAGAATTCAAATAAGCAGACGTGTGGAGTTGATTTCCAGTTTTCCGATGGTCATCAAAGGCAGCAACAGGGAGAAGCTCTCCTGTAGAAGAGCCTCTGTGCAGCTCTCAAAGGTGCTGGGAGTGAAGCCGCTAAGCTCCTCCAGCACCTTGGCTTTGATTCATTCAGAGCGCGGAGCAAACATTAGCCGGGTTTCACTCCGAGATGATTTTCAGGCTTTTTTTACAGCCTCTGTAAGTGCCAAAGATCAGACGGTGCATTTGTAACGGAGGGGAAAAACTGTTTTCAATACACTCTTCTGTAAGAACAGAACGAGCTCAGGGTTAGTGGGAACGACGGTCCACGGAAGATGGAGAAGATGAAGCTTCAGCATGAAGACTAGAAACGAGAGCTGCCACAATGAGTCGACTAATCGACGGCTAATTAGCCGCTACTTTTTATTATACGGAGTCAGAATGTAGGTAGGATGAAAGTTATGATAGCATTATGCTAGCTTTGTGGACTATTTTAGCATGTATTCATGTTTTTTTTAGGCTAATTTGGAGTTTAGCTAATATTTCAGCGACATGCTAGCTTTTTTGGCTAATTTAGGATTTTTTTTTTTCTGTTTTTTAGTCTATTTCGGAGTTTATTTAATATTTCAGCTACTTGCTAGCTTTTTTGGCTAATTTATGATTTTTTTCAGGTGTTTTTTTAGGCTATTTGGGGGTTTAGCTAATATTTCAGTAACTTGCTAGCTATTTTGGCTAATCTTTTATTTTTTTCCAGTTTTTTTTCCGACTATTTTGGAGTTTAGCGAATATTTCAGCAACTTGCTAGATTTTTTGACTAATTTATGATTTTTTTCAGGGTTTTTCTTAAGCTATTTGGGGGTTTAGCTAATATTTCAGTTATATGCTTGCTGTTTTGCTTATTTGGATTTCAGCTAATATTTCAGCAACATGCTAGCTATTTTGGCTAATTTGGATTTTAGCTAATATTTTAGCAACTTCCTAGCTTTTTTTGCTTAATTTATTATTTTTGTGGGTATTTTTAGGCTATTTGGGGGTTTAGCTAATATTTCAGCAACATGCTAGCTTTTTTGGCTAATTTAGGTGTTTTTTTCTGTTTTTTAGGCTATTTCGGAGTTTAGCTAATATTTCAGATACATGTTAGCTTTTTTGGCTAATTTATGATTTTTTTCAGGTGTTTTTTTAGGCTATTTGGGGTTTAGCTAATATTTCAGCAACATGCTAGCTTTTTTGGCTAATTTAGGTGTTTTTTTCTGTTTTTTAGGCTATTTCGGAGTTTAGCTAATATTTCAGATACATGTTAGCTTTTTTGGCTAATTTATGATTTTTTTCAGGTGTTTTTTTAGGCTATTTGGGGGTTTAGCTAATATTTCAGCAACATGCTAGCTTTTTTGGCTAATTTAGGTGTTTTTTCTGTTTTTTAGGCTATTTCGGAGTTTAGCTAATATTTCAGATACATGTTAGCTTTTTTGGCCAATTTATGATTTTTGTCAGGTGTTTTTTTTAGGCCATTTGGGGGTTTAGCTAATATTTCAGTTCTATTCTAGCTGTTTTGATAATTCGGATTTTAGCTAATATTTCAGTAACTTGCTAGCTATTTTGGCTAATCTTTGATTTTTTTCCAGTTTTTTTTCCGACTATTTTGGAGTTTAGCGAATATTTCAGCAACATGCTAGCTTTTTTGGCCAATTTATGATTTTTATCAGGTGTTTTTTTAGGCTATTTGGGGGTTTAGCTAATATTTCAGTTATATGCTAGCTGTTTTGCTTATTTGGATTTCAGCTAATATTTCAGCAACATGCTAGCCATTTTGGCTAATTTGGATTTTAGCTAATATTTTAGCAACTTCCTAGCTTTTTTTGGCTAATTAATTATTTTTGTGGGTATTTTTTAGGCTATTTGGGGGTTTGGCTAATATTTCAGTAACTTGCTAGCTATTTTGGCTAATTTAGGATTTTTTTCTGTTTTTTAGGCTATTTCGGAGTTTAGCTAATATTTAAGCAACTTGCTAGCTTTTTTGGATCATTTAGGTTTTTTTTCCAGTTTTTCAGGCTAATTTGGCATTTATTTAATATTTTAGCTGTCTCTCAGCTTCAGCGTCCTCAGCTATCAACTTCAGTGTTTTAGCGATCTATTTCAGCATATTCAGCTGTCAGCACTATCATCTTCAGACAAAGCATCTTCGGCCAAATTCAGCTCACACCATTCATGGTAGCGTTATCACAGGTAGTGCTATATATCTAGTTTTTAGTTAGTTTAAAGCTAATGATGGTGAAGACGTGTGCTTTACATCAAGTTTTTGCATGACCTAATTAATCGACTAATTGGAAAAAAATAATCAGTCATTAGTTGACTGTAAAAATAATCGTTTTTGGCAGCATTAATAGAAACAGATCTGAAAAAATGGTTAGAATCCAACCTTTTTTTAAGCAGGTTAGTGGGTAATAAATGTAAAAATCAGAGATAAAATCCTCCCCAGAGGGAGGATGGTATCTTCCTCTCATCACACCGTGATGCTGGAGTATTTCCTCGGCTGTGGCAGAAGTAGGAACAGCAGGATCTCTTTCCACTTCATCCGGAGCGGTCCAGCGGTTCCTGCAGCAGCAGATAAGGAGAACAGGACTGAAGCTTCCTGCTTTGAGCCGCTCTGACATCAGCTGCGCTTCGTTTACCTGCAGAATTCTTCATGCAGCAAACTAAAAAAACCAAAATCCCGAAGGATACGACGGGAAAACAAAACAGAAAAGGAAAAACATTTGTGAGAAAATGATTTTTAAATTTTGTTTTTAGCAGATAATCTTTAAAAACCTTAAAGAAATCAATTGAAGTCAGAAAGCAGCTTTTTGATCTGAATATTCAAACTCTCCGCTGACGGTACCGGACCGGCGTTCATCACGCTGGCGCTGACAGCCTCATATCCGATCGTCCCGTATTGACTGACGGATGCGGCTTTAAATGAAATCCGCAGGCGCTTTCCAACCGAACGCCGAATCGATGAGGGAGAGCGTTGTTTATGGTTTTACTCGCACCTCAAACCAATAAAGGTGCAGATGATGAAAGGGGAGAATTAATTGCTCTAGAAGACAAAGGGGGGGGGGGGGGGGGGTGGAGCCAGAGGTGAGCAAAGGTGAAGCGCAGATGGACGGGGAAAAGCTGGAGTGGAGCACTCCTGCACGCTCGAGGGCAAAGCAATAAACGGGCCGCCGATAAAAACCAATACCTGCTTATTAACTTCCCCTCTCTCCTGGCTTGTAAAAAGCCGGTGGAACAATGTTAGTATTGCCCCCCCTCCCCCTCTATCTCTCCATCCAAACCCAAGGCCCTAACAAGGAGAGATGCAATCCGAGTGGAAGGCTGGACAGGGACCAAATTGCAGAAAAGGACGGTGATGTTGGCAGCGGCGGCGGCGGCGTTGGTTTAGAGTGGAAATAGTTGAGTGGCTGCTGTGTTTCCAATGGAGCCAATAAATGAAGGGGGGGGGGTCTTCAAAACACAAAGAGGAAGCAGAAAAAAGTCTTCAGACTGATCTAAACCCAACCGTCAAAACATTATTTTGTAAAACGTACACTCCCCCTCTGACAGACGTGCGGCTCTTTTATTTCTCCATGGTGGCTCCTCGGTCAAACGTAAAATAAGTCAAGATCGACCGTCTGAGTCAGCAGCTCTCTGCTAAAGGCAGCCTAGCCAAAACTACCTAAAGAAAACAAATAAACAAAGCCAGAAAACTAAGACTACCAAGGTCCAACCCCAAACTAAAATAACAAAACCCAGCAGTGGAAGACTTCTGAGGATATATAGGTCAAAAATAGCAATTTTTTAAAGGAAGGATTGTTTAATTAGCATTTATTTAATTTAAAAAAATCACATATTGAAGAATGGTAGGTTTTTTTTTATATTTTTGCGTTTGCTCGTGCCAAAAAAATAGGCATAATTAATATTTATTATTAAAAAACAGAAGGCTGTGAACACAAATTCAAATTTCTTAAAGACTAAAGTAAAACTATGCGGCTCCTTCTAGGTTTTGATCAACAGAAAACGAGGCCAAATGACTTTTACTCTTTCAAAGGTTTCCGACTCCTGTCCTGTGACATTTTTTGTTATTTAAAAAAACTTTCCTTGTCCCTTTTTTAATTATGATTGATGTTTTTAACCAAAATCCCACAACCTATGTCTTAAAGAGACATTTTTCATGTTGATCTAAAGCAAACGTGTCAAACTCAACCGCACAGAGGGCCAAAATCCAAAACACACCTTAAGTCGCGGGCCAAACAGGATAAAAATGTCTTGAACACGCTAAAACAAAATTTTGAAAACTGTAAAAATATAATTTTTTAACATAACAATGAATAAAAACAGGCAGGAATATTATTTCAGAATAAATCAACTTAAACCTTAAATAACTTTCAATTTTTTATTCTCCATAAAAATAGATTTTGTTAAATTATAAAAGTTAGAAATGAGCGCAAGATAACAGCGGGCCACTAATAATAATAAAATAAAATGATCTGAAGGGCCAGATATAATTACCTGGAGGGCCGGATTCGGCCCCCGGGCCTTGACTTTGACACGTGTGATCTAAAGCCTCTGTTTCCAAAATCTCTTCTGAGGGGGCGTGGCTTTTAGAGCTGAGCTGAGCAGCCCCGCCCCTCTCCTGATCCCATCTGATTCTGATTGCTCTGTGTCTCGCTAGCGTAAATCTTACATACATAAAAACGTCAAGCCAGACCGGAAATGTCCAGCCGTATCGTGTTGAGCCGGATGTCACCGAACAGTATCTGGGATAGACTTTAGAAAAAACAAACATTGTAACTAAAAAAAAAATAATAATACATTTGTAAAAACAGACATTGTAAATTTGGACAAAAAAATGAAAATCAAAAAAAACTTCACAGTCAGAAATAAAACTTAAAAATGTAAATATACTTTTAAATAAAAGAAAAGTATTGAAAGTAAACTAATAAATTATAAATATAAAATTACCAGTTAAAAAATAAAGTATCCATTAGTAACAACTGCCTTTTTGAATTTTCAACTTTTTGAGTTCAATGAGCTCAAAGCCCCACCCCCATGTAAAATTAGGATCAAATCAGCAGCAGAAACTCAAAATTGAAACTTAAAAACAAAACTGAAAGCAAAAAAAGAGAAACGAAAAAGGAAAATTGAAAGTGTAAAAAAAATTTAATTGGTAACATTTTAGGTTTTTTTTGTTTAATTCAAGTTTCAAATTCACTTATTTTTTTAAATTTTCAATAATTTCTTAAACTTTACAGTATGTATTTTTTAAACTCCTTTCAAATTTTCTCTTTTTTTTCTTTCAAATTTACAAGCCCGTTTTTCATTTATTTTAAACTAACCCTGAACTCTAATTTTCATCTTTGTTTACAGAAGCCGAAAAAGACAGAGAAAAACACGAAAAAACACATTTTGTTTCTTCGTTATCACGAGAAAACGAAATGTGTTTACATTTCGTTTTCTCGTGATAATGAGAGAAAAGATCTCCTTATTCCGAGAAAAAATAAAATCTGGTTTCTTGGGATAATGAGATCCACTCTCTCATTATCACGTATCTATTGTTCGTCTATAGACGCGTGAATTTTTGCCTATTCTGTTATACGAGACAACAAATTTTGTTTTCTTGTGATAATGAGAGAGTAGATCTCATTATCACAAAAAAAAAGCGGAACTTAAAAAATGATGTATGTTAAAATATTTATTCTATCTGGTCTGATCCAGATGATTGGTTTGATCAAAGCGTCACTTCTCCTTATTTTTCTGGGTTTTTTGTTGAAATTGTTGAATTTCTATAAAATCCTGACAAAAATAGTAAAAACTTCACACATGAGCCACCAGCTGCTCTGTCTAAAAATATCTGCATGCGACAGAAAATACCTGAAATTATCAGGTGAAGGACAAAAGCAGGTAATCCAGGAGAACAACTGTGTGAGGCCAGAACCACTGTGTGCTATCTGCTGGGGGGGAAAGTAATCACAGTCTCAGCATCTTAATAACCTTTAAAAGGTGAATTTATTCAAGAGAAATCTATTTTCATCTATTTTGGATAAAGGCTGGCATTTAAAGAACAGAAAAAAAAATACAATTTCAGGTGTTTTTAAACAAATTAAAGAGAAAAACATGTTTATTTTTCGCTTTGTCAATCCTCTGTTTGGACATTGGATGTGAAGGTAATGATCCACAGCAGATGATTGGTCTGTAATACGTCACCATTTTATTTAATTTTGTCGTTAATTTGATGTCAGAATCTTCATTTTTAGACACTCTTTCATCTAAGGAAGCTTTATGTTTTACATTATATTAATGTCCAGGTGAAAACTGGATTCTGATTGGCTGCTGAGATTCGTTAGAAGTGACTCTGGACCCCTATAGAAGAAGTTCCAACATCCTTACATTTTTTTTCTCTTTATGACCACCTGGAGGGCCGGATGTGGCCCGAGGGCCGGATGTATGACACCTCTGTTTCTTTGATTTTTTTATGGCCCCTTATAAAACTCTAATATTTCAAAATTTCTGTTATTTTATGAAAAACAATTTCTAGATAACGTAACAAATGTCTCACCACAAAAATCTCCGTTATAATCCTTTTTACTGAAGTCTCGGGCGGCCATGATTATTCCATAAATCGACGACTAATTTAATCATCGATTAGTCGTTACTTTATATTAAATGAAGTCTGAGTTTGGTAAAGTTGAAAGTTAAACAGCCGAATTACATAATTATGCAAAATAGTTAAATGAAGTAATTAAGTAGGGGTGGGATTATATAAGTTCACTTCCTCTCTCTCCTTTTTAAGCAATCAATAAAACTGACTTTAGTTAATTATCACAAAAAATGAATGAATCAAATGTGACTTAAGTGTGTTTTATTTTTTAATCAATGCATTTCATTCTTTCTGTAATGAGTTCAATCAATAATGGCATTCTTCTAGCTTTTTGGACTAGTTTGGCATTTATCAAGGTTTCCATGGCTAATTTTGCGTTTATCTAATATTTCCGCTGCATGCTAGCTTTGTTTTTTTATGCTAATTTTGGCTTTTTTTGTTGTTTTAAGGGTAAATTGGAGCTAATATTTCAGCTACATGCTAGCTATTTTTGCTAATTTATGGTTCTTTTTTTTTTTGTTTTTAAAGCTATTTTTGAGTTTAGCTAATATTTCGGCTACATGCTAGCTATTTTTGCTAATTTATGGTTCTTTTTGTTTTTAAAGCTATTTTTGAGTTTAGCTAATATTTCAGCTACATGCTAGCTATTTTTGCTAATTTATGGTTCTTTTTGTTTTTAAAGCTATTTTTGAGTTTAGCTAATATTTCGGCTATATGCTAGCTATTTTTGCTAATTTATGTTTTTTTTTTTTTGTTTTTTAAGCTATTTTTGAGTTTAGCTATTATTTCAGCTACATGCTAGCTATTTTGGCAAATTTAGGATTTTTTTTCAGTTTTCAGGCTATATTGGAGTTCAGCTAATATTTTAGCTACACGTTAGCTATTTTGGCTAATTTTTCAGTTTTTTCTGCTAATTTGGTATTTAACTAATATTTTAGCTAGCTATTAGCTTTAGCATTTTTAGCTATCAGTTTCAGCATCTATCAGTATCTTCAGTAGCCAAATTCAGCTCACAGCATTCACATTAGCATTAATGCTTGTGTGAATAGTTAGTTTAAAGCTAGTGATGGTTAAGATTTGTACTGGATTTGTACATCCGGTTTACGCATGACCTGATTAGTTAACTTATCAGAAATAAGAATCTGTGATTATTCCACTGTTAAGTTAATCGTTTGTGGCAGCACTACTGAAGTCGTCCCTAATGATTCCCCTAGTGGTGGAATTGCACATTTCGGCCATTTTTTTAAATATCTAAACTTTCCACAGAAATGGAAGGGAAACATTTTTTTTTATTTTTTGTGAACGTCCTTATAATTTTTTTCTTTTCGTGGCTGGGCCGGATTAAACCATCTGCGGGGGCCAGATGTTTAACACCCGTTTTTTTTTTTTTTTTACGGCCCGTACTAAAGCTTTAAAATTTCTTTGAATCCAATTTTCTGTTATTTTATGAACTTATTTTTTTGATTAACTTCATAAACAGATGTGTCACCTCAAAAATCCTCTCTATTCGTATATAAACCCAACTTTTTTGACTGAACGGCGGCGTTTCTGTGTGCGGACGCGGCGTTTTCGCCTTCGTCTCAGACAGAGTAATTGCAGGCCATCAGAAAGCAAACACTCCTGCTTTCAGAGTCAATAAAAGTGGCTTCGTCTCCGGCTCTTCCCGCTCCGTAATGGCAGCGCCGCTCCCAAAATCAGCCCGAGAATTAATCTGTGAAATGTAAAAGAAGAGAAATAATGAGTTTCGCGCGCGGCGAGCGAACGCGGCGCCGTCCTTCGCGGTGAAGACGGCGTCTCGGAGAACAACAGCTTTTACTGAAGTCGTCCCTAATGACGGGCTAATGAAGCCGGCGGGGGGGGGGTGCCACATTCTGTCTGGGAAGACACGTATGCGCGCCCCCCCCGACTCTAATGGCTCTACTGAGGTGTAATATGCCCCCCCCTCACAGGAAACAGGCCTCAACGCCCCCGGAGAGATTTGAAGCCCATCTCTGACACCCCCCCACTTTTACACGTGTGGTTTACTACGTTTATTTCTCCTCGTTCACCTTTACCCCCACCCCCCCCCCCCCCACGCCGTGATGAACGCTCGGCGAGCCCGTCAGCCCGCCTGTCAGACGAGGTTGTTTAAGATTCTTCCACTAAATTGAACTCTTTCATTAGAGGCTGACAGATGTCTAAACGCCGCCGCCGTGCTCCCCCCCCACCCCACCCCCCACGCTCACAATCACCCGCCAAGCGCCCATCGGGTTCCTTCTGAGGCCGGGGAGGCAGCACGGAGGGGAGGGGGCGGGAGCTAATTTGGGACGCGTCCTCTAGAGCGCCCTCCGGCTCGGAGAACTCGACTCTTTCATCCTTGTTTTCTTCCTCGTCTCCGTCAACCTCCTGCCTTCCCTTCATCCCTCGCTCGCCCGACTCCTCCATCTCACCCCCCCACCCCCCCCCCCCACGTCTTACTCTTTGTAAGGAAGGATGAAACGCGCTTTGATTCTCCGAGGACGATGAGGTTGTCCCGTCCTCCACGCGGGCCGGCCGGGCCTTTCTCCGTGGAGCGGCGGGGCTTGATAAGCGGCGCTCATTAAAGGCCGCCGTCACACGGAGAGACCGCACACGCTCAGACCGGCGCTCTCCTTACCTTTCGGCTTCGGAGATAATTAGCGACTCCGCGGCGCCGCAATCCTCGCCCGAGGTCGTGTGTTCAAACACATGAAAGACTTTGATCTCCAGCAGGTTAGAAACAGTGCTGATGCTGCTCTGCGATAGCCACGCCCCCTTTGGAAATCTGTGCTTATTAACGCCTTATTACACATCTATGAGGCAGTAAATAATCCTTTTAGGGATTCACTTTGATTCATAGCAGTTAGTTTAGTTCAAGACAGTATTTTCAAAAAGTATTCCTTCCTTTGGAAGTTTCCAGTACTTTTACTCTGTATATTTATCGTAAATATAAGTTATTTTATGAGGTTTTTATGTTTTAGGAAAAAAAAGTGTTCAAACACACAAAATACCTGTTAACGGAGATCTCTCATCGAGTTCTTTTTCCATTCGTAGAGTTTAGTTTCTCATTTTTTGATTGGTTTATTTGCTTGCTTTAAACAGATGGAAAAGTAGCAAATGTTTATTATTTTTTAGAAGACATTGATATAACTCCGCCTCTTTTTCCACTTTTTTGTGGTTTGAATGAAAGTTTTGACGCTTCGATGTGTCCACACTTCTCCCAGAATCCGTTCAGAGGTGTTTGGATATTTGTTCAGTGACCGAGTTCAGAAGTCAAAAACTGATGGAGGCGATTCTCTAAATATTCCTACAAAGCAGGCGAGCGCCCTGCTCTTTATCCTGGAAGTTTGTGTTCATTTGAGTCCAGATGTAACAACAAAAGTTCTTCTGTTCAGTCGGTCCACAGATTATTAGTCTGGATGTTTTGGGGGATGTTTCTTTGTGTTTTGATGCTGTGGAACCGATTATTGCGCCCACTGAGCGTGGTCGTTGATTCAACGCATTTTCACTATAAATAGACGTAAGGTTCAGGCCCCTCCGCGTCACGTTTTGACGTTTTGGGTTTCTGATGTGCTGGCTGGTGCCATTAAATCAGGACTCCCCAACCTCCGGGACGCGATCGGGTACCGGGCTTAGGGTGGCTAGGTATGGGGGCCACAGACGCTGATCTGAGGTCCCCGACCTTCAGGATGTGGACCTGTACCCTGACCTGGTACCACATCCTTCACCGTAAGGGATAGGACTGGTACTTGTACCCTAACCCGGTATTGGTCCCTTGTCTGGTATCGTATCCGTTACTGTGTCTTGAGGGATAGTACAAGGACTTGTACCTTAACCCGGGACTGGTTCCATGTCCGGTACCATGTCCAGTACCCCGTCTTGGGTGTTGAGACCGGTATTGGTACCCTAACCCAGTGCTAGTTCCGCGTCCTGTACCGTATCTGTTACCACATTTTAAGGGATAGGACCGGTACTTGTACCCTAACCCCGTACTGGTTCAGCGTCAGGTACCATGTCTGGTACCTTGTCTTTAATGTTGGGACAGGTACTGGTACCTTAACCTGGTACTGGTTCAGCATCCAGTACCATGTCCAGTACCCCATCTTGGGTGTTGGGTCCGGTACTGGTACCCTAACCCAGTACTGGTTCAGCGTCCTGTACTGTATCTGTTACCACATTTTAAGGGATAGGACTTGTACCCAAACCCCGTACTGGTTCAGCGTCAGGTATCATGTCTGGTACCTTGTCTTTAATGTTGGGACCGGTACTGGTACCCTAACCCGGTAACAGTTTCACGTCCTGTACTGTACTGGAGCAGCTTAAGGGTGTGGACCCATTATTGTTTTTTTTTTTCTTCAGGCTTTATTTTCCTTTCAATGAACAGAAAATTAATCTTTCAACTCTGCAAAAATATTACAATTAATAAAAAACATGGTCAACGCAGACAGGCATGAACCATACAAATATTTGGTTTTACGTATAAAATAGAGACACAATTGTGTTTAATAAAAATGTAAATTTGTTGGATTTAAACTGACAATTTTCCTCTATCGTTCCAATTTAGTTTAAGATTTTTTTTTTTTAAAAAGCAAACACATCACGGGTCCATTCCGTACAGAGATCGAGGTCCTTCCAAAGGGTTCACATACTTTCTCTTGCATCTGTAGGACGAGTTGGGAGTGAGAATGTGTAGGTTGGTCACGTGACTCAAGCGTTTCCTTTGCAGTTTTGAAACAATATGTCCACTTGGATACGCCTCAAAGATGTCTTCCTTCAAGCGCAAAAACTTTTACTGTTACTTGTTATTTAAGTGCCCGCAGCATACCCATAGAAAAAAATGTGTGAACATATTCACTGAGCGGTTGGTGATCATATCGGGTCATCTATGTGACCCATGAAAGTTTATTCATTTTATAGACAGTATCCACCCGTAAGTGCATGAGAAGATCAAAGCAGCAGCTTCCCCTCCTTTGATGGGGTGTGAAGCCCCCCCTCAGAGCCTCAGTGAGGGTCACAGGTTTCTGTGGCGCCGTCCCTCGTGGAGGCAGACCCGCTCGCCGACATCATCCCCACTTCATTAAGCTCGGTAAACAATTAAGCCGGCTCATGTGAGCAGAATGATGGAGGGATTTAGCATTAGCTATGCTGCGTCGCCTCTCCACACTGAACTCCTCTAAGTGTTTAACATAGTCAGCCTGCCTCCACCACCACCCCCCCACCCCCACCATGAATCAATATGCTTAAACGCCGCCACCAACTTACAGAGGAAAGAGGGGTGAGGGGAGTTAATTGAAACACAAGCGATTAATATTTCTTTCGTTAAATAAGCGCGCGCGCTCGGCGCCGGCGCATCGATGAGGATTCGGCTCCTCCTGCGATAGCGTTTAGCTTTCTCCGCAGCAATTACAGCCTTTAATTGAATTGATTTCGATAATGAGGCTCGGTAATGACGCCGCGGAGGAGGCGGGGCTGCGGGATCGCAGACGTTTAGGAGCGCTGCCTGCCGGTCAGCAGAGGTGTAACCTCTCAGCTGGTTGCATGATCGCCTTCAGGCGGTAACCTGATAAACAGAACATCCCATGCTGCATTTCTGCTGTTCTGGATGTTTTCCTCCATCCGTTGGCGCTTCCAGTTCTTGATTGCAGAGGGCCCATCGTGACGGGGCAGTGATAGGTGAGCGAACACACAACACCTTTTTACTTCCATTGATCAGCTTTGATTACATTCAGATGTTATCACTGCGCCGATGTTTGAGCATCAGTATGTCTGTGAGGCGAGTGGACACTCGCCAACCCCCAGGATGCATCTGTGTTTTCTGATGGGAACCTTTATAAATAAAGTTATTTAGATGTTGAATCAAACCGTCAGTAATCGTACGGAGTCGGTGGATTGTTGGTACTGAGAGACATGAAGGTCAAAGCTGTGAGTGTGAAGTCAATGAAGGCATGCTGGGAAATAAAATCTGGGATTTTACCAACGATAAGGAGCGTTTAAACGTAGAAATGCAACCATACAGAGAAGCTGCAGGAAAATGGGGGATAAAAAGGTATTTTCTCTAGGGATGTCCCGATCAGGTTTTTTTGGGCCCGATTCCGAGTCATTGGATTTTGTGTATCTGCCGATACAGAGTCCCGATCCGATACTTTTGTAACACATATAAAACATGAACAAATCGAATAAACAGATTTGTGTTGTCCCTTTTTTATATTTCATTAACCTTCTTTTAACATTTAAAAACTTGAGTGTTCATGACTAGCTCATATAATTAGAAACTGTTATTAGGTTTTTTTTTTTAATTTTATCATTATTTGGGGGGTTTAGATTATGTGATATGTTTTTGAGCACTTAAGACAACACATTTTCGGTTTTATTACCCAAGTAGTCATTTTAATTTAAACTTTTATTTCTGTCAGATAAATAAAGCAGTCATAAAAAGCCTAAAAAAACTTAAAAAAGCTTAAGTTAACCAAAATAGCTAGCATGCTGCTGAAATATTAGCTAAACTCCAAATTAGCCTTAAAAAAATGGAAAAATACTATATTAGCCAAAACAGCTAGCATATAGCTGAAATGTAAGCTAAACTCAAAAGTTGCCTAAAAAACGTAAAAAAGCTAAAGTTAGCCGAAATAGCTAGCATGCTGCTGAAATATTAGCTAAACTCCAAATTAGCCTTAAAAAAACGGAAAAATCCTATATTAGCCAAAACAGCTAGCATATAGCTGAAATATAAGTTAAACTCAAAAGTTGCCTAAAAAACGTAAAAAAGCTAAAGTTAGCCGAAATAGCTAGCATGCTGCTGAAATATTACGATCGAGTCATCCACCATGTAATCGTCCCCGATTTCCGATCACGTGATCGGATCGGGACATCCCTAATTTTCTCTTCTTTTTTTCTGTTTTTCTGTATTTAGTTATATCTCATAAAATTAAAATCAAGTACAATATCTATCAGACTATAAGTTGTTCTGGAGTATGAGGATAGATTCAGACCAATGAGGTTTATATATATCACTAGAGATGACACGAATGCTTAAGATCCGCCATATTGGAAACAATAAGAAACGGTTCAACAGACACAGTAAAATGATCATAAAATGTTTAATTTTGGTCTATAAAGGAAAAAAACTATAATCATCAGAAAAATAATTCCCAGGTCATGGTAATAATGTTTTTTGTACAAAGTGCAACAAATGAATGACTTTTCAAACTTTTTATAAATAAATTGGTTGTGCTAAAACAGAGGTGGGCAGGCTATGGCCCGGGGGCCACATGCGGCCCCCTAAGCTACTTATCTGGCCCTCCAAATTAAAATACATTGACTCAAAAATCCCAATTATTGCTTTATTTTCATTGTATTTCTGGTTTCTTCTCATGAATGGTGTTGTTTCTCTGGCATCCGTGTGTGACTTCTGAGTCAGAAGGTGATTTTTCTGATTTCTTTGAGTTCGCATTTTTCTCTGAAGAACATCAACCCATTGGATCACCAAAAAGAGAACAAAAATCAAAATTTAGAAATTAAAATTCCCAAATTTTATGTTTTTAAATGAATATATGGAATTTTAGTCCAAATTAAAGCATGTTTTTCTCTAAATTCCATATTATCTTTTTAGTTTATGAGGTTCATTACCAAATCTCTCCTTCCATCTGCTCCTTGTCCGGCCTTTATGCCAAATTTTAGAACCCTTTCTGGCCCACAAATCAAAAAGTTTGCCCACCCCTGTGCTAAAAGATCGCTGGTCCTGCCAGAAAACGTGGAAACAGTGAGAAGTCTAAAGCTGCCGTTGACTCTAAATAGAATACAAGATCTGCTTAAACGTTTATTATTGATCTTGTTCAAATGTTTTTTAGAAGTTCTCCTCTAACAGCCAACAGTAAAAATAAAGTTGTGAAATGTCACATTCTTGTGTTTCCAGATCTGTTTGTACGATTGTAGAACAGTAAACAGACATCTATACCATTCCAATATGACGTCCAACTTTGCAACAAGCTAGCATGCTATCTCTAGTGGCGTTACTAAAGATCTCCTAAGTCATTGGCCAAAGGGCGGGGCAAGGCACTGAGAGGTGAATGTCATGAAAGACCTTGTCGAGATAGTTCACTGATTCAAACTTTAAATTTTGTTGACCCTTTTTGAACGTCTGTATCAACATTTTAAGTTGTTTTAATGAGCCTGCCACATTTCAATGAGTTGTTCCGCTACTCTGTACAGTCCAGTGGCCGTTTTAGGCTCAGTTGTTCCACCTCGAGCATGGAGTCTATTCAGGCTGAGGAAACTCAGTGAGCCAGAGCTCAGTCCAATTGGAAACAGAGATCAGGTCAGAGAGCGGTTTCTGGTCCTGGACCAGGGTCCACTTCACAGGGTGTTTTCAGACTGAAACTTTGTTTCCCGTCTCATGTGGGAGGAGCTACTGTCGAGTTTTAACCTTATAGCAACATGGAAGCATTTGAAGAGCTCGTTTACAATTCATGAGGAAAGATTTCTTTATTTTAAAGAGCCCTAGAGAAATATCGGTTATCACTAGGGGTGTAACGGATCACGGATTTTCCGTGGCCCGTACGGATCAGAGGCCACGGTGCGGGACACGTGTGTACCGCGGACCGCTCGAACAACCACCACCCCATACGCGGAACCTCGCGCTAGCATAATTTAACCAATTGTCCGTTCGCATCGAATGGAAGCTCCGTTACGGGCTTTCCGGTGGAATCGCGAACATTTGTATGGCAAGCCAGAGATGTCAAAAATTGACCAGGAAAAGCTGACGCAGAAGTGCCACGTTTTACAGAAAATTATCATTAAAACATTTAAATGTTCCCACAGTTAGTTTCAATAAAGCAATTCATACCCAAAAAATATTGTAACTGTTTTATTTATGATTTAATTTTAAAGGATAATCCAGATAGATTTGGTGTTTTTCAACACTATTCTTAATCATTCTTTTCTCTTAGTTTTTGTAGATTTGGTCTAAAAACATGTAAATGTCATCAGAAACTACATGTTTTAGTATTTTGTTTGTGTTCAAAGTACAAATATGTTTTGTTTTAATAAATAGGCTTCAATGAGCAGATGTTTTGTTGTTGCATATGTAAATATTGTGTGTGTGAGGTACTTAAAATGCTTATTGAATTTATGAGTTAAACTGTTTCCAAAAATTAATTTAGGTTTGATATTGTTTTTTTTTTTCGTTTTGTTTTTTTCTTTTTTTAAATTTTTGTACTTTTTACTGATCCGAAAAATGATCCGAACCGTGACCCTAAAACCGTGACACGATCCGAACCGTGACCTTTGTGATCCGTTACATCCCTAGTTATCACTAGTGTGTATTGGCAAGAGTCTGTCGATACGATATGTATTGCGATACACATCATAGTAGAATACATATCACGATATAGTACCAGATCCAATATTTCCCTTTTTTATCACTTTTTATTTAGGACTTAATAAAATCTTTTTCTGAACATTTAAGCGCCGTTAAGTTACATTCTTTTAACGATCAGAACATTAAGCATTGAAGTAATTTAGAAAAGTATTTTTTCAACACTCAACTTTGTCGTATTTTCGCAACTGAAAGTTTTTCAACATGGGAAAAAAAAGATTAAATTCGTCTGAAACCATAAACAAGAAACTAATAAATATATGATGCAAAATTTATTTTTTTAATTAAAATATAAGTCACTTCTAAGGATAAGTCGCACCCCTTGCCAAAAAAAAATGCGACTTATACTCAGAAAAACAGGGAAACTTAAATAAAAACAAATTACTTTTTTTTTTTTAATGATTTTAAAGCTGCTACATGATCTTATAAATGTTGTTAATGCTTATTAATTTTGTCCTCTTCTAAATTAGTTTAGTTTAATTGGATCATTTTCTTCAACTCGTGAGTGACTTGGCTCTCCAATTTCTGTACAAATGTTCCTGATTTTGGATCAGAGCCTGGCCGGGACGGGAACTCAAACGGCTGGAAGTTCTCAGAGAGTTTATATTAAATTCTGCCTGTGGATCCATAATCGTCATGTCAACGTCTTCGCCAGCAAACCAAGTCCCAAAGCCATCCCGAGACGGAGCAATATCGACTCCCTCCAAACGGATTTGGTTTAACATCAACATCTGGGTCTCTGTGAGGCTTTGATCGCTGCCAATGAGAGCTGCACTCTTTAATCCAGGCAGCCACACATGAGCCGGATATTATTAATCTATTTAAAATTCATCGGAATCTGAAAACGGGGATTTCAGCATAAAGGAGCAGAAGTGAGTTTGCATCAGGAAGGAAGAACGACGGAAAATCGTTCCCACATGTAAAAAGGGTGAAAACAAAAGAAATCTGAGGGTCACAGAAGAGTTTTGGGGTTAAAATCAATTCAAATGACAATATTTTTGTGTGTAAATAACTTTTCATTTAATAAAAAAAAACACTTTTAACTATATTACTAACAGAGACTGTGATGTTTATAGCTCTCTGCTTATTTTGTTGTTTGTTTATAGGCTTCCTTTAGGGTCATTTTCACTTGTACAATTTAACATAAATTAAGTTTAAACTGGTTTTAATGCCATTTTAAGTTAAAAATGCATTAAAATAGAAGAAAGCTGCAAGAAAAATGTTCAGCAGCTACATACTAAAGACAACATGATTCACTTTTCCCTTAATTTGATACAAATTTCATTTTATTTCTTTAATTTGTAATTTTGTTTTTGAGGGGGCATGTTTTTATTTCAATTAAATCAATATATGATGAATGCATATCAAAAAACTACAACAACTGCCTTGGAAAGAATTCTTTTTTGAATTTGCTAATACGTAAGTAACAGGGGCGGAGCTAAAGGAGCAGCTGCCCCTCCCCCAAAAAGAAACTTTGCCCCCCCCCCTAATTTTTGAATATTAGTCTCATTTTTCGCCAAGGATTAAGAAATCATCAATTCAAGTTTTGTTTAATAATTGCAAAAATAACCTTTTTAAACCAAAATAAAATCAATAATATTAATAAAATTGTTAAAAAATTCCTATTTTTGACCCTAACAAAGTTTTTGCTCCAGATAAAATGTTGTAAACCGAGAAATAACTATTTTCTGATGATTGTGAACAAATTGAGAATATAACATTTCTGGTTATTAAAGACTTTTTTATTTATTTCTTTTTTGAAATAAAGGTTGCATGTAGAAGTTTGAAATGAAAGATCAAGAGATCTGCTCAGTTTAACCCTTGAGAGCTCACAGGGTCTAGTTTTTTAACATTTATAGATATATTTTTTTAGTTTTTATATTTAGCTGCTGTTATTTGCTGTTACTCAAAATGAAAAAGCAGACAAAAAAATGTCAAATAATCTTTAAAACCACAAAATAAATTTGGTTCGATGGTTCTCCAGGGTTAAACTTCATTAAAAACACACAGATTGACAGTAATTTTGTGGATATTTCAGATGTTTTCAGGAATTTTCGAGACTGTATTTGTGTTAAATCACTGTTGACTCATTTTGTTCTTAATTCTGTTGAAATATTCATATTTACTTGAATTTTTGAGGAGTTTGAGGATCATCAGGTAATGCGGTGTAACGTGTCTGCGGAGCCTGTAGAGGTGTTTCTACAGATGATGTCTGTCTGGAGGTCAGACTGGTGCTTCACGCCTTCATGGGTGCTTTTGCCTCACAAACACAGTGTGTTTGTGTGTGTGTTTGTGTGTGTGTGTGTGCGGTCTCGGTGGCTGATATTGAATCCCGACAGCGAGCGCCATCTGTCTGACTTTGACCCGGCGGCTCACCGTCACACCTCTAGTGAGGAGGGAGGGGCGGAGCGAGCCCGTTGGCGTTCGAACCGCCAGCGCCGCCGGCAGCGGTGGGCTCGCCGCTCTCCGCCCCTCCCGCTCGTGTCGCTCGGCTCCAGGTCAGGGTGACCTCTGACCTTTAAAGCATCGGCGAGTGGGAATAATGTCAGCCCACGGGCTCCGCTTAACATTTAGGAAGGGTCGCATCTCCTGCACCTGATGCACTCACGGGGGGAGGGGGTGCATTATGAACCGACCCGGTGGGGGGGCGGGGGGGCTGAGCGCTGGTCTTCCTGCTGGGATTTTCTGAACACGATGAGATCAAAACAAGGGAAGGGAAGGGAAAGGGAGCAGCGAGCGGCTGACATTTTATCAGCCGGTCTGACAGACAGACACCTCTCTGAGGGGGAGGGGGGGTTTTCTTTGACTGGAAGGTCATAAAATCCATCATGGCTGCAATATACTGTAATGCAGGTCTGAAGGTTTCACTCACGTGGTCTTCATTACCGCTTTCACAATATCCCGATACAGTATTGCGATACAGTTTCATAAAACATTACGATACTGTGTTGCGATACAGTAACGCAATAAAATATTTCAAAACAATATCGCGATACTATATCACGATACTTTACAGTATCACGATACTGTATTGCAACATTGTATCGCAATATTGTAATGTGATATTTCATTGCGACATAGTATCCTAATATAGTAACGTGATATTTTATTGATTTTATTGCAATACCATATCATGATACTGTGTCCCAATACGGTATTGCAGTACTGTATATTAATATGGTATTTCAACACAGAATCGTAATACTGTATCGCAATACTGTATCGCGATACAGTATCATAAAACTGTGCAATACTGTGTTGCGATACAGTAACGCAATACAATGTTGCGAAACAATATTGCGATACTATATCGCGACACTTTACAGTATCACAATACTGTATTGCAACATTGTATCGCAATATTGTAAAGTGATATTTCATTGCGACATAGTATCTTAATATAGTAACGTGATATTTTATTGATTTTATTGCAATACCATATCATGTTACTGTGTCCCAATATGGTATTGCAATACTGTATAGCAATATGGTATTTCAACACAGAATCGTAATATTGTATCGCGATACAGTATTGCAATACAGTATCATACAACTGTGCGATACTGTGTTGCGATACAGTAACGCAATACAATATTGCAAAACAAAATCGTGATACTATATCACGACACTTTACAGTATCACGATACTGTATTGCAACATTGTATCGCAATATTGTAATGTGATATTTTATTGCGACATAGTATCCTAATATAGTAACGTGATATTGTATTGCAATACCATATCATGATACTCTGTCGCAATACTGTATTGCAATACTGTATAGCAATATGGTATTTCAACACAGAATCGTAATACTGTATCGCGATACACTATCATTGTATAATGTTATGATATAGTATCACAATACTGTATCATGTTACTGTGTCACGATACAGTATTGCGATATTGTATTGCAATATAGTATGGCGATAGTGTATCGGGGCTGCACGGTGGCGCAGTGGTTATATTCAGATCTAAAACAAGTCCAAGTTAGATCCAGTCTATGACATCTAAATAACAGTCTAGTCTAAGTCAGATCTAAAGTCCCAAGTTGTTGCTTTGCTAGTCGTCACACGACAGTGATCCAATGAAATGCTAGCTGTCTAAAACTCGGATGCACGTTGAAAACAAACCGGTCCAGACCGTACTACTCAATGGAAACCAGGCTGATTATTCCCGAGATTGCTCCGCCCACTTCTGACAAACATTAAGTTTTACTGCGATCATTGATACATTTGTTGCTTATTGATACATAAAGCTGACTCCAGAGTACAATCACTGCAGTCCAGTAATTATGAGCGCAGCTATTTATAGCAGGTGAGTAATAATTAATGGCTTCTCCGTCATTGTTGAGCAGCTGTTGTTCTGGTTATTAGCGCCGTGAGGAGGGGGCCTTTCAGGTCGCACATGAATATGGAAATGCAATCATAATCAACTTCCAGAGAAAAGCAGCATATCTGTGTAATAAAGACGTTTAAGTGCTCTGAAGATAAAAGAACAAATGATGACACTTAAGGAGGCTCTCCGAGCTCGGACCAACTTTTCCTGCGTTTGTAATCAAACACCGTCGGTTCGCCGCCCGGAGAGCGTTCCGGATGTTTTCTCCAGCAAAGCCTTTCAGGACAGAGCAGGTAAACAGGAAGTAGAATTTTTCGGGTCTTTTTTCTTGTGTGTGCAGCCGGGTTCCCGCTGAGCGCATAATAAACGGCAGACTGCGGCCTGCCAGGCGGGAAGAATCGGCACCGAGGAATCGTGGGATACTGGAGGAGAGTTTGCGCTTTGCCGGTCTCGGCGGGAGCCTGCCAAGATCAAACATGTCGACGGCGCCGCTGCCCGCCGGGCCTTGTGGGTAGACAGACCTGAGGAGGAGATGCCTGAAAGGCAGACAGTATTTTTGTGTGAGTGGGAGGATTGTGTGGCGGCGTGTTTCAGGAGTGAACGGCGGCGGCGGCGGCGCTGGATGCTGTCAGGCCTTTTGTTGTTTTTGTTTTTGCCTTCAGAGGACACTCTTTGAAATGGATTAACACAAACCGACTCGATGTGGCTTCCAGGTTCGCTTTGACACGACTTTCCTCCGTTTGATGTGACTTCAACCCTCGCCGCCGAAGCCGCCGCGGCGTCCCCGCCGTGGCCTCCCCGCATCTGTCCTTGTGTCACTGATACTGTACGGACGCCGCCGCCCCAGTTTCCCCATTGAAAGCCTCCGTTCCTTTCCTCTCATTCGTCTCCCTCCGCCGTGACTGCCCCCTACAGGCAGGCTTTGGAACTGATCAGCTGTGAGAGGAAGGAAAAAAAAAACCCCGACTAAAGGTGATAAGAAAAAGAGCAAGACGAGGGGAGAGTCTGGATAAAGGTGTGTGATAGAATTGGAAGATCAAAGCCCTCTGTCACCGCCTGACTGAGCCCAGGGGTGTAATGGGTGAGACACGCTCTCGCACAGACTCCCTCGTACACACTCGCAGCTGGTATTTGACTCCGAGTGTGATTGATACCGGGCTAGATTTGGAGAATCACTGTCATTCGTCTCTCCGCAGATCAAACAGCCACATAATCTCCCATAAAAGAAAGAGAGATGGAGGGAATAAAAGGGGACAAAGGAGGAGAGTTTGAGAGCGGTGACAAAGCCCTCTCGTCTCGCCAAGTGTTTTTGTGTTTTTTTTTTTTCTTCTTCATAAAAGCAGACCCAACACCTTAAGCACACATCCATCACTCACCTCCATTTAAGCGTCAGACGCAAGAGAGACGAACGGCGGCTTCAAAAGACGGGTCTGTCTTTATCTGGATATCAGATGTTTGAATTAGGAAGGCATGTGTTGCATCAGAATGAGCCGGAGATGCATCAGCCTCCCAGGAAAATCTCTGCATCCTCTTCTGTCCTCCTGCTGCAGAACAATCGAAAGACGAACCATCAAGTTTTAGCCCCAAAAATACCTTTACTCACTTCTGGAAAATCAAAGAATAAATCAGAATGTGAAGTTTCACTAAGATTCATTAAATTATTAACTTGTTTAGTTTTCTTGAAGAAAAAAAAATCTGGTTTAAGCAACAAGAACGTAGCAAGTAACAAGAATGACACTCGTTTGATTCCCAAAGTTTAAATAAAGTTTTAACGTTCAGTCAAAGTCCGGAATCACATGTCCAGGTCAAATTGAAAGTCTTTGACTTGAAGTGACAAGGTAATTTCCAGGACTAAAGTCATTGAAGCAAAAGTTTAAATTGTAAAATGAAGTCTTTGATCAAAGGTTCCTGTCAAATATAAACCAAGTCTTTGAGAATCAAGTCCAAGTCTAATTTAAAGCAAGTCCAAGTCAGATCTGAAGTCTTTAATCACAAGTCCTAGTCAGATCTTAAAGAAGTCTTATTCAGATTTAAAGTCTTTAATCACAAGTCTAAATCAAATCTAAAGTGTTTTTTTTTTTTATCACAAGTTCCAGTCAAATCTAAACCAAGTCTTTGAGAATCAAGTCCTGGTTAGATCTAAATTTTTGATCACAAGTCTTGGTCAGATCTAAAACAATTCCAATTTAGATCTAAAGTCTTTGATCACAAGTCCTTGTCAGATCTAAAAGAGGTCTTTTTCATATTCAAAGTCTTTAATCACAAGTCCAAGTCTGATCTAGAGTCTTTGATTGCAAGTCTAAGGCAGATTTAAAGTCTTTAAACACAAGTCCAAATCAGATCTAAAGTTTTTTTATCACAAGTTCAAGTCAAATCTAAACTAAGTCTTTAATTATTTAGTCCCGGTAAGATCTAAATTTTTAATCACAAGTCCTGGTCAGATCTAAAACAAGTCCAAGCCAGATTCAAAGTCTTTGATTGCAAGTCCAAGTCAAATCTAAACCAAGTATTTAAGAATTAAGTCCAAGTAAGATCTAAATTTTTAATCACAAGTCCTAGTCAGATCTAAAAGAAGTCTTTGTCAGATTTAAAGTCTTTAATCACAAGTCCAAATCAGATCTAAAGTTTTTTGATCACAAGTTCCAGTCAAATCTAAACCAAGTCTTTGAGAATTAAGTCCAAGTTAGATCAAAATTTGTAATCACAAGTCCTGGTCAGATCTAAAACAAGTCCAAGATAAATCTAGAGTCTTTGATTGGAAGTCCAAATCAGAACTAAAGTCTTTGATCAAAAGTCTAATTCAAATCTAAACTTGGTCCAAGTCAGATCTATACCAGGTCCAAGTTAGATCTATACCAAGTCCAAGTTAGATCTAACTTTTTGATCACAAGCTCTGGTCAAATCTATTGATTCCAAGTCCAAATTAGATTTAAAGTATTTGATAAGAAGTCAAATTCAAGTCTAAAGCAATTCCAAGATTGTGTTCAGATTTAGATGAATAGATTTTTATTGGAGAAAATTCTTTTGATGTTTTTGTTCACAGTTTGACTCTGAAGCCGTTTTTGTTGAGTTACCTGAGTTCCTGATTCAGGAAACCGGTAGTTCAACCGTCTTCATGCTACAGTTTCGGTTCAGCTGCAGTCTTTCTGTGTGAAGTTGGTGCGTGGGGGTCGGCCCGCCCCCCCCGCCTTTGGAAGACCGGCATGTTGGATTGATTGGAAACACGCTTGTACTTCTCCTCAGCTGAGTACCTGAACATACTGAACGAGCTGCTTCTTCCTCCAATTGATTTTTCTCCTCCCTGGTGGCGTTTTCCAAAGCGACAAAGCCAGGATTCAGTCGGCTCAAAAAGCAAATAAGTGGTTGAGGGAGGGAGAGTCACCCGAACATGCGCACCTCTGTGGGATGTCGCTGCACTCCCACCTTCAAAAGATCTTTGTGAGGTAATTAGCCCGACCACAAGGAAGTCAATCTGATAGCTCAGAACACCTTAGAAATTATGGATTGGATGACATTTCTCTGTAGGTTCCACAGGCTCTCCAGATTTTGAAGTTTTATTCGGTTTCTAACAGAAGGATGAACCAGGAGGCGGTGTGGACATGTGGTCAGAATGCCTTCAGGGATGCTTCCCGGTGGAAGTCTTTTGGTCATATCTCAGTGGAAGCGGGCCTCGGGATCGACCCGGACAGATTGTCTCTTTCAGCTGACCTGGGACACTGCTGTGTTCCCATTAACCGGTTGGAGGAGGTGAATGGGGAGGAGGTGTGCTGCTCACAGGGTAGTGCATGAAGACTGCCTTTCTGTGTTTTTATCCTTTAGTCTGGTGAAAAGACTTGAATGATGACTCGGCTGAGTGGGACGACCACCACACTTTCAATCTGGTCACATGCGGAGAACCGTCGACTTTGGACCCATATCTAGTTATATTTCTCAGTTTCTCAGCTGGAAAAATAAAGTCTTTTTGTTTAAACGTCTTTGTTTCTGTCTACAAAAGCCCGACTAGTTAGCATCATTTGTGAGATTTTGGTGGTTGATTGTGGACGCGGAGTCTACGGTCGACTTTTTAAATTGTTGATTAGATTAAAAGGAGATACCATTTGACAATAGAAACTACAGAAGATAAAAGTAATCTGTGATTTGTCAATACCAATATTTACTCCACGGTCAACAGGTCAACACCGGTGCAGGTGCAGTTTTTGGTTGTCCGAGTTCGTGAAGGGTCATGGACAGTAGTGGTAGATGTTTCTTGAAATTCCCTTGAGGCTTGTATGACCACTTTACGGGACGTCATGAGAATAGAACATACAATTGTCATGCTAATGGAAGTAATGTATTGGGACAGGTGTTGTACTGTGCCCTTATGCCACGCTCTAGTTATTACTAAGGTGTGAGTACTGGACCCTTAGTGACCACACGGTGTATGCCCGTGATACTTAAGTATTTGTAGGATGTCCACATAAACTACACTCTGTTGTTCGATTGTCTAATGTCTACGACTGGATTGGGCCAGTGGGCCACCTTTGTGCCCCTCAAAGGTTTTTACCCGCTCGTATCCATCAGTAAGGGCAGTTGGGACTACCTGAGGTTTGAGTAATTGTACTTACGTGGGAGTCCACAACCTTTCTATGTTTTAAAAATGTTGAGATCAACATTTGACTCCTGTGTATGTTTTTGTCAGAGCACAGAGGAATAACATCTGGAGTTCCCCAGGACTCCACTGTGGGCCCTCTGCTTTTTGTGTTAACATGAGTTTATGTGAGAAAAATATACAGAACTATGCAGATGACACACAAGTCTATATGTTCTAACCTGCTGGGAAACAGATATTTGTTATCATTAGGTGTTTTTTATTGATTAATAACATTTGAGTAGTTCTGTCTTATACATCCTAGGCTCCACCCTCTTTCTAGTGCTTTAGTAGGGACCCTTAAAAGCAAAAATTAGCCTCCTGTGAGTGAGGTAGTCACTGGTGAAGGGTTTTTTATCCTAAATTAAGTTTTCTTTTATACCACGTTGCAATTTTATACTTTATGAACACACTGGTGAATGCATTGTCACATTAATCCTCATGAAGCTACAGACCAGTTGGAACCAGTTAGAGGGAGCTTCAAAGACCTAATCGGTTCTTTTCCACTGAAAAACGAAGCCATAAATTATCTTGCTGGCAGTAGGAGGGGTGCGGAGACGGACCAATCAACATGCAGGTTTGGTGAAGACGACAATTTAAGATATTAAAGACCTGACGGGACCTGTGGTCACCTATGGCCCACCGAGGGTCACCTGGACTCCAGAGTTACTCTGATGTAACCTCACGCTGGCTACTTCTTAACGACAAACAAAAGTTTAATTTAGATCAAGGATGGGCCTCGAGGGCCACAGTGTCTGCATGATTTCCAGATATCTAAGCCTTAATTAAGTGTTAAAATATGCAGGAATGCGACCCTTGAGTTGCCTATCCCTGATTTAGTTTCTAGAAAAGAATCTGTCTATCCCGGCTCCGAAATTGGCCAATTGCGAGTCCTTGTTTGGGCAGTAAGAGTTAGAGGGCTGCAGATGTTAGTGCTAAACGAACCATGTTTCTTAGCCCTCAGTCAACACCTTTCAGCTCTAGCACTCGAGTTCTAGCCTCCTAAACCTTTGAGGCCCTGCCCTCCCGTTAACAGGTTTAGGGTTCTGAAGCGGACTTGGAAAAACTCCCGCTGGTTCATGAAAAGAACACGCTGGGATTGATTTCCTGAACAGCTCTACTCTTTTCTCAGACATAGAAATACAACAACCAGGTCAACTCTCCAAACATATTTGGATGTGATGCATTTAGTTTCTGATAAATCTCCTCTGTCTTTGTAAACAGCTGCATGGACTGCACTACAGATCAAATGTTTGCTTGTATTTATGAATATTTAAAGGTTTTCTTGTTTTTTCCTCTCATTCTTAGTTTACAGAATCTGTGTTCATCGCTGTTCTCCTTTAGTTTGATGTCTTTAGTCTTCCTAGCATCTGTAGAGAACTTCTTTAGATGTTCACATCTTTCTAAGATGATTTTTACTCTAGAGATGAAAAAAACGGAACCAAAGTTTCTCTAGTCTTTCATTTCAAAGACGGGAATTATTAGCAGGATGAAAAAAAAGAAAAACATTATTTGTACTGTTTTGATCTAATGAATTACATAAAACTAGAAATATGAAAAACAGATCAGTTCTTATTTTATTGCACTCATCTATGACTCGTAAAGGAAAATGTACTGACGTTCTCCTGTCTTTCCTCCACAGATGCATCACCCTATTCAGATGAAACCTGCAGACAGCGAGAAATCCAACGGTGAGTGGCTCCGCCGACAAAAGCACACGCATCAGCGGGCTGACGCCGCTCTCTGAGCGTCTGCTGCTGCTGCTGGGAGGAGGAGGAATTCTGGTGTTTCTTCTTGTTTTCTCTCGTATGTGGGATGAATTATTTAGACTCTTCCAGTGGAGGTCAGAGGAAGTTGAATCGTTTTAGCCTCATGCTGAACCGGCGTCCTTCCCTCGCCGCCGCCGCGCGCTCAAACAAACGTGGACTTCACTGTATACACACATACACATAAAAAAAGACCAGCAGTCCATCCAGAAGAACACATGCTGCAGATCCAGCTCTGGATTGATTTCCGGTACTTTCCGAGGAGACGTTACAGGAAGTGCTTGTTTAAGTGACACATCTGCCATTATTTCCTGTTAATGAACCAGAGAAACGGGATTCCTGGTCTTTGCTTCCTTGGAGAAACTGATTCCCTTTTATAGTTGGTTACTAATAATTTGAATTTTAGGAATTATTTGACATTTGATGCACATCGTCGTGTCTGTTCACAGATCACAGACCGGTTCTCTGGTATTCAATATTAGTGATTTATTGTTAAATATTTGCTTTACCAACAAACACTTTAATTTCTACAAATGCTGGTTAAAAAAAAACATAATTTAAGTCATAAACTGACTAATAAGATGACTTAAAGCACACGTGTCAAAGTCAAGGCCCGGGGGCCAAATCCGGCCCTCCAGGTAATTATATCCGGCCCGTCAGATCATTTTATTTTATTATTATTAGTGGCCCGCTGTTATCTTGCACTCATTTCTAACTTTTATAATTTAGACAAAATCTATTTTTATGGAGAATAAAAAATTGAAAAGTTATTTATTTAAGTTGATAGTTATTTGAATTATTCCTTCCTGCCTATTTTTATTCATTGTTATGTTAAAAATGTATATTTTTACAGTTTTCAAAATTTAGTTTTAGTGTGTTCAAGACATTTTTATCCTGTTCGGCCCGCGACTTAAAGGTGTGTTTTGGATTTTGGCCCTCTGTGCGGTTGAGTTTGACATCCCTGACTTAAAGAGTAACACGCATTAACCCTTCAACTGCGTGCTCAATCAAATGGCGGGAACATTTAGAAAACATGTTTTAATAAATATCTATTGTGTGTATTACTCCTTAAGATACGGAAACTCAAAAGGGACATTGAAGAAAATAAACCTGAGATTTAAAAAAAAATAAATCGAAGTTAAAAAAAAAAAAATGGGGAAAACTTTTTATTTCCTAAAAGCTAAAGCAGAAAAAATCTAGTTACCGACTCATGCGCACCAGGTAATTTTTTTTATTTATTTTTTTTTACTTCAAGCTTTAGAAAAATAAGATTTTTGCAGTTACCATCTGATGTACACCAGCTACCAAACACGAACCTTTTTTAGTCATAAAAAAAAAGTGAAAAAAGATATCTGGATAGTGACTGATGTGCACCAGTTAGTAACTGGATTTTTTTTTTTACTTCAATTTTTAAGGAAAGCTACATGCTAGCTATTTTGGCTAATTTAGTATTTTTTCAGTTTCTTAGGCTAATTTGAAGTTTAGCTAATATTTTAGCTACATGCTAGTTAGTTTGGCTAATTTGGGATTTTTTCATTTTTAAAGCTAATCATGGTTAAGATGTTTGCTTGACATCCAGTTTGCATGTGACCTGATTGGTCGACTAATCGGAAAAAATAATCTAAATAATTAGTTGACTATTAAAATATCGTTTGTGGCAGCACTATTTTAAATTGTCAAAAATTTGGCAACAGTCAGCAATTTTAAAGCCCCATTTGAACAGATAAAAAAACAAAATAAAGTTGATTTACTGTTGTGCTGCCCTGTAATAAAAGTGGGCGGAGCCTGTTGGCGTCCTGCATCCACCCTCCAAAACGTTTGACAGCTTTCAAGCCTTAGGGGTGTGGACTTCCAACAAGCTCACTCCTGATTGGCCAGAGTGGTTGCCATAGTGATCCACCATTTTTGCCACACAATCGCTGTTGACTGACATCTGGTTCCAATATGGCGGCGTCCATATTTCGAATACGTAATTTGACTCGTTTATTCTGATTTGATTCAAGACAAACTCAATACTCCACAGATCTGATGCCAGTTTTTAATTACATTCTATTGCATTTATTTCCTGTTTATGTACAAACACTGATGACGCCTCCTTTGGTTTCCATCTGTAACATCTGATGCTCGAATAGTGGCGTCCCTCCAGACCTTTTTTGTCTTTCGTCTGGAGGTACAAACCCCGACTTTTAATGGAAAAGCTGCTCCCAAAGACACCAAAGTATTTTCTTTCTGGTTCCTGAAAGTCGCTGCAGTTTCCTTTTATGCGGAGCAAAGGATGTGGAACCACCTTCAGACGAGTGTAATGACCAGGAACGGGAGCAGATGTTCTGGATGGATAATCAGCGGACCTCAATTTGGCCCGTCCTGCAAAAACAGAGAGATCACTGGCAGATAACTGATACTTTTGGCAAATTAAACTTGAATTATTTGGATGACTAAGTGGGAAAATGTGGAGGAGGCGACCCTTAAAGCCGAGCGATTGAGCAGAATGTGGAAATCGAAGGGCTGGATTTGAGGGGGGATCAAAAGTTGTTCGGAGGGGTTTCCGCAGGGGCTCCTGCCCGACGAGGCGGCGGCTGACGACGAAGCGCTCGGCGGGAGCAGAGGGGGGAGGCGGTTAAATGACAGCATCCTGGAGGGCAGCGCGGGAGTCCTTATAAAAAGCCATCATCCGCTCCACTGAAATACAGCCAAATGTGACGTTCTGAGACATAACTGTCAGGGCAGGGACGGTGGAACTTAATAAAGGAGCCGGGACGCTGAAATATGGAGCGGGCGGCGCGACACGCATCCATCCACTTAACAGTAACGGCCTTCAATAGAGTCGGATTTGCTTTAACAGTGACGAATGGCTCCTCAGAGCTTTATTAGTTTAGCGGCGTACAGTAACAGAGAGGATATTTCTCCTCCTCTTTAAGCCGATGTCATTCTCAGTTTTTTCAGAGGGGGGGGGGTTCTTCAAACTCTCCTAGTCCCTCCCAGAATACAAAGCCTTTATGAGCCTTATCGCCCGACCGCCTGCCGAAAAACAGAAACAGTCAATTGCAGCGATACCGCCCCCCCCCATCCCTCCACAGACGCAGAGTAAATTAATTACATTGCTGTTAGACGTGTGGTAATCATCCTCTGGAGTGATGCTCGCTCTGTGTACAGAGGAGTTACAGCTTTTGGAGACGACTCTTATCTCAGTTGCGTATCCCCACGTTTTTTTTTTTTTGCACACAAACAATCCGAACAGCAAAATAAACAAGTGCACTATTGATTTCCCAGAGTGCAACCGACCGCTTATCTCTTTCGCCTCGCGGTAAGAGCTGACAGTTTCCTCATTAAAAATGAATTGGATTAGCATTACATAGAACGTGGGGGTAAAGAGCGCTCGCGCTCCCCCCCCCCTCTCCAGTTCAAAGTTAACCTCGCACGCCCGCCGAGGGAAGCGGACGAGCCCTTCTGCTGCCTTTTCCTGGAGATTGCACCTGAGACGGCGGGATTGGGTCATTTGGGAGCGTCCCGGGGAGATCAGAGGCTGACTGATGACGGCGTGATCCAACGCTCCAAATCCACCTTTTGACACGTTTTTCCTCCTGATTCCTTTATTTGGACAATCTCAACCAGAATGCCGGTTCACCATCTAAAATCAGGGATTGAGGAATGAGTTTTACTGTGTCTAAAACTACACACAGAGTACTGGCAGATTACTGCATAAATAGATGACCCTGAATGCATCAGTACGATGTCTCCGTTATTTGTTGGTTGACCTAATATTCAACATTTATGCAACTCCCCAAGTTTGCTAATACCTCAAGTGTATCAATAGGACGTTAAACCTTTTCTAAATAACTGACATTTGACAGATGTCTCCAAATGGTCTCTAACCTGTCTCAAATATGTCTGTAACTTTTCTCTAACCTGTCTCAAATATGTCTGTAACTTTTCTCTAACCTGTCTCAAATATGTCTGTAACTTTTCTCTAATCTGTCTCAAACGTGTCTCCAAACTTTTTCTCTAACCTGTCTCAAATATGTCTGTAACTTTTCTCTAATCTGTCTCAAACGTGTCTCCAAACTGTCCCAAAACTGTGTCTTAAATCATAAACAAAAAATTAGTACAAGGAGATAATGTTGTGGTTTAATCCACTGCCATGTGTAGAAATATAACACATGTATGTTCTTCTCCAAGTTTATTAATAACTCTAAAATGTGATAAACTTCTAGAAAAAACAAAGATTTAAATTGAGACTATAGAAGGAAATGCCATGGTAAAAAGGAGAACTAAGTGTGTCAATAGGATGTTAATCCTTTCCTAAATAACTGACTGATGTCTCTAACCTGTCCCCAAATGGTCTCTAACCTGTTTCCAATCTGTCTCCAGCCAGCCTGTAAGCTGCATCAAGCATGTCTGTAACCTTTCTCTAATATGTCCTCAACCAGTCTCCAAACTTTCTCTGAACTGTCTCAAACCTGTCTTCAAACTGTCTTCAACCTGTTCCATAACTATCCCAAACATGTCTGTAATCCATCTGTGGCATGTCTCTAATCTGTCACCGACCTGTCTCCAAATTGCCTCCAATCTGTGTGTCTAAAATCATCAG
This sequence comes from Oryzias javanicus, assembly GCA_003999625.1. Classification (NCBI taxonomy): domain Eukaryota; kingdom Metazoa; phylum Chordata; class Actinopteri; order Beloniformes; family Adrianichthyidae; genus Oryzias; species Oryzias javanicus. Next base: position 13,715,435 of record CM012459.1, read on the forward strand.
TACTGGCAGATTAGATGACCCTGAATGCATCATTGCATTTTCAACAAACTGGAATATGTCGACCATTTGTGTGTTAATGTACTGTGTAGAAATATAAAACATTTATGTACCTCTCCAAGTTTATTAATGATTCTAAAATAGGAGAAACTTTTACAAAAAACAAAGATTTGAACATTTCTGTTTAAAATTTTGGTCAAAAATCTACCTTACAGCTCAAAATCTCAGCTAAATATCACAAATTGTCTGTTAAAAATGAAACCTTGAACAGCATGGATGGTCTCTATCACCACACGCTTGCAGCTGTTGCCAACTTTGTGTTTTAGTTTGAAATATGAATCCATATATAGATGTTTGTTTCCACAGAAACTGAAGCATTTACTTTATTTCTGTTGACGTGTGTATGGGTACTGTCACGTCGGTACATGAACGTCAGTTTTACAGTTTTCTCTGTTTTTCACTGGTAAACTCACCGTGATAGTTACATAATGTGTTTTGTTCAGTTTGAAACCATTTTGTCCCCTCATTTATGTTGTTTTTTTTTTTTTTTTTGTTTTTACTTAAAAAAAATCATCCTTTTGGAAGCAACATGTGATAAAGATTATTATGTAGGTTATGTACTTACATGAAGAGACAGGAGTAAAAAAAACACTTGCCATGATAAAAAGAGGAACAAAGTGCGTTGATGGTATGGATGTTAAATATCTTTTAAATAACTGACATGTGACAGTTATTTGCCTATGTCTGAACTGTCTCTAATCTATTTCCAAGCTGCCTGTAACATGCCTCAAATATATCTCTAATGTTTCTCTTATCGATCTTCAGTCTGTCTCCAACCTGTCTCAAACCTGTATCTTAGCTATCTCAAACATGTTTGTCACCTGTCTGGAACTTTTCTCTAATCTATCTCCAACCTGTTTCCAAATCTTCTCCACTCCATCTATGACCTGTCTCAAACCAGTCTCCAAACTATCTCTAATCTGTCTCTGACTTGTCTGTAACCAATCTCTCACCTATCTTAAAAATGTCTGTAATGTGTCTGTAACCTTTTTCCAATCATCTAAAACCTGTCTCCAAACCTTATCCGATCTGTCTATGACCTGTTTTCAACCTGTCTCCAAACTATCTCGAACCTGTCTCAAACTTGTCTCAACCCATTTGCTCTCCTGGGCTTGTTTACATAAAAGTGGGGTCATCTGGACCCAACATGACACCGCGCTGAACTTTTTTTTCCAATGATTGTCGATCTTTACTGGTGTCAATGACAGACATGAAGTCTTGTCCACCTTTGTCATGGAACGGCTAATGCCTTAATGTAAGGGTGGGGTCATCTGGACCCTGTAAGAGAGTCTCCAACAGTATCTGTAACCTCTCTTGAATTTGTCTCCAAACTTTCTCCATTCTCTCTCAAACCTGTCTCCAATCCGTTTGTGACTTGTCTGTAATGTACCTGTAACCTTTTTCTAACTGTCTCAAACATGTCTCCAAACTTTCTCCATTCTCTCTCAAACCTGTCTCCAATCTTGTCTGTAATGTACCTGTAACCTTTTCTAACTGTCTCAAACCTGTCTCCAAACTATCTCCAATCTGTCTCTGACTTGTCTGTAATCTGTCTCTTACCTGTCACGAAAATGCTTACAATCTGTCTCCAAACTGTCTCCAATTAGTTGAAAAATATTTCCATTTATTGTCTTGGATTTAGCTAAACTAAACTGGAACTGAAGAGAAACCAAAAATGTGAAAATATCAAAGAGAAAAAGTCTGAATCTGTCACATTTCAGTGTCTCCAGCAGGACTGAGATACAAGTTTAACTTTCCAACAGACAGACAAATGTAACTTTACACGTTTGACTTTAAATCCTTTTTTGAAATTTGAACATTTGTGTTTTAATGGACATAATCTCTCATTTACTGATTCAGTTCTGAATGTTTCTTGTTGCTCTCCCTGCAGCTGTTGAAGACAGGAAGTTGTTCATCGGCATGGTGTCAAAGAAGTGCAACGAGAATGACATCCGGGTCATGTTCTCTGCGTTCGGACAGATTGAGGAGTGCCGGATCCTCCGGGGGCCGGACGGACTCAGCAGAGGTACCGGTCGCTCTGACTCCATCCACTCTTTAGCGCTCTTTGTGCGACTTCTTCTTCTTCTTTTTTTTTTGTTTTTGCGCTTGAACAGCCTCCAGCAGCTGCAGTTCATTCACGTTGAAAGATTCAACCTGAAAATCTTCACTTGGCTGGTCGGGAAAGGACTCTGATGCAATGCTTTTTATCCGGAATCAATGCAAACTGGATTATTTATCGCATTTTTAGAGGAAAAATGAGTTTTAAATTGAACTTCTGCAGCTTGAGCTGCAAAATTAAAGGTTTATCTTGAACGCCTCCAGGTGAATGTGATCATTTAACCATAGGATCAGTGATCCGGCTGCAACAATGATTTGTCACCTCCATGTTGCCTTGACGACGAGTACAGCGATTCTAAGAAAATTAAAATGCCAGATTGAAGCCCCGGACTCAGTTTTAAAGCATTATTACGAGTTTGTCAATAAAATGATCGATCATCTGGAAAAGATCTGCTTATTGCCTTTGGGGTCACAGCGTTGCTGGAGCCTATCCTCCGTCCATCGCAGAGATGTAGAAGACTAACATAAGAAATATTATTACATTAACAAACTTGTTACTTATATAATCAGCACTAAACAAAACTAAAGTATCTGATTTGAGAAAGTACAATAATGGCTAGACTTAGCCCTCATCATGATGCCTCCACTGCCATGCTTGCTTGCTTCTAAGGCTGCAGTGATAGTTCTGGCTTCAGCAAAGTGACACATTCTCTTTAAACTAGCGCAATTATTTGATCGTTTACGCAATTATCACAATGACGAGGGATTTTGGCGGCTTTGCGCCGATATGCAACACATACGGTGTTACATGTCTGTGCGTAGGGGCTGTTCTCCACTTTCAGAGTCCGTTAGAATTTTCGCCACTCTTTCCTGTTTCTGTGGAATTTTATTTATTTATTTAAAAGGGACAAGATAAAAAAAAAAACATTATTAGAGTGTCAAATGCAGCCGATGCCATGTCTACAGGCCATCGAGCTAAAAAAAGGTTTGTTTTTTTTTTTGTTTTTGTTTTTTGAGACTTTTTACTTTATTTTCATTTTTTAACAAACAGAACACACACACATGGATGCAAAACACTGTCTCGCTAAACAAAAAAAATAAAAAAAAAATAGAACCTGGGGCAAGTAAACTTGATTTATATACTCAAATTAAGTAGAAATCAATTATGCTTCTCTTAGTTTGAAAGCAGTCCATTTTCTCCAGCATCTTGAAAATAAATGTACTTGAAGTTGTAGAAAGGAGGTGAGTTTTTCCTTCTGGTGAATTTCATCCATAATTTGAAGCAGTTTTTGTTTTGGTTTCATTGTTTTTTTGCTATGTTTTTGTTTTTCTGTAACATCTATTTACCTATTTGTTTCCATTTTTCTATTTTTTCTTAATTGTTGCTTCTATGTTTTATTAATTTGATGTTATTGTTTTTTTTATTTATTTTTTTTACAACTCTGTCTGTTGTTTCTGTTTCTGCTGTTGTGTTTTATCCTTTTTAATTTGTCCTTTTACCACAGATCATCAACTTTTTTTTTTTTTTATATGGACTGAAGATGGAAATTAGCTTGAAAGGATATAATCTGAAATATTTGCATTTTTAAATGTTTTATCAATACATGCTGTCTCTGTCTTAAATAATCAATCAGCAGCTAATTTACTGACCAGGCCCCTAAGAAACAACAAAACATTATCACATAAAATACATAAAATCCAGAATAATTATTACAAAAAAATTGGAAACCAAAGGTTTTAATGTTGATAGGCTTGATTTGACTTCAGTCATTATTTTACTTAACAAGTCAATTGTTTCAGATCTGGGAGGGATTTTATTTCCAGATTTGTGGGTCTTTTACTTTGAAGGAGCTTTGACCGAATGCTGTCCCACAAGTTCGACTGAACAGGAAAATCCAGACATTCGTCGTCTTTTCTGTGAGGTTTCAGGTTTGATCTAGTAATAGTAAAATGTAATGGTAATTTTTAGGGCTGTGGATCGTTGCTTAGGTGGCGATCCGATACGATTCACAAATCAAGCTCAACGATTCACGAGTTGAACCACGATTCTTACTTCTTAATATTATGTTTATTGCTATGTGAATATTTACTAGATGGAGGAAAATTGAAATTATTTGTATTAATCACCAACATTTATGCATTTATTTACAACAGTAGATCAGAATCAACAAAACTGATTTAAAAAAAACCCAAAAAGATTCAGATAGAAAGAAGTTTTGTTTGTCATTTTAAACTTTTTTTGTCAGTCTTCTGGTTGTTCAGCAGCAACATAAACAACATAAAGAGGATAAAAATTACTGCCGTTTTGGATCATTTAACAACAAAACTTAAAAATGTTTCTAACCTTTTTTTTTATCCTCAAAGTTCTTCAATGTGTTTCGGTGCAGAGCCCGTGTGAAAAAGTATTTTTTTCTGCAGCAGAATCATCTGATTCACATTGTTTACATCCGCCTTTCAACAGCGTGAGGCTGTGTTTCTTCAGAATAAGATGGAGTTTAGTTAATTGCATCAACTGTTGAAGAGTTACCATAACCAAAATAATGTAAACACTGAGATAAAGCCCAAATGTTAAAGCTTATTAATTTTTTCAGAAGTTATGTCACTGAACAGAACTTCAGTCTCAGTTTGAACGGAAAAATATGTCTCGCTAGTTTTACTTTGAAAACCGGAAGTTTCTCCGGAACTAAAAAGTGTTTACTTTCGGTTACTAACGCGGCTCTTTCGGCTTTCTTTTAGTTCGTAAACTTAAAATAATACATTAATCTGAATTCCAGAAGAAAAATACATCATTACCAGATAATATTCTGATCATATTTTACTACAATTTACTATATTTATAAAGATCGCAAATCAGCGATCTTGGACGTCGCGAATATTCATACTCTGATTTTCGGGAGCAGATCGCGAATACTCGAGCACCCGGATACTCGTTACAGCCCTAGTAATTTTATATCTAAAATAGACAAAAAAACTCTTTAGATCCTTAAATCCCAGCTGATGGTTTCAGATTCTCTTCAGGTTTTCTGACTGTTGTCATTAGTGGAAAACAAATGAAATCCTCCCGATCTCCGTTGTTCCACAGGAACTCCAGTTGTCCGGTATTGTACCGAGTCTTTTCCCGACCAGCTGTTCCTTTGAAGCCCCCTCACCCCCTGCCCCCCCCCCCCCCCCCCCCGATCTGCACAGAGTCAAATGCAAATGAACTGGAGCCGCTGTGAAAACTCGCTTCTTCCTTTTTCGCTCTATAGATCTCTTTCCCTTCTTCTTTTCTTCCCCCCCCCCTCTCTCTCTCACTTTCTCAGCCCGGGCTCCTGATCGCCCCCTTCCCCCTCCTCTCCCCCGTCCTCGCCACCTCCTATCCGCCGCTCACATCATCATCATCATCATCATCATCCTCCACCCTCAGGTTAAGCCTCTCTTTAAGAGCCGGACCAAAGCTCTTTACTTCCATCTTGAGGCTGAGAGCTTTCAATCCGACCGTCGGCGTGCGGCGATGAGATGCCGTTTGATGGCTTCCTTTGAGGCGCCGCTCGTCATTCACAAAATGCAAAGTCTCTTTATCGTCTTAAGATAAAAATGCAGTTTTCATCTTAATTCTTAGTCATCAGGACATGAAAACCACCAAACGAAGGAAACAAAACCAGACCATCAAATACTTAAAAACAAAGAGGAAACCTTTATTTTGAAAGATCAAAAGCTAATTGGCTGTTTTGGATCTGGGGTAGAAGTTGTCTGACGTAAGAGCAGGCGCCGTCTGATGCTGTTGTTACTTCAGATGTATATCACTGAGGTTTGATGCAAACAGACCGAACCGTCTGCAGAAACGCTGCAAATGTGCTGACTCGGCAAAACCTTGACTGTACATGAGAACTGGACGGAGTGAGTGTGACATCATACGCACCGGTCAGATGTTCAAGAACGCGCTTTGAGAAAACAACGTTCACACCGGTCTGCCGCTACCCGATACTAGCGCATGTACGTGGAGGAAAGAGGAATGATGGGAAATCTGATGGATCTCACTCCACGTTTTTTTCTATCACAGCTCTATTCAAATAAATTTAAAAAAATTTGAAACCAAATTCTGAGTCCCTGATTGGTCAACCTGTACGTTTAGTATATAAAAAAACACTTAAACCTAGCATAGGAATGTGTTAATGCGAGACTTTTAAAGCATTAGCCTACTACGCACAAATATGCGCCTTTACGTTGACTTTTCATTAGAAACTGTTGCTTCATATACTTAGTAGTCAAAACTCCACGCATACATCAGGCGTCTCCATGCATGTATCAAACATTCCTGTGGATAATTCAGACCAATGGGAGCGTTTCTTTGCTCGTGTTGTTTCCTCCCGCTAGCAGAAAAAGTCATCGCGCGCGAGCGCTGGTCCTTCAGGTACGCGTGATGCTAGCGCGCTAGCAGAATGTCAGTGAGTGCGTAACTTTTGGTCATGTGCGCTCCTTCTATCCTCGTGGTGCAAGTTGGAAACTACTTTTGACTATCAGGGGCTTTCTTCTGATTGGTCTATTTTCAGGATGCCGACGCCCTCTAAACCCACGTAGACAGGAAGTTTACGTTATGTAGCCTACCGGCCATGCTGAAACATCGTCGGGACAATAACACATCTACATATGGTAGAACAGCTAAAACTTTAGAAATAAAGATATTTAGAGAAGTTTTAAAATGTCCGAAATTCTGCCAGTTATGAATCTTTTTGGCCCTTTGTTTATACAAGCAAACTATGTTAAAATAGTAACAATAAAAACAGTAAACGTAGACATTTTTTTTTAAGTTGTTTTTTTTTAAATCAGAAGAAAACTCTTTGTCTCCGCCCCTAATCGTCAATCGCACGCGCGCTCGTTGAGATTCTGCTAGCACACATTCTTTACGCGTGAACATCCAGTTTCCACTTTTTTTCGCGATGCGGACGCCGCCATGTTGGAACCAGACGTCGTCGTTTCGCAGTGATTGGTCCGAGTCTGATTGAGTCAACTTTTCTGTGTCAACCGATCTCGCCAATCAGGAGTGAACTTGTTGGAAGGCCACACCCATTTGAAAGCTGTCGTAGGGGCCAACAGGCTCCGCCTACTTTTAGCTGATTGGTCAGTTTATAGCTTGAACTACAGAAAATTTCTAATGAAAAATAAGGTGTTATAATAGCTGTTTCTCTATTGGAGCCAGCACTTCCTGTTTGGACCACCGCGGGGGAGGGGGTCACTCAGTCCACTTCTCATATACAGTCAAATGCAGTGAAAGCTTTCCGGCGCCTCAACAAAAAAAAACCCCAAAGCGGTCAAACCTTTGAAGTTTCTACTCATCCGTCCCGCCTCCATCACCCCCTCCTCCTCCCCCCTCCTGTCGCCCCGTCGTGGTTTCTGTGTGCTGAGGAGATGCAGGGGGCTTTATCTACCTGTCCTCCCCCCACCCCCCCACCCCCGTCATGCAGGTTCCACGTCCCGTCACATTTTTTGCTGTTTCTCGTCGGACGTTCTGGCTGTTTTTATCGTTGACACCAATCCCCCCACACACACACACACCCTCACCCCCTTCACCCCACCCCCCTCAATGTGACTTTTCTCTCCTTCTACCAGAGCCGGTCTTTGCCTCCAGCTAAACGTACTCAGATTCCCATGTTCCCCTGCTTCTTCAAACAGCACCCCCCTCCCTGGCTCCACATCCACCCCGCCTGTCCTAGAAAATTCTCTTGCATCAATTTGTCCTCTTTCTCTCAGACCTCCTCCGTCGGCCTCCTTCCATCTCTTTTGTCTCCATGAATATTTTAAGGAGTGATCGGCGGATCCGCCGATCCGAGCCCGAGGATCACCTGATCGGGTTGGACGCTCTCAGATCCGGCGGGCCTCGGGTCCACCTAGCTTTAAAAGCGCAGAATCAATCAGAGGAGCGCTTTGCAATCTGGCTATTAATAAAATATGGATCACACCACCAGTGGATGGCTGGGCCTGGGGAGCTAGCCTACTTTCATTAAAGGACTGTGTGGATCTCCGCTGACGACAGAATGCGGCCCGTGAGGTATTTTTAGCGATCAAGCGGCGTTCCATCTCTGGAGCGAGGAGAAACAAGACGAGCCAGAAAACTTCTCACCAGCGATACTCGTCAATGAAGCTGCGCCGACGTGTTTCCTCCGACCCACTTTGACTCTGCGAGATGCTGACCACCGTCAAAAATAGAAGATGGAGTCCAGAGGACTAACCCACATGGACGCCAGTCACGGCGTTCTCTGAGACAAACTAGTAAATAAAGCGACCCCGTTTCCAAAGTCAGCTCGCCGTCTTTGGTTGTCAGAACCGCAGAGAGGTTCTATTAGTGTCCAGTCACCAAGACTCCCAAAGCAAATCAGAAAAAGATACAATTATGGTAACGAAGTGGTTCATTTTTAATGTATTCTTTAGTTTTGTGCAAACTTCTACAGTTAAGACAATTTATCTCAATGTTAGTGATCAATAGATTACATCAGATTACATGTCTAGTAGGGCTGGGAATCACTGGGTACCTCACGGTACGATACGCGATACATGGCTCACGATATCGATAATATCGCGATACTGCGATAGTTGGTAAAAATCCTCTCTAATAACTAATATTATATGGAAGAACACTTTTTTTGGGGGGAAATATATCCCCATTTTATTTTTTTTTAGCTTAAACACAATCATAATAAACAACTTATGTCTTATTTTGTGCAACAAATTATAGACACTTTTGTTTAACGTTGCCTAAAATCACTAATACTATAACTTACCACCCATTGAATTGGAATTATTTGTAAAATTCCATGTTAACAATAGTAAACATGATCAGCAGTGCCACAGAAATACTGTTAGCAACAGAACAAAAATTAAATAATTCAAATTGGTTACAGCTATCTTTCGAATAATTCGAATTCTATTATAAATGAGCAATAAACAACTTTAATCTATAATAATTTATACCATTTTTAGTTCTTCAATTAACTAACAACTTCCTTATTTTACCGTGAATTCATGTACTTTATTTTAATTACATTATTTTTAAGTTCATACATCAAATCTGCATTTTTTTAAATCTAAAAATGACTTTAAATTAACATTAGCAAAAAGTTATTACGTTCATTTGAAAAACTTACACCATAAATTTAACAAAGTTACACCGTACACCAGCAGGGTAAATATCAGTGCATGAAAGCGAAAATTCCGACTGGTACCTGAAGTACACACAAACAGCTACGAAGCACGCGCCTCGTTCAAACAGGAAATAAACGATGGCGGTCATTCTAGCGCTCAGACAAACTCACTTCTTACCAGCTGACTCTTCTACAGGTGGATGATAATCGAGAACAGGTAGATATGATTTATACACGCGCTACCGAGCCAGAATCCTGCCGGTGTTTTTTGCTGAATTAGGTCGGTGCGTCGGGAAAATGTGTCCGACGCAGCGCGAGTAACTGCGCATTAGTTCCGCCCCGCGACTCAGACGCAACAGCCTCTTCAAATGAAAATATATATCCATACTTGGTGAGAACCCATCGAGAATCAACCGTGGGACTAAATATCGCGATATATCGCAATATCGATATTTTGGCACACCACTAATGTCTAGTGTAACTTATTCTATAGTGGCTTTCTGGCTAAAGAAAAATAAAATAATAGTATTTTTTTCAACTAAAGTGTCACTAAATTAGCATTTAATTAATTTATATGAGTTAAGTTTATACATTTATGGCTGAAGTGCACCTGGAAGATGAACTTTGTAAAGGTTTTTACATCCCTGCTTACCTGAAGAGGTCTTGTTTTCTCTGTGCTTTCTCCAGAATGCACAGATTTTAAATATTTACCAAAAAAAGTTGGTAAAGTCTGATCCCGTATCAGTTCATTCTTGAACGCACGTCACATGTATGGTGTAAATGTAGCTTTAGAGACGGAGAGGAAACCAAAAAAAGACGAGTTTGTGATACTTTGCAAAAGCAGACCCCATAGAAATAAGTCAAAAATTTCAAAATGTGGATTTTTTTCTTCGTCTTCTAAGAAGCAAATAAAAAAAATCCCAATGGGGAAAGAAAAAATGTCTTAGTCCCTGAAATATGTTTTCTCAAACTGAGATTGTGTTGTTGAATAACCGTCTTCGTCTCTTCTTTTTTACTTTCCTAGAATCAGTTTTTGCCGTGTGACAGCGAACAAACAAAAGTATTCAGTCAGTTAGTGAGAAAACATCCTAAATCGACCCCCAGTGTTTACTGCAGCATCGCCAAGAACTCCAGCTGCAGATTTGTCATCAAGGAAAGCTTGAACGTATGGAGACGGAGAAGATTTTACCCCCTGAAGCCTGATGGCTGTAAGCTCCGCCCACCGTTCTGCTTTAGAGGAGCAGCCAGGAATCCTGCAGGCTGAGAACCAAACAGCTCTCTGTGGAAAACATGGACTCATCAGCTCTTTGATTTCAGATGGAGCTCCTCCGTTCACACATGCAAATACGACACGTTCCAATGTCAGCGTTTATAGCTAAGCTCCGCCCACTATCGAAAAACGTATTTGTTAGAAGCATTCAGCCATGTTCCGTCTTAAATAATAGGTTTTTTTTTTAGATTTTAGTCTGTATCAAATCCAAAAAGAATTCACTTTTAATAGATGTTGGGCCTTTTCAGTGTTGGGGTGGGCGGGGCAAGATAGAAGCGCGGCAGAAAAGAGGGGGGAGGAGCCTAAAAGTCTGAAAAATCAAACATATTTGACTTTAAAACATCAAAGAGATTAATTTAGAGGAAGTTAAATCCCAATTTTTGTAATTAAAAATGTCTTTAAAAGCAGATGATCTATGCTAGCTAACAAAAAAACAACAAATATGTTACGCATGACTCAAAAAATGTAGGTAGTACATTAGCAACATTTTTATCGTAATTTTATCAAAATATTTGTAAGCTTCCGTTAGCCCTTGCCTATGTTAGCTAGGATAGCTTACGGTAGATATTTGTCCGTTTATCGTCTGGTTTATTAAAGTTGTTATAACCAGCTCATTTAACAAAATAAAAGCCTTTTTAACTCACTAGAATTCGTAAAAAAAGATTACAAAAGCCTTTTTCGTGATTTCTATGCGATAAAGTTAATCAATTTACGTTCCGCTAGCATTTCAAGTCTCTACTTTAATTCCGTAAACGGTTAGTTATGCTAGTCGAAAGAATTAAAGCACAAAAATGAAGAAATGATCGCATTAAATCACAAAAACTCTTCTCTCTAGTTTCAGTCACTAAGCTTCGGGTTTCTCTGCTGCCATCTGCTGGTAGAAAAACAATAACCTTTCTAAAACAAACTTTATTTTTTTGGAGTTTATTTTGAAAACACTGGCTTCTCTTCACCCTGACCTGGAGAAACTCTGAGGACGAAGCTCACAAACCAAATATTCATGACATGGAAATTTGTTTTTCAAGTTTTTTGGGCTGCAAACGCTCCACGCCGAACTTTAACGGCGTGTAGGCAGCAGATCCACTCGCTTCAACTTGACCCCCCGTCACCTTCCTCCCATACATCTCCTCCTCATCCTCACAGCCAGGGAGGGTCGATCAGACCCAGACCTTCCGCCCCGGCCCGGTCCGCCGGCTGAACCGGAGCGTGTTAGCGTGTCGGCGGTCCGGGCCCGGCTGTGCTAACACGGCTGGCTGACTTTGTTAGCATATTATTAGCCCGGGGTGTTGTTGAAGCACTTCTCACATTATCTCCTGTAATCACTCCCCGAACAGCCAGACAAACACAACCTCCCGGCCCGCCTCGCCCGCCGCCGGCCGCTAACGAACTCCCGTGAAAAAGCTGCAGGCGGCTCTGCGCTTGATTGGCTAAAATCAATGTCAGTCACGGCAGAGGTGGACCACACCTCCTCCTCCTCCTCTCTCTGCACATTGAATTAATATGATTCCTGTCGCACTGAGCGCCGCCGCCGCCGCCGCCTCGTCTCCTTCCTGTTCGGCGGATTCAAATGTAAATGTGCGGCGAGGATCCGGGCGCTCGTCTCAGGCGCCCTGCGGTGCACGTGGGCGGGGCGGGCTGTGGTTGTCATGACGCTCATTTTTTCAGCTGTTTCCGCGGCGACTGAGAACACTGTTGTCCGCCTGTGAGATGTTCTCTGTATCGATCTGTGACTTCTGTTGGTTTTTTGTAGTTTTTCTTTAATAACTACGACGTGTCCAACCCTTTTGTCTTGTTTTTGTTCTTTCTCGTCTCCCCCCCTCCTCCTCCCCTCCACTGTCCTTCCATCCCTCTTCCTGCCCCCCCCCCCCCCCCCCCCTTACAGGCTGTGCGTTTGTCACGTTTTCCACCAGAGCCATGGCACAGAATGCAATCAAAGCCATGCACCAGTCTCAGACCATGGAGGTACGGTACTCGCCCTTTCTTCAACTGTCTCTGTGGCTCCTCCTCCTCCTCCTCCTTCTTCTTCTTCTTCTTCTTTTCTCTCTCTCTGACTGTTCTGAAAATGTGCTGGTCGACACATCTCTGCCTCACGGTAGCTCTGACCCATTTTCACGCCCCGGCGAGGTGAGCGCTTTCACACGTGTCCGGAGTTTGAAGCGTTCAGGAGCTGCTGGTTCTAACTTTAGAGGAGCGTCAGGAGAATGCAGGAAAGACGACGAGCAGACGGACCGTCCCTGAAGCTTCCGTCTCTGCGGCTTTGATTTTATCTATCTACTTATTAACTTGAATAAATGAAATAAATATGTTGGATTTTAAGTTAATACTGGAGGAAACAAAAGGTCACATTAAAGCTTATATCTACTGACAGCAGAAGGTTGAAAATCAACGTTCACTCAAATGGTTTGGAATCGCATTAGATCAATTTACAAAACGTGATCTTGACATAGTTTCTGCAGAGCGTTCGGCCTCTCAGTTGTGGGCGTGACCTTCAGATTGGCTAACAGTAACACCTGTATGAACCTCTTGATATGTTTACTGTGAACATGACTTGGTAAAAAATGTCTTATTATTGTCCTGAAAGCTTTAAGACCGCTAATAAACGTCTATCAACGTCTTATAAAAACGATATGACTCCTAATAGACATCCTATTAATGTCTTATAATGACTGTACGACTGCTAATTAACATTTTAGGAAAACTTTATGAACGCTAATAAAATCTCCAAAAAATGTTTTACAACTGCTAACAAATAGCTTATTAGTGTCTTATAATGACTTATTACTGCTAATAAACGTTTCTTAACATCTTGTAAAAACTTTACGACTGATACCAAACATCTTATTAGTCTTTTATTATAACTTATTACTGTTAATAAATGTCTTATTAGTGTCTTGAAAACTGTACAGCTGATAATAAACGTACTATTAATGTCTTACAAAAACTTTATGACTGATACCAAATGTCTTATTAGTGTTTTATAATGGCTTATTACTGCTAATAAATGTCTTATTAGCGTCTCGTAAATAACTTTACGACTGATCTGATACCAAATGTCTTATTAGCGTCCTGAAAACTGTACGCCTGCTAATAAACGTTCTATTAATGTCTTACAAAAAATTTATGACTGCTAATAAATAGCTTATTAGTGTCTTATAATAACTTATTACTGCTAATAAATGTCTTATTAGCGTCTTGTAAAAACTTTACGACTGATACCAAACATCTTATTAGTCTTTTATAATAGCTTATTACTGCTAATAAACGTCTTATTAGCGTCCTGAAAACTATACGCCTGATAATAAACGTCCTATTAATGTCTTACAAAAACTTTATGACTGCTAATAAATAGCTTATTAGCGTCTCATAATAACTTTCCGACTGCTAATTAACATTTAAAAAAAAAAACGTTGCGACTGCTAATAGATGTCTTATAAAAACTTAATTACTGCTAATAAACTTCCTATAAAAGTCTCATAAAAACTGTAAGACTGCTAATAAACGTCTTATAAATTCTTAATTACTGCTAATAAACGTCCTATTGGTATCTTGGATGAGAACACTTTTAGAATGTTAGTAAGCCGTCTACAAATGCTTCTGAATGTCTCATAAGTGATCTATTAAGGCTTTATTAACGCTTGTTAATGTCTTTTTATTATGGACTCTTATTTTTTCTTTGTACCGATGTCTCAGGTGAGTTTTGAAGGTTCTGATGGTTTGTCTTCACACCTTCTGAGGTTTTGATCTGAATAGCAGCAGAACTCATGAAAACAGAGTTTGGGTTTTTGTTTTTGTCCAAAGAGGAACAAGAATGATTTAGGATTGTCCTGTTAAACTCCACCACCGTTCCGTAATCTGAATCAAGTCGTCTGACGTTTCGTCCCTGAATCTTTGTGTGCGCAGAGATGTTTAAACTGAGGAGCAGCAGACTGACCCCCCGCTGCCTCCTAAACCCACAGAAGTCCTGCGGGACGCCTTTCTGTCAGGAGGCGTCCAGCTCGTCTTTTGGACTTGTGGGACGTTTGAGCTGCAGAATCACTTAAAGCATGATGGGATCAGAGAGGGAGGTTCACCGGGGAGCAGACGTCTATTCAAACAGTTTTAACGATTATTGATCAATGTGATTGGAATCACAGGGGAATTTGGAGGTGGTTGAATTTCTCCTTATTTGGATTATTTTTGGGATTTTCTGCTTTTGGTTTGGTGATGAAAACGGCTGTAAATCTTTAAAAACGTTTCTAAAGTTTCTTTCTGGCGTCCGGCTGACTTTAGCGTCAGATGTGATTTTGTGATTCTGTTGTTCTCACATACAAACTCTCATTTAAATGTTAAAAACCTCCTCATGAAAATACTATATAAATCAACGAAAAGGTAAATAATGATGTAACAAGTGAAACGGGTTGGGCAGCTTTACATATTATTTCCATTTTATTGTTAGGAAAACGCCGCTTCCAGACTCTCTTCCTGCTCATCTGTCGATGGAAAAACTACCATCCTGTCAGAAGAACAACTTTATTCTGGTTTTGGACGTTCAGGACCAGAGATGTTTAGGACAGGTGTGTCCAGTAGGGGGCAGTGAATAATTCCTGGTTGTAACGTCTCCTTGAAAGCTGAAAGAGAGTTCAATTTTGCTTTTAGAACATTTAGAACATCTTTAACTCCTGAGAACGTTAACGATAATAAATTATAAAACAGAAGTTTAATCGACTTCGTAGTTCAAGGATCACCAGATCCTGGTCGTGTTGGAGCATCTGAGACCCAGAAAACCGTGAAGAGAGACAGTAAACTGAGCAAAACCAAACAGGTTTTTACCGTTTATCTTCTAATGGAATCCCCAGTAGACCAGCTACTTTTGGAAGATGTACTGTAGTAATGATGTAGAAATTACTGCAGTAGTTTTTAGTCTCCACCAGGGAATCATTTGCCTTTTACTGCAGGATCTTCCCAATACCCATCGGCTTGCACCATTCTCAGATGCGTTCAGGTTCCTCCCCCAAAACTTCGTGCAGATTCCTCACTACAATGTTCTTTGACACACGCCACCGCACAGAGTTTAAACACTAAATCGAAGGAGCGTTTATTGACTATCAGACACCAGATAGAAGAGTCTGCTGAGTCAAAAATAGACTTTGGGAAATTGTAATGGACTGAAAGGCCAACCACTACGTAAACCAACACATCGTCATTCTAACTCATCTCATAATAATAGATGCTGAAAGACCTTTCTGTGTTTCGGGTGTCCCCGAATGGCTCGGGTGTTTTTATTTCATTTACATGTTGGGTGTCCCAATTAAAACAGGGGTGTGGCCATTTTGTCGGACGCAGTACTGGACCCAGACCACACCTTGGGATGTGGCCGGTAACGCTACCCTAACCTGGTCCATGTCTGAAACTCCGTCCAGAGCTGGTACCGCATCTGGTATCCTAACCTCAACCCGGTACAGAACTCGGATTGTTGCCGGACAGTAAGGTCAGCGTTAAGATACCTGTGCAGTCCACGTCCCGGTACCGGACCAGTCCCGGTTAAGGGAGCCTCGATTTAACGGGAACAGCCCCCACGCCAGAAAACGACCAGTTGGGGAGACTCAAAACAGCAAAAAAGTGAAGCGGAGGTGATTTTCTCGAGCAAAAGTATTCACATGATGTTGAATACGTCGCATTTTTCTGAGTGTCATGGTCCCTGGGTAAAGTCATACGTGTCCCAGGAACGGGTGGACCAAAGACTAAGACTCCTGTATCAATATTTATTGTATTTAGAATTTTTCTTCTCAAATTTAAGCCATTTTAAAGCCTGTTTTTAGGATTTTGCATTTTGTTACATACACCACAGTTCAAAATAAAAGATAGCTACTCTAATTTATCAAGTGTTGTCATATTTTAAACTATTTTTTGTAAGAAATACTTTTTATTGGGTATGTTAAACTGGGTAAAACATACCAGAAAAAGTGTTCTAGGGTTAACCAAACGTCAGTACGTGATGACATACAGTATGAAGGAGAATCTGTTGCGTAAATTCCCCAAAAAAAAAAAAAAAATCTCCAAGAAGCCAGAATTCCACAGACTTCTATGGAGAAATAAACGGCTCTTACTCAGTCGTTCTATTGGTCAGAACAACCATTATTGATCTGATCCCTTTTTTAACATGTTCTTATGTTGTTCAAGTGAAAAACTGACCAATTAGGTGTCTCGATAAAAGTAGGTGGAGCCTGCTGCAGCCCCCCCGTCACGCTCAACAGGTTTAGTTTAAGTGGTAGGGGTGTGGTCTTCCAACAGGCTCACTCCTGATTGGTGAGAGTGGTTGCCAACTCGGGCCCATCACTGTTGATTGACAATGTCTGGTTCCAACATGGCGGCTTGGTTAAACTGGTGGTTTTGGTTTTAGACAATGAAAACCTTCAGAAAGCGACTTTTGAAATCCAGATTGAGAACGTGTTTTTCCACTTCCTGTCCAGGCTGGGATTGGAGTCCCCATCAGCCGGCGACCGCCGCGGCGTGTCTTTAAGGCTCGCTTCGGTGAACCTCAGACTCGCTGGAGGTCTCGTTCGGCGACCCCCGCCACCCTTGTGCCAGTCCGCTCCGGGGGGGCGCCCTCGCCGGCCCCGTCGGGTCGATGACATTCGAGGCTGACAGGCCTGTTATTGCCAGAGAATTACACGGTATAAAAGGAGCGGCGAGCGCGAGTCAGAGAGAAGGGGACAGAACGCGGTAATAACAGGCTGTGGTAAAGGAGCGGCGCTCGCCCCGGTGGCCCCCTCATTACAGCCGATCACGATAATCACGGCCGCCTTTGAAGTGCCGTGACCCGGACGTGTGGAGAACGCGCGCTCCTCCCCCGGCCGTCCCAACGCCGTTTCTGTTTGTGGTTGAAGTGTTGCTTCCTGCGCCGTCCGTGTGAGCGGGAGGGGCGTCGGTGTTACGATCGAGGCGGAATGATCCTCACAAACGCCTTTTTATCAAAAGCCTTAAAGCGCCACACAAAGATACGGTGGCGGACAATAGCCAAATACCTTCATTTCCATTTGAAAACAAGCTGTCGAGCCTCAGGCGGCGCTAAATTGGCGCATCCGTTTGTTAATGCTCCTCAGTTTTGTAATTTAAAAGTAATTACTTTGGGTCCGATTGAGCGAATGAGGTCTGGTAAATAGAGTTTGGTTATTGTGCGCGCCGGCCGTCACGTAGGCGGCACGTGAGGAGGGGGAGGCGGCTCATTGATGGCCCTGTCACTGTCATATCCATTCTCATTAGGCCGTGACATTCAGGCGCACCGGCGGCGTGCGGCGGCGCGCGCACAAACACCGGAGCGCGCTGAATGTCAGGAAGTAATGAAAGTGGATACGAGCGAGACAGGTAATTCACTCCCAGGACACACAAAGCGGACGCTGCTTTGTGTTGATTTGTGCGTCGCTCTATTCACTCCGTGGTTGACGACTCATTTGGCGTCGGGCGCGTGTTTCCATCGGCGGTTATTTCTGTTCCTGGAGGTTCTCTTTGTTTTATTCACCGCATCAGACGAACAAACCTCTTTAGACGGGGGCGGGCAAATGTCTGCTTTAGACGGATGGGATGGAGCGTCACTTTGACCTTCAGGTGACCTCTACACACACAGAGACGGTCCGTTTCCTCAGGTCATAAACTGACCAATCAGGTGTCTCGACAGCAGGTAGGAAAACCTACTTATTGGCTAAACACACCTGATCCAAGTAATCAACAGCAGATAAAACAGGATTTCCGGATTTGGACACCCCTCCTCTAAACTCTGATTTGGTTCGTTCCAACGTAAACAGACCAGCTTCAAAAATGAAAAATACTCAATTAAAAAAAATGTTGCATTTTTAAACAAATTGTCACAAAATTGTATATAATGATCAAATAATTCATCTTTGACCTCTTTGTTAGTATAATTCAGTGCTTATTTTTGGTAATACTGCCCCCGTTAGGCAGATATTAGAACTGCAGGATCTGGTTTCTTGAAACAGACGCTGACCTCTGTTGGTGGAACAGAGAAATGACAAGAGATTATAGATCATTACAAATGATTAACATAGAGATTGTTATAGAATATTTAATGATAGATGAAAGAAAAACAGTTTTTATGACAACCTAAACATGTCAGGAAATAATTTTTAACCAGATTATTTCTTTGACTTTCAGGCCACACTTTGGACGTTTCAAGAAACCAAAATAAAATACAGCACACTACCTTTTTAGTTCAATCTCCAACTCCTTCATTTATTCCTCCAAACGGAGAGTTATAAATATATTGTCTTATATTTTGGATGTAACTTTTGTTCGATGACGTCATCAATAATCGCCGGTCCGCTAGCTTTAGCGCGGAGCTTCCAGTGCTTGAATATACAAAACAACGGTGGTTTTATAACTATAAAAAGGTCATGTTGAAGCAAAAAGTTAGTACTTACATTCAAATGTGGCTCAGAGCGCTTTCACAAAAAGAAAAGCGCTTTTTAGCGCTACGTGGTTTAGCCTCGCGATGGAGGATTTCATCGTTTGGAGAGTCGGATTAAAAAAAAAAAAAAAAATTCTGGACTAAAACCGCCCCTTTAAATGGGACGGGATGTTATCAGTGACTGGATCAGCAGGTAGAAAACAAATCCAGTATTTCTGAACTTTTTTTCACTTTCTTGGGCTGCACGGTTGCCAGAGTCTGTCCCGGTTACTGTTGGGAAAAGGCGGGATACACCCTGGACAGATCGACATCATAGACCATTTATAAGACCTGGACCGTCACTTCCTGATCGTCTGTCGCCATTTTGAAACATGTCGACAGCGATTGGTCCAAATCGTTGTGAGATTTTAGAGGAACTGCTGCTGCCAATCACGAGTGAACTTGTTCTGAAAACAGCGTGGGAGAATCTGTCAATCAAACGTTAGAGGCGGGGTCAGCCAGAACCATATGCTTTTATTTCAGGCACCTGATTGGTCAGTTTATGACCTGAATAAATCCTAAAAAAAAAATAAAGATTTGAAGGAGCGTATTAGGAAGAATGGATCATAGTTATTCTGACAAATAAATTACAAAAAAATACGTGTGTATTTCTCAATGGAAGTCTCTGGTACCGGCCTGTTTGCAACCACTTCCTGTTTGGAACACGAGGTGGGAGGGGCTGAGGAGTCCATTGACTGTAAGGCGAGAGCGCTAACCGCTACATCACCGTGCAGCCTGAAACTAGAAAAGCAATACTGCTTTCCACCAGGAGGGGGCAGCAGTCGCACTTCACACCTCTGAAAACGAGTTAAAAAAAGTTGCTTCTCGCCGTTTCCTGATGGCCTCTGACATCATGAGATAGTCAGCATCTAAAAACAACAACAAACTTTTAAATATATTCTGTGAAACGCTTCATATTCATCACTTTTGTGTTTATACAACCAAATAAATAGTTTCTGTTTCAGTGTTCCTGTCCGCTCGCGGTTTTAGCTCGTTAGTAACAGGTGGATTTAGACTCCGCCTCTTCCTCTGTGGATTTTCAGGCTAAACCGAGTCATTAAAAAGTCAGAACACAAAAACCCCTCGTTCCGTCAGAACAAAAAGAGTAATAATTGAAACTAATTATCCATTAGAGGATGGAGCTAAAGCGCTGCAGTGAGATGTGGAAATGCAGTTTTTAGACTCAAACCCATCGGAGACGTTTTGTTTGTGCGGATAATTAAGACTCCTGAACGTCCCGCTCACAGGTGAAGGCAAGCCGCTTTGCTTTTTACCCGGGGTGTCAGACAGGAACGGGGCTGGAATTAAAAACACACCAATCCTTTTAAACAGACGTTCAGGCACAAGACACAGAATTTAAGCTCGGATTTAGCTTCTTCAGTTCAGAAAAAAAACAAAAATGTTTTTTTTAATCAGAGAATTATTATTTAACCCTGAAGAACCAAATTTATTCTGGGCTTTTAAAGGTAATTTGACAGTTTTTTTGTTTTTGTTTGTTGGGTTGCAGCAATGAACATGAGCCAAAAATTTAGAAATAATTGGAAAAATTAAGACAATAGAAAAAAAAAAGTTTTAAAGCAGCTAAATTTGACCCAATGGGTGAAACTTAATCTGAGTTTCTCATTTTCCTTTTTTTATATATATATAATCAAACAAAATAAACAATTGAATAAATTATGTATATTATTGAAATTCAAAATAGGATTAAACTTCAATCTTTTACATCTGAAAGAATTTGACATATTTTATTTTGGAGGGATACTTTGACAGGAAAATGTTAGATTAAATAAAAATAACACTCTTGAGATAGAAAAAAACATATAAAAACTCCAACAGAGAATAAGAGGAAGTCTAATCATGAACTGTCACTCCCATGCCTTAGACTGGGAGTCAGTAACCTGTGTTTGGAGCTCTTGGGTGCAGTAAAAACACGCTCAGCCAACATGCAGCAGAGGGCCGAATCTGGCCCTCTGGGTAATTCTATCCGGCCCTCCAGATCATTTTATTTCATTGTTATTAATGACCCGATGTTATCTTGCGCTTAATTCTAACTTGTATAATTTTGACAAAATATATTTTTATGGAGAGTAAAATATCAAAAGTTATTTAAGGTTTAAGTTAATTTATTCTGGAGTAATATTTCTACATTTCTAATATTCATAATTATGTTAAAAAGTTAGTTTTAAAGTTTTAAAAATTAGCATTCTGCTAGCTTTTTAGACTGTTTTGGCATTTACTAAGAGTTTTTTAGGCTGTTTTGGGGTTAGGCTAATATTTACATGCTAGCTGTTTTGGCTAATTTAGGCTTTTTGTCAGTTTTTTAGACTATTTTGAAGTTTAGCTATTTCTACATGCTAGCTGTTTTGGCTAACCCTATGTTTTTTTGTTTGTTTTTTTAGCATTTAGCATTTAGTTAATACTTTTAGCTAGCTATCAGCGTTTTTAGCTATCAATTTCAGCATCTTAAGCAGCCAAATTCAGCTTACATCATTCACATTAGCATTATCACTGGTAATGCTATATATCTAGTTAATACATATGTTAAAATTATGGTTTTAAAGTTTTAAAAATTAGCATTCTGCTAGCTTTTTGAACTATTTTGGCATTTACTAAGAGTTGTTTCGGCTGTTTTGGGGTTAGGCTAATACTTACATGCTAGCTGTTTTGTCTAATTTAGGCTTTTTTCAGTTGTTTAGGCTATTTTGAAGTTTAGCTATTTCTACATGCTACATGCTAGCTGTTTTGGCTAAGCCTATGTTTTTTTGTTTGTTTTTTTTAGGCTAATTTGGCATTTAGTTAATACTTTTAGCTAGCTATCAGCGTTTTTAGCTATCAATTTCAGCATCTTCAGCAGCCAAATTCAGCTTACATCATTCACATTAGCATTATCACTGGTAATACTATATATCTAGTTAATATATATGTTAAAATTATAGTTTTAAAGTTTTAAAAATTAGCATTCTTCTAGCTTTTTGAACTATTTTGGCATTTACTAAGAGTTTTTTAGGCTGTTTTGGGGTTAGGCTAATATTTACATGCTAGCTGTTTTGGCTAATTTAGGCTTTTTTCAGTTGTTTAGGCTATTTTGAAGTTTAGCTATTTTTTTTAATACATGCTAGCTGTTTTGGCTAACCCTATGTTTTTTTGTTTGTTTTTTTTAGGCTAATTTGGCATTTAGTTAATACTTTTAGCTAGCTATCAGCGTTTTTAGCTATCAATTTCAGCATCTTAAGCAGCCAAATTCAACTTACATCATTCACATTAGCATTATCACTGGTAATGCTATATAACTAGTCAATATGTATGTTAAAATTATGGTTTTAAAGTTTTAAAAATGTCATTTTAGAGTGTTCAATAAATGTTTATCGTGTTCGACCGGCGACCTAAGGTGTTTTTGGATTTTGGCCACTCGTGCGATCGAGTTTGACACCCCCGCATTAGAAAAGTATCTGTTCAAATGAAAGGTCGATGTTCTCAATAGAACTTCAAATATTGAAGGATTATTCAAATTTGCATTAGGTTTGTGAACGATTTAAGACAGGAAATGAAGATACAGATCAGCAGAACATTCATAAAATAAATATTCTGTTGAAATTGGTTAACTTTAATTGCGTTCAGCTTTTCCATTCTAAACCTAAACACAAAATGGTCCTGTCGCCATTTTGTCTGACGTCATATTGAAAAGGGTTCATTGCTATTGAAAATTAGCCTAAATATGATCAATATTTTTCTTTTCTTCTCCTTCTATTGAAGTTGCATTTTGATTTGACTCCAGGAGCAGCGGCTGAGTATTTTTTACGTTAGTCGAGCTGAAATTCTCCGTCTGGAATGGTTTTCTCAGAAAGTCGAGCTTCCAGGTAAGCCGGTGAAACTTTTGCGGATGTGGGCTGCGAGCCGTCAAAGCCGTCACCTGGAGCTGCTGCGCGTCTGCGGCGGCGGCGGCGGCGGCTCCATATGCTGCAATTACATCATGGCGCACTCGGAAGCCACATTTCTGCACGGTGCTCATTGCCGCCGCTCAGGTGTCATTTTGCGAGCGCCGGCTGTCAAAGCGTCAGCCCACACAAAGCTGCGCGTCAGTCACAGGCGCTGTCAGGCCATCAAACCTGCAAACGCCGCTCAGCTGTCGCTGTTTTCAGCAGTTTGAAAAGGAGCCACTAAAGCCCACTCAGCCTGCTGAATGATTAATACTCCGACTGCATATTTCATAACTTTTTGATGCTTCAAAACTTTATGCTGAAAAGCTGTTTATTTTCAGGATGCCACATTTTGTCAGAAATCAGAGGAAGACGACGGAAATAACTTTTTGTTTCTCCCCGGAGAAGCGTCTCGTAGTGAGGAGGAAGTCACCTGTGAGGCTTGACGTGTTTGCTTTTTATATACTTTTTATTTTTAAGACGCATCATCAGAGACTTCCCGCCTGCAGCTAAAAGCCACTTTCCAGAAATAGTTTGGGGAGGGAATCCGCGCTTATTCCAAATGAATCAATAAAAACTTTTTTTTACGACCAGAATGATTCTCGTAAATGTCCTTTATTCCTGCTAACAACCGTCCGGAGCCTCGTCAAGACTAACGGGAGATGCGGTGCCCCCTGCTGTTGGTTTCTGAAAGCCTCCAATTTAGAAGAAATTACTTTTCAGGTGTTCTGACACCACAACCGGCATAATTAGACCCAGTCGCAGATTTTTTTTTTCCCTCCTTACTTCCTGAAACAGCTGCAGGCTCATCAGGCTGTGAGGAAACGGCTTTATATAACTCCTTTTTTTTTTTTTTTTTTACTGGCTTTCAACAGTTTCTCAGCTCAGGATCTTCTCATTCTGAACTCTTCTCCCTTTATCTCATTTTAGCTGTAAATCCTTCCAGAGAAAAGCCGGAAGTTAAGCTTAAAATTCCTGCAAACTCGTTCAAACAAAGAGGTTTTTTTGGGCTCAGATTCATCACGTCTGGTCTATTAATCTCATCTTTTTCTGAGTTTTTTTTGTAATTGTTGGATTAAAGCTCCAAAAGTTTGGAGTAAAAAAACCTAAAAATGTAATTACTAGATGTTCCTCAAACCTGGTTCCTGTAGTTTCCTCTGTGGAGGACCGATCCGACCATCTTTAGATCAATTTTCAAAACGTTCTCTGTTTTTTCTTTTTCATTTCAGTTGTGACATTTTTAGCCAAAATCAACAAACTTGTGGTATTTTCTAGGACATAGGAGGTCATTAGAAAGTTGTGGGTGGGACTCTTGTCTTCCCATCACCCATAACTGAGACCTCCGTGTTCACAGCTTTAACTGTATTTGAGAACTGGACCGAGTGAGTGTGACATCATCCATAGAAACGGTACACTTCTGGCTCCAATCAAATAAAATCAATTCAGGCGCCTTTTTTTATGATAGAGGCCGCCATGTTGGAACCAGGTGACATCAATAATATCATGATTCAGCCCCCTGTCTTCCCCTGATTACTAGCACTTTATGAATCTCCACACTTCGTTACCCATCATCCATAAGCATTGACGGGATTTGAGAACTGGACTGAGTGAGTGTAAAATCCATAGAAAACTGTTTATTTCTGGCTCCAACCAAATTAAGTGAATTCGCTTGCCTTTTTTTTTTTTTTTCTTTTCAATGTGTGGTCTGGTTCCAACATGGAGATTGCCATGTTGGAACCAGACGATATCAGTAATGTCATGGATTGGTCCACCGTCTCCTTCTGAGTGCTAGGACTTTCTGTATCTCCACACGACACTACCCATCAACCATATCTGAGAGTTCTCTATTTACTGCATTGACTGTATTTGAGAACTGGACTGAGTAAGTGTGACATCATCCATAGAAATGGTACACTTCTGGCTCCAATTAAATGATATCAATTCAGGCGCCTTTTTTTATGATAGGGTGGACCCCCCCTCCCCCCGAGTACTGCAACTTCCTTCACTTCATTAGAAAGTTTTTGGTGGGACTCTAGTCACAGAGTAACCCTTTCCTGACTTCCCATCAGCCTTAACTGAGAGTTCTCTGTTTACAGCATTGGCTGTAATTTAAGAACTGGGCTGAGTGAGTGTGACATCTCCCATAGAAAAGTGTTTACTTCTGGCTCTGATCAAATGAAGTCTCCACACTACACTACCCATAAGCCCTTGCTGTCACTCCCAGAAGCCGTTTTCCATCTGCAGTCTCTCCCAGCGTGAAGTCTTGTTTGTGCCGCTCTGCCGGCATCGCTGAGCGTTCTCATCCTGACCTGATTTTCTGCTCTAACTTCCACTCTGATTATATGCCGCCTGCCCCGACCCTCACCTGGACTCCGACCACTCCGGTTGTTCTCTGATGCCCTCATGCTCGTGTTTGACCTCTGCATGCCTGACCCCGATTTAGCTTTGTGACTTATAGCCGATCGTGAAAAGTAAAGATTTACAGTCACGTGTGCCCAAATTCCACCGTCCTGTGACCTAACTGCCATTTATTTGAAAGAAAAGCGGGTTGTGGCCGTGTGATCAGGAGACGGCAGTCGCATTTCTTCATGCTACGCAGCCGAGGTTTGAAGAAAAAATTGAAACTGTGCTGTGACTGACTGGAAAACTTTTAAACAACGGGCATATGGTCATACAGGCACATTTTGAGGTTGCGTGGTGGCAGGTGGGCGGCAGTGCGATTGCGCAAGAGCGTGGGGAACATTGCCCTAACTACCGGGCGGCTCTTACCGCTCGATATGGACAGCCGGCGCTTGACCACCCATTGACCACCCCAATGATTTTCTAAAATATCGGGCAGCGGCTGATCATAAAGATTCTGTCAATAGTCATATATGTGACTGTAAGTCAGTCTGAGTCTATGTTTCTATGGCAACTACTCTGGCCAATCAGGATTGAGCTTGTTGGAAAGCCACACCCCTACCACTTGAAAACGAGCTTCAAGAAATCTATGAAATAATTTGAACATTGGATGTAGGGGCTAGCCAGCTCCGCCCACATTTTTGAGGTATTTGATTGGGCAGTGGAGCAAGAATTCCCCTATAGAATGACTGAATAGTAGCTGCTTGTTTCTCTATAGAAGTCTGTGGGATTTTGGCTTCTTGGAGCCGGTCAGGGGGGGGCGGAGTCATTCAGTTCTCATATACAGTCAGTTTATGCTTCCCTGGAGCTGGATCAGACTAAGGAACCTACAGCGTGGTGTTTGAGGTGTATTTAAAGGAGGATTTTTGAATAAATTAACTATTTTTTCTGATTGAAAAATTACTCTTAAACATTTTTAGTAATAGAAACTTTGCTCAGAATCTTTAAAACTAAAGAAACTTTGTTGTTCTCTCTGCCTATTTTTATTTAGGATTTTTGTTTATTTGCATTTTTGTAGCACCTTCAGGATTTGATGGTTTTTAAGATTTCTACTTCCTCCAAATGAAGATGTCTGCGTCCTCCTGAGGCTGCTTAGCATGACGGTGCTAATCTGTGAGGATGTTGGCAGATCCCTGAAGCTGGTTGGTTTGTTGGTTTGAGGGCCACCCCCCCCTCAGCTCACCACATGTCAGCCGGAGTGATGAGATCTTTAGCCGGAGAGGAGCGGGGAGCCCCGTCCGATAATCGATGGCGGCGTTTAGGCCTGATGTTATTTTTTTTTTTATTTTTTATTTTTTATGTTTCTCTTATTTTTTTTTTTTTTTTACGAACACGAGAGAAAACGAGCCGCCGTCAGACGGGAGACGTGGTCATTCGGCTGATAAAGTCCGGCCTCCCCCCCCCCCCCCCCCCCCCCCCCCCCCCCCCCGGAAATTCTTTCGGAAAGATTGCTGAAAGAACTGAAGGAGAAGCTGCTTTGGTTGTGAAATTTGTTCTTTAGCCTTAGAAATACTCAACCCCCCAGCTAGCAAAGCCAAGTGGGCCCCATATGGTTTAAAAATGGGCAAAAATGTGGGCCCCCGATTGGGTTTGTCTGCAGTTTCTGTGTTGGCCCCACCCATCGGCTTAAATGGCCACTCAGTGGGTAGCTCGCTACAATAGAGTTCACTACAACAGAGCTTGGTAGCACGCTATAGCGAAGCTCGCTAGCTGGCTACACCTGAGCTCGCTATCGCTTTACAGCAGAGCTTGCTAGCTCGCTACAGCGTAACTCACTAGCTTGATACGGAGCCCGCTAACTTACTACAGATGAGCTGACTAGCCTACTACATGAGAGCTTGCTAGCATGTTATACAAGAGAGTTTGCTAGCATGCTACAGCTAAGCTCAGTAGGTTGCAACAGAAGTGCTCTCTAGCTTAATACAGTGGAGCACGCTAGCACATTAGGCTGTCCACTGGCTGGCTAGCATAGCGAGCCAATCCACTGAGTTCCCATTTAAGTTAATGTGAGCGAACACAGGTGGGGCCACCACAGAAACGGGCGACAATCCCAATCGGGGCCCACATTTTTTCCCATTTTTAAACCATACGGGGCCCACTTGGCCTTGCTGGCAGGGCATACTTTTACAACATGAAACACAATGGTACATTCCATTTTCATGACGTTCCTGGGAACTGCAAGAGACAAACTGTGGTCCCTTTAAGGCAGGGGTGGGCAAACTACGGCCCGGGGGCCACATGCGGCCCCTTAAGCTACTTAATCTGGCCCTCCAAATTAAAATACATTGAATCAAAAATCCTAATTATTGTTTTATTTTCATTGTATTTCTGGTTTCTTCTCATGAATGGTGGTGTTTCTCTGGCGTTCGTGTGTGTTTTTTTCTGAGTCAGAAGGAGATTTTTGGGATTTCTTTGAGTTCACATTTTTCTCTGAAGAAGATCAACCCATTGGATCACCAAAAAGAGAACAAAAATCAAAATTTAGAAATTAAAATTCCCAAATTTTCCGTTTTTAAATTAATATATGTGAATTTGAATCCAAATTAAAGCATGTTTTTCTCTAAATTCCAAAACTAACTATTTTTTTAGTTTATGAGGTTGATTACCCAATCTCTCCTTCCATCTGCTCCTTGTCCGGCCCTTATGCCAAATTTTAGAACCCTTTGTGGCCCACGAGTCAAAACAATTGCCCACCCCTGCTTTAAGGTGTGGCCCCCGCTAGCAAGATATTTCACTCTTGGAAAGCATCGTATTCGGACTGAGGGATCTCAGGTCCAATCAAAGTTCAGTCCAATTAGAAACAGACCGAGACCACCTCAAACGAGAGGGTCAGGGAGCCGTTCCTGGTCCCTGAATACGCGTATTCAGACTGAAACTTTGTTCCGCATTATTGGGGAAAACAAACTCTGGTTCACTTTAAGTGAACCAAATGTGTCGAGTCTGACAACAACCCTAAGACTTCACTGTTCTGTACTGGGATCATTGAAAGCAGCCATATCCAAAATGGTGAAATACAAAAAACAAAAGAAGCCAGAAAGCCCATCAAACCTTCTTGTGAACTGATATAGAACCATAAACATAGATAATCACTGGACAAAGAAAGGTATTGATATAACCCGTAGAAAAGGCTTTATCTCTCCGTCACCATTGCTTTCGCCATTTTAAAACCCAACGACAGTGACTCGTCTGAGGCACCAGTCACCAATCATGAGTGAGCCTGTTCAAAGGCCACACCCCTTCCACTGAAAGCTGTTCTGGAAAACCTGTCAATCAAATGTTCGAGGTGGAGCCAGAGGCACCACATGCTTTTGAGGCATCTGATTGGTCAGTTTATTAATTAGCTTGTAATTAAGAAAAAAATGTCCTTAAAAATAGGATTAGAAAGAAGTTAAGAAGAATGTACCGGAGGAAAGAATGGTTATTCTGACAAATAAAGACAGAGGAGTAAATGTCTATTTCTCACTAGAAGTCTATAGGATTTTGATTTCTTGGAAGGAGCGGGAACTTCCTGTTTGGAACATGAGAAGGGATTGATTGAGCTGTCCAGTGATTATACAGTCAATGCAGAGAACCAGCACTTTGAGGGTCACATGTTAGACAAAAGTCCACGCCCCCTTTTCTACAGATTTACAGACTTAAATACAAGTAAATGTAGCTCTAATTTCTTAGATTTTAACTCAAAAACAACCAAAATGTCTTTGTTTTAAAATTGAGTTCTGTTGGAATAAATGGGTTAACTTGATTTTGTAACAAGTCACCTAATGGTTACGGACTTGATTTCACTTAAAAAGAAGGATAAGGGATTGTTTTAACTATAACAAACAATAATAAATGTATTCAATATTTTCTTTTGGATTTTTCCCGTTCTGGAAACCTGAAGAAGTTCATTTACTTCAAATTCTCCTGAGGATCATAAAGAAGCTGAAGACGATCTGGACTTTTTCCCGCTCTTTTGATGGGTTCAGCTGCGGTTTGATTGACAGGCTGTAATGGAGAGATAAAGAGTAAATACTGCCGTTTCTCTGGGACGTGGTGTGAGATGAGATTTATTGTTTTATTATCATTTGGTTTTTTGGATTTTTTCATAGTTGGTAGCAAGCATATTCCTGCAGCAGCAGCAGAGATAGTTTGTGATGCCAATGGTTGGTAGAGCAATGCAGACAGATTTGCTCAGCGATTAGGTTTTATTTTCCCGTCGAGTTTAAGCGTGGGGGGGGGGGGGGGGTCTGTGTGCCAAAAGAAGAGATCTGCTGCTGAGCTGGGGCGCTTCAGCCGTTACCTCCTGTCATTTACTGATGAAGACGCCAAACGGAGCCACTAACGAAGCGGCGTTCACACCGATTCGTGCGTCAACCAATCAGGGAGTCAGCTTTAGCCCATGACGTGTTGATGACACAAGTGGGTGGAGTCTAAAATTAACATGGAAGAGAATCTTCCATGTTAAGAACAGATATTAAGAACAGATATTCTTACTTTATTTTTTTACTGGGTCACAGAAAGATAGAAGTACCGCTGAAAGCGTCCATCATTCAGACACAGCTCCTGCAGTAGATGGTGAAGCTCACCATACTGGCAGAGCCTCTGGAGAACTCAACAATCATCAAGGAGATATACAGTCAATGCTTCCATGTAGCTCTGAAGCTAAAGGCGTTAAGCAGTGAATTTAAAACACGTCAAGATAGACAAAAAAATGCCAACTGATGTGCGAATCGTGTTCAGTGTGAGCGTAGCGTAGATCCGATGAATCCGAGGGTCGACCCGTACAGGTTGTAGGTTGTCCGGGTTCGTAGAGGCCGTCTCATGAAAGTAGAACGTACCCTTGTTGGTGGATGGTGGGTGTATTTGTGAGGATAATACAAGGTTTAGGGACTCTTTTCATACGGAGATGCTGTCGTACGGTGTCCTAATGCCACTCTGGTCATTTTTATTAAATGTGAGTACTGGTTCATGTGAAGATCGTCTCTGCTAACCTCTGCATGTTCATTGATCAGGAGGAAAGTGATCAAAAAACTCAGTTGGAAGTTGATTAATTGAATAGTAGTTGGATCTAACTTGTACAGAGATGTCTGGGTCTTCAAAGACAAAAGACTCCCAAAATACCGTTCGCTTACATGACTTGCAGGCGGGCCTTATCTGCCTCCAAGCCAATGATTGTCAGGACAAGAGAACCCACCCCACCCCAAAATCCTTAACATCTTATTGGTCAGAGTCCTTACTCCTGTTGCTGCAGGCTTTGTTTTTAGTGGAAACCCATCGGTGAGGTTCTGAGGCTGATCTAACTGGTTTCAACTGGTCTTCAGCTCCATGTAGTTTGATGTAACAATGGAATCTAATGATTTAAAAAAAACCTTCATTTTGCATACAAACTCGTCACTCTTTACTGACATAATGGCTATTCCCATTAAACCAGGGGCATGGACGGTTTATATGAACCGGCCCCTCGCCTCTGCCGTCACTTCCTGATACGTCTACCGCCATATTGCAAATGATTGCAACCCGTCTACAGTCCGAGCAGTCCGACAAAGCAATTAGTTTGTGTCGATCTGAGAATGAGAATGGTCTAACAATGCTTATTCTGACAAATGACTGAGTAACAACTGTCTATTTCTCAATGGAAGTCTATGGGATTTTGGCGGGTACTTCCTGTTGGGAGCACGAGTGGGAAGGGGTTTTTAAGTCCATTGATAACAGTCAATGAACTGGTACTGGTCCGGGGGCACTTGGTACCGGGCCACAGACAGGGAAAAAAATGCATAGGCTAATCAGGCACGGACTTGTCTGGCACCTAGTACCGGTTTCACATCCAGGCCTGCATCTTGAGGGTTAAACTTGTGGTTTTAAGGGTACAGCCAGTACATCAAAATGCATACTCTAATCAGGGGTTCCCAACCCACGGAACACGGACCGGTACCCTGACCCAGTATCGGTTCCACGTCCATTATCGCTTCCCGAGGGTTTGGGACCTGTGCTTTAATAGAAGCCAGGACGTCAAAAAAGGACAAGTTAGGGACACCTAAAACATCAAAAGGTGATGTGGAGGGGGCCTGAACCATACGTCCATATGTGAAGGGTTGGGAGTGAGAATGCACAAAAGGGGGCGCATGTATCACGTGAAAAGCACTAATGAGAGTCCAAAGGATTTGAGGGGTTAAAAAAATGAAGAAGTTCTACAATATGCCTTAATCTCACCTATTCCATCCTTATATGTTGTCTAAGTGTATACCACGACCTGTCACCCGCAGCATACCCATAGGAAAACATGTGTTTGAACATTTCCTCCTTTTGGGTTCACTGGTGCCCCGCACAGGTTTGACCGTTTTGTTAGAGCAGCCGTACCTGAGGTTTTTACCTGATAAAAAGGTCTGATTCCTCACCTGAGCGGACGAACCGTGTCTGTCGCCAAATCCCTCCGCGCAAATCCCGCCTCCAACTAAATGTTTCAATCAAAGGTTTTTTTCTCCTCCTGTGGCAGGGCGCTTTGTTTTCCAGCGGATTTGCCCCTAGTTAAGCTTTGATTGCTCCGTTTGAGGAAGAGGATGGATTATCACTCTCAGCCCGGCTGACTTTCATGTGGAACGCCTTTGTCTCCGTCCCCAGAGCGGGAGTCGGGTCCGCCGGGACGCTCTCCCCGTCTCCTCCCGATTGTCCGCAGATTCGGTTTGCCCCCATCGCCCTCGTCTCCCGCTCATCCAGGCCTTCTCTCCACACAGATGGAGTCTCTTTTTGCTGATGAAATAGTTGGAGAAGTCAGGAAATCTGTGTCTGCTGGAAGTGTTTGGGGCTTGGAGATAACAGAGTCCTCGTGGGGAAGAGAAGAAAGCCTGCCGGCTTTACGCTGGAGGTTCCTGTGTGACTGTGTGTGCGTGTCCTGTGTCGCAGAGAAGGCCTTTTCATTCACGTCACGCCGCTTCCTTCTTTTTTGACGTTAAATGAGTCCTCCTGCAGAAGCTTTCATTCCCAAACATCTTTATTAGCTGTTGTTTATCCTGTAAATCAATGATTACCTGTTTATTTTCAGCCTTTCTTTTCTCTTGTTTGTTTTCTTGCCTCGACTTCTTTTTCTGTTTGATTTCATTTCTGAATCCCCCCCCCTTCTTCTTCTTCCTACCCCCCACCCCCACCCCCCCCCCTCCAGGGCTGCTCGTCTCCCATCGTGGTGAAGTTCGCCGACACGCAGAAGGACAAGGAGCAGCGGCGTCTGCAGCAGCAGCTGGCGCAGCAGATGCAGCAGCTCAACAGCGCCACCACCTGGGGGAGCCTGACGGGCCTGGGCGGCCTCACCCCGCAGTACCTGGCTGTAAGAGCCCCACCCTCCCCGCTGCAGCTACTGTAACCCTCAGATAAAACCTCTGAGCCATCACTGAGGAAATCTATATCATACTATTATAGAAAAAAATATTATTTAAAGGTTTAAAGATGAAAAGAAACCAGAGCAGCAACTTTTTTAAGGGTTTTTTCTTCAGTTTACTTAAACAGAACAACTGCAGCTGGAAATGAGACGAATCCAGACTCTAGTTGGTGCAGAATTAGAGTGACAGACACAGCAGTGTCATCGACGTAAAAGATTACTTTTACATTCAAGCCTCCAATGAGGTGCTTAAAAAACACTAGAAGATGACAAAATGTGTAGGGCTAGGTTAATTAGATCAATTAATTGGTCCTAATCGATCTAAGCTTAATAGATCAATAATCGATCCATAAAAGTAGAAATTGATCTAACGCATTATGCTAAAGTTTGCTAGCTTGATCAAAAGCTTTTGAAAACTTTTAACTTCAAAGAAGAATGTGGAGCCATCTAACCTCAAAGTTGAGAACTGCAATTTAACAAAAACTAGTGGTGGTTAGCTAGTTAGCTGGTTAGTAATAGGTTTGGGTTGATGAAAAAACAATAAATTTATCGATCGGAAAGAATCTAAGCTTAATGGATCTATAATCAATTCATAAAAGTAGAGATCAGTCTAACGTGTAATGCTGAAGTCCGCTAGCTTGATGCTAAGTTAAAATGGAATTTCCCATAGGATGGCTAATGCTAACACCCCGTTGACCTAAACATACGTCTTTATAAACAGGAATTTTCTAAAACTCTTTTAAGGAAATATTTTCAAAGTGACCATTTGTGGTCTGAAGCACAGGTTTTTTTTGCTCATACATTCTTCTTCTTTTTGAGTAAGGTGTAATGCTATGATATGATCGCCACCTAGTGGCCAAGTTGAAACGTCCTCCAGGAAAGGCAGAACAATTGTTGGAGCTTCTCCAATAGATAGATAGATAGATAGATAGATAGATAGATAGATAGATAGATAGATAGATAGATTATTAATGTATTTCTAATAAAAAGTGTCTAAATGTGTAACTTTAAACTCAGTTCAGAGGATCAGAAGAATTTTAAAAAATCCAAATCAAAATAATTTTATTATGGAAAAGCCATTATATACTGTAGCTGTGGTTTTCAAAGTAAAACACATTAGTACCAGAGATGCTGCAGACGACTCCTAAATAACTCACTCTGTGACCCACTGTAACTCAGGTCACACGATCAGCATAAATCTGCTGATTCTGACGTAAAGAAAAGCAGTTTTGCACCTTTAGGCAGTACATTAATAAGGTAAAGTGTTGCATATCGGCGCAAAGAGCTGTTATGATTATGATGAAGAGTTAAAGTACACACCGGAGCTAAAGCTCTACTGTTACAGGGTTGATCTTGGTTGAAAAACCATGAAAAAATACAAAAATATTGTCAAACGACATTATATTTTTAACTATAGATTCATACTCGGGGTTTTCCAATTTTATACCAATTTTTTAAAAATATTTCTTGTTGCATGCTAGTGGAAGTGTTGCTAATTCTCAATGAATTTTGCTTTCAGTCCATCGCAGCTTTAGGCAGAGAGCAGTTGGTGCAGCTGCAATCAGATGAAAATCAACTTTGAAACATTTTCTGACACTTTTCACAAACTTTCCTCAAACTATTTTTTACAGATTTATTCAAAGGGAACATAGTAATATTTTTTTTGCACCAAGGTAAACCCTGTGAACTATTGAAGCTCCTCCCCTTTTTCACTGTTTTATAGATTTTTAAGGGTAATATCTTTGCTTTTATTCTGAAATCAAATTAGAGATCTGCAGGAATGATGGTGGAATTAGTTTCCTGCAGAAAGTTCTTCAAAACTAATGAAGATGAACATGTTTTAACTTTATATTTTTTGTCATTATTTGCTCAAATATATCCCAATTTTTGAATTATTTTCATGAAACAAATTATAGAATGTAAAGTTTAATATTTTTAGCCTTTGACCTGAATTTTCTTAAGTTTCTTTTTAAGAAATCAATGTTAGCTTTTGAAATGTCTTTTAGTTTCATGAATCGCTGACTAAAACCAACATTTTACTAGATTGTGTTAAAAAAATGTGCAAATAAGACATTATTTTCCTTTTATAGCATTCTGAATTCAATTATTATGGAACTTATTTTCAAAAATGTTGATTTAAAACAATAGAAATACAGATTGAGCATTAAAATTGGAATTGAAAAAAGTTTTTAAATATTCATAATGTTTTATTCTATTATTTAACAAACAAAAATTAAGTTATATTAAGTATAAGAAGCGCTTTAATATAAATAAAGTTTGATATTATTTATTTATTTTTTTTTTTTAAAGTTCTTTAGTAAAAAAATAACATGTTTATTGTAATGACTGAGGTTTAAAGAGCCAAAGTCCTCTTTAAAACGCCTCTTTGATCCTGATGAAAAGCACTCTGTCATCTGCAAACCTGCTGTCTGATCCAAATGTGGCGTTCTGATCCCGCCGCATCCGTTTGATCCCAAAAGAATCAGATCATCTCCACGAGGGCCGGCGTTGTCCTCACCTTCTCCTGTCTTTCTGTCCTGCAGTTGCTTCAGCAGGCGACCTCCTCCGGGAACCTGGGCGCCTTCAGCGGGATCCAGCAGATGGCCGGTGAGTAAAAAAAAGAAAAAAAACCAGTGTGAATGGAAACCACAGTCCGCCGCCGCCGCCGCCGCCGCACCTCTGCACAATTTCTTTTTCCTCCGACTTCCAAAAGAGGAGCAAAGAGCATAACAGATGAAGTCGCGTGGCGCAGTGAAAGAGACCGCTGCCCTGAAGATTTATTAACTGTTGCTGAGATTTGTCTTGATCTTTTAATGAGGCCAGACAAGAGCGTAGCCCAGGGCGTGGAGCGGCAGCGCCGAGGCTTTGTCAGGGATGGATGAACCGCCAGAAAAGAGAAAAGAAAGAGGAAAATGGAGCGCCGAAAAACGGCCAAACGCCATGCGGCGCTGCGGGCTGGCGCCATCTACTGCTGCGTTCTTTGATTTGGAGCTTTTCTGTTATCTCTGCTGCGCTAATCTAGAGGAGGAAGTTCTTTAAAAGCTCTGAATATTTAGAGTTTCTCTTAGAGATTCACTCCCATCTGAGAAACTATCATTATATCCAGACGTATTCTCATTTATTACCACTAAAGAACACATTATTTATGAAATATGAGATATTTTTGTGAACTCTTTTCCCACCAGGAAGTAAAACAACTATATTTCTGAGGCTCCGCCTTTTGATTCCTGTGGGTACCGCCCATTTTATGACGTAATCTTAGAGCTGTGTTTCTGCGTTTCACCCACAAAAATCCCAAATTTTGCAAAGATGCATGTGAAAAGTATTTATCCTATGGGCTCAAGATTAGGCCGTAAAGATTCACACGTAAATCAAAATTTAGATTTGCTAATGTGTAAAAGGTGATGTGCATGATTTTAAAAAAAGATTTGCATTTGTGAGTAAAGGGTTTTTCTTTTTTTTAGATTTTTTTCTGTTCAGATGCGAAGCAAAAAATCTGCTTCAGAGCTTCTGAAGTTGCAAATTCTGTCCCTGTCTTTATGCTTCTTCGTGATTGGATGGCCACAAATCATATTGACCAATCACAGAGCAAAAAAAAAATGTAAATCTTTGCTTAAGGATCTCCACCTTAAAGACCACCTTTAAGGTGGTCTTTAAGGTGGAGATCCTTAAGCAAAGGCAGCAGCGGGGAAGTCTCCTGCTCTGTGATTGGACGGTTTGATTTGTGGCCATCCAATCACAGAGAAGTATAAAGAAAGGAACATTATTTGCAACCACAACTTCAGGAATTCACTTGAAAAAAACAGAATTTATTTCACAAATGTAAATATTTATAGATTTATTTTGAGTTATGATGAAATTTAATTGCAGTTTAAATTAACATTAATTTAACATGCAGTTTCTAATTGTTTTGACCTTATCTACCTTAAGTAGTCCTGGCGTTCATTCCATAAACCTAGCGACCGGGTCGGCGTAAGGGGGGGGGCGACTTAACGTAACAAACACCCGTCGGATATTGGAGACAGGACGCCATTGAAAGAAACGTGCATTTAAAATGAACATTTTGGGCAGAACGCTGCCAGCTCAGCTGAGAAAGTTTGTTTTAGTGTTAGTCTGGGGGCGGAGCTAGCAGCGCAAACTCTTCCTGAAAGGGGAAGTTCTCACTTTGTGACATCACAATGTGAGAAGTCGCTCGTTTTCGTGGGTTGGGAGGGGCAGTTGATCAGGGTTACAATTTTTAGAGGATTACTCCGAAATGTGTAAATTAATCAAAATAGGAAATAGTGAGGAATGAACATTTAAAAAGTTTATTTTTCATGATATATGTCAGGTTTGGGCAAACGTTTTGACCTATGGGCCACAAAAGGCTACAAAATGAGGCAAAAGAGCAGGACCGCAACAGAAGCGTGGAAGATTTTGATAATCCACCTGATAAGAGAAAGGAATAAGATGGAAAAACAAACTTTAATTTTGATTAAAAAATCATATATATATTTAAAAACAGTACGTTTGCAGACTTTATTTAAAAACTGTGACTTTTGTTTGTATTTTTGATAAATTCACCAATGGGTTGATCAGGAAAAAAAACACAAAAATGCTTCAATTTGTTTTTAGAGAGATTTTTAAAATGGTCTCTTAAAACAAAATCTTCCAACGCAACAAGAATGCAGATTAACGTTCTCCACTTAAATAAAGCTAAATTCGCATTATCTATGCATTACAGGACAATTAAAACTTAATTTATTGCAGTTTGGGGGCCAGTTTAAATAGTTTAACACATTTTCGCCAAAACTTTCGAGGACATAACTTCTGTAGAGCGACAGGAGTTCAATATTCACCTCTGAGTTTTGGGTTTATTCCCCTTCCCCTTTTTGATGAGAGCTCTCTGTTTACACCCCGTCCCTCCAGCTTACAGCCCCCTCATAAAACTCAGCTCAACATTAGCAACAAAATTAATCTAAACTGTTGTTTAAATCGAGATTCCTGCACAAAAATCAAGACATTCTTTGCAGCTGAGAAGGGGGCGGGGCATGGCGCGTGTGGCCCCGCCCAATATCCTTTCCATAGATATGATTTGAATGAATAAATACTCCAATTTTCGTCTTAATTTTCTGTAAAATTGTCAGAAAAGTGGAGTGGAGCTCCTTCTCCTCCTCCTCCGTCACGTTCGGTCCTCCACATCTTTTTTGGCGCCTCTTTGCTCTTGAGCTGGCTCCCACATTCTCCTGGAGGAGCTCTGACAAACAGGCTCAGGGATTTGGAGGCGAGGGAGAGAGGAGCTGAACGTGGAGGTCCTCCATCTGTGCTGGAGAGCGCGAGTGAGCATTAGTGATTGGCAGGAGATGTGAGACAGCTGAATGACATCTGGTCCCAGTCTTTAACATGAGGAGCCGCAGAGCTGAGAGGCTTCAATTACACCAATGAGCATTCAATTAGATGCAGCCAGCGCCGGTCTGCAGCACAGCTCGCGGCGGCACGGAGCGCCCGCACACACCAGCGTTCACACGCTCTTCTTTTTTTTTTTTTTCTCACTAAAACTGATTCTGACAAAAGCAAGTAGGAACTGGTGTTTGGAGAAAAAGGTGAGAAAGATGGAATCAGAGAGGCGGCCGTCGGCGGGGAGAGATGAGAAAATGATGCAGCTGAGAGGCAAGAGGAGGACCTCAGGAGGAGGAGGAGGAGGAGGAGGATGAAGAAGAAGCAGCCAAAGCCCAAAATATCCCTGAGCGTCTCAAACTACCTGTTCTGTTTGTCGTCTCCCGTCTGCCCTACATATGTCTATGAATTAGCGCACGTGCTGGCGACAGCCGCCCGCCGCCCAAATAGAAATCCATTTTAGCTTCTGACGACTGACGCAAAATTGGAGAAAATCGCTCTGAAAACAAGATTGGGTTTTGGCGGCGGCGCTCCCGACGAGGAACCTCTCCGACGCCACTTTTTCCCTTCAGATAAATGTCGTTTACCAATCAGAGCTGCGAATGGCGGCGATGAACCCGGCCATCTGTGCTCGGCTCGGTTGTCTTGGTGATCTCGGTGTGAAACCTCAAACTCTGGAGCGAGATGGATCTTCTCCATGGTGTCTCGTGAGTGTGTGTCTCTGTGTGTGTGTGTGTGCGTTCTCATGGTACTGTATATACACCCCAGCTGTATATACGACACATACACCTCACATCGACCACCCTCAACTCTAACAACCTCATGGCTCATAGGAGTCCTCCCGGCAGGCTGGGGACGCACACTCTCAGGTCAAAGGTTAACTTGTTCTCTAAAGACCTCGGCATCATTAACTATGAGAGGATTGAACGGAGGTTCTGGAGATGATTTGGTCACGCCGGATTCTCCAATGCAGTAGATAACTGGATTGCACCCCCTAGTGTTCACTGTGAGGAACTGCATCTGATGGATGGAGACATGAGGAGCTCCTGTCAGGTTGAAGGGAACGTTCAACTGTTCTTCTGAATATTTCTCTATGAAAAAAGACACAAATTTAGACCTCTTTAAAGGGAAAACCCGCATAGCAACCATTAAGTTTTTCATATATCTGGAGATGATACATGTGTTTTCAGCTTTTTCTTGACTTTATCCTAATATACATTTTCCAGTTTTCCTTAGCAACCAGTATTTAGTCCACGTAAAAGCACATTTTTCGTCAAATTTGGCAGGCGGCTCTGGAGCTACTAAGAAAAAGTTAAAATTTTACAGTTTTCTTGACATCGGTCAGTCGGACCACAGTCGGAGGTCGTACGGTAGCAATCCGGTGGCAATTGACTGATGGGAGGGTCTCAAAGGTCCCTAAAATAGTCAGGAGATCTGCCAGTTTCAGACTGCCACCCTGCTGCCCCTGGGCTGCCATCCAACTGCCACCATCCAGTTGTTAGAAATTGTACGATTGAAAGGCTTTTGGACATTTGGACCGTCGTGGCGTTGATATCCCAACAGAAACTCAGAGATGAACAAACTGCAGTTGATGCTGAGAAGAATAGACAGAACATTGTGTTTTCTTGGGAGGAATGTTGTCTACAACATTGTAATACTATTATGTGTACTTAAAATCTGGCCGGCGGTGCAGAATGGACCCCTTTATATATACAGTTGCAAGATAAAGTATGTGAACCCCTTTAGGGAGTCCCTCAATGTTTTTTTTAATCGATCTAAATCACAACAATTGCCTGTTTAAATCACAGCAAAATATGTTTTTATTGAACCCAATCATGCATAGAACAGAGGAATTCCAAAGGGTTCACTTACTTACGCCCACGCTACCGGGACTCGATGTGGTCGGCCGCCGTCCGGAGACGTTCACACGTCGTCCAATCAGATCTGCTACCGGCCATCGATGTGGCTGCCACCCCCCAACTCTTATATATCATAATGACGTCATACTCGCATAACATTGCAAAGCTGTTTTTTTTTCAGCGTCAGAATCTGTTGCAATTATGTAAATTGCGTAAACGGTCAGAACATATTTAAGTTTGTTGAATCCTCGAATGTCTTCAACTGTTTACGCAATTTACGTGAGCCAACTGATGTGACGTGGAGAAAAGCGCATTTGCGCAACACTTTGCTAACGTCAACTTTACCGCTGTAAAGCATTGCACATCGGCGCAAAGCCGCTTTTCTCTTAGATGGAATGCGTTGAAACTCTGTTAAAGCTTGAAGAGTTACGATTGGTTAAAAGCTCGTGTTGTTCTGGTGACTCTGGTGACGTCTCCAGTGTTGAAGGGTTAGATATGTGGGAGTTTTCTCTTTTAATGTTACTGAAAACTGACATTTGAACTTTTTTGTGTGTAATTTCACTTTTTTTCGTATTGAAAATAAGAATTTTCAACTTAAATTCCGATTTAGAATTTGGCCAAAATATATACTTAGTAGCTGCAAATCACGGTTTTATGTTGTGAATAAAATGTTACTGTAGTTCCAACTGAAACAAAAACAACTCTGTGGTCATTCAGCTTTTTACTAAAATAGATTTTTAGATAACAATTACAGTTTTGTAATACTATAAAAATCTGAAGTTTTTCACTTTATGGTCAAACATCAGAATAATGTTCCTTTGAAATTTGGCCTCTTTGGCTTTCCGTACATGTTGAATTAGTTTAAGATAGAGAAGATTTCATGATTTTATTAATGTTTTTATATTACTAAGCTCGTTGAATTAAGTTTCCTTCTGACATTTTTAGTTTTGTATTTGTGAAACAATTACAAATTCTTGTTTTATAAATATTACTAATCACAAATAAACTTTTTTTAAATCAGAAAATATATTTTCTTCAAGTAGAGCTGGCATTTTCCACTCAGTGATCAGATATAACTAACCCACCCTACTAACAAGGGCTTTAGCTGTTAGCATTAGCCGTCCTATGAGAAATCCCATTATACGTTAGCATCAAGCTAGAGGACTTTAGCTTTGTGCGTAAGCTCCATCTCTACTTTTATGGATCGATATTAAACTTGAATCGATTCAGATCGATTAATCAATTTTATCAACCCTGCCCTACTACTAACTAACTAACTAACTAACTACCACTAGTTTTGTTCAGTTGGATGCAGTTCTCAGCTTTGCAGCTAGAGGGCTCTACAGTCTTTTTTGACGTCAAAAGTTTCCAAAAGCTTCTGACCTGTTTATATTTTTACAATTTTGTGAGTCTAATTGGTTCAGATGAATAATCAACAACCGGGAATGATGGGTAATCGTTGATTAGTTCAGTTGACGGAAAACGCGAGTCTTTAAAATCGACGTGCTGGCAGGTGTAGCCGCTGCCGCCGTGACCCAGTATTGCAGGAATGAAGGCATTTGTTCAGCTGTTGGACTCTTATTTTTAGAAACAGAAGGCAGCCGAGCAAATAATGAGCTTGATTTGAATTTGAAAGAGGAAAGTGGAGCCGTTGGAGACGGTTAGTTTGTTCCCGCCGTGAACGCAGAGGAACGCCGGTTCACATCATCCGCAATATTCCTGCTTCCAGCGCCGCTGCACTTTTACCGATTCCCGCCCGTTTGGGACTTATTAGGGAAATCAGCTGCTGTGGTGTTTACCTTCACACTCTACAGACTCCTGTGCAAACATTTTCTAAGCGTAAAAGCAAAGAGGAGGGGGATTATTTCCAGATGTTCGCCGGTACCCCTCCCCGCCGCGGGACACCCCCCCCCAAGCTTCAGCTCTGTCCTGCCAGGCGACCCAGCCGCTCCCCAGGTTTGACCCCACCCTCTCTGGCTCCTCTCTCCAGGTATGAGTGCTCTGCAGTTGCAGAACCTGGCAACTTTAGCGGCGGCGGCGGCGGCGGCCCAAAACTCAGCCAGCCCCTCCACCGCAAACCCCTTGTCCTCCAACGCCGCCTCCCTGGGAGCGTTGGCCAGCCCAGGTAACGCCGCAGCCACTCACGTTGGGGGGGGCCGACGTTGTGTGCTGGGGGGGTGCCAACGCCTTCTTCCGCTCATTGCCAGTGTTGTCGCCCCCATGACCCCGCCACCGAAACCATCCACCGATCACCGTCGCCGCCACGCCTCCATTGTCTCGACCCTCCATGGCGTTTCTATGGTGTGTGCCCCCCGCCATCTTCTCACCTGTCAGACCAACGCCATTTTCGCTGTCTCTGCGCCGCCTCCCTGTCATCGTGTGCCGCGCCGCCACGCGCGCTGCGTTTGTGTGTGCATGTGTGTGCGGCGTTTTTGGGGTTCCACCGCCTCCACGGGGATCTGCTGAGAATTCAAAAAAAATAAATAAAAAGAGTGTCTGGTTAAATACCTCCACCTCTGAGTTTGCCCCCCACCCCTCACGGCTCCATCCTCTCCTCCTGTTCCCTCTCGTTGCCCTCATCTCCTGCTCCTGCCCTCCTTTTTGACAAGCTCCCTGTTTCTGCTCCATCATCCCCCTCTTTCTTGTCAGCTCGGCCTCGCTCCAGCAGCGCACTCCCAGCAGAGCATGAATATGAAAACCACACCCCCCCTCCCCATCACCACCACCTCCACTCCTCTTTCATCCCTCCTTCCTCTCGTCCTGACCGTACGTGTCAGTCCAACCTCTCAGGTTGAGCTCCTCAGCCAGCGGCTCCGTACTGCATGTGTCAGCGAAGCCCCAACGTCTCGCCACTTTTTAACAAAAAGAAGCGGTTGTGCATGACGGCGGGCCGGCAGCGTCTTTTGCTTTTGCACCGTGTGCTGACATAACGCTCCTCTGCCGAACCGTCTCCGAATATACTCGGCGGCGATCCTGCTTTGATGAGATGAGGGGTAAACGAACAGATGAAATCAGTGTTTGGTGAGCTTTGTGCAC
Source organism: Oryzias javanicus (assembly GCA_003999625.1). Lineage (NCBI taxonomy): Eukaryota > Metazoa > Chordata > Actinopteri > Beloniformes > Adrianichthyidae > Oryzias > Oryzias javanicus. Next base: position 13,758,314 of record CM012459.1, read on the forward strand.
CCATCACCTCCGGCATCGTGGGTCACCCATCTCACTGGCGTTCAGGTGTGTGTGCTGTCGTCAGTCAAAAACGTTTCTTCTCTTATCCTTTTACCTGTTGCTCCATTCGTCTGCTTCTGTTTCCCTGATGCCGTTCCGCATCGCCCGGAATAAAACCGTTTTTTCTGATCAAAACAAACCATGCATAATTTTGCTTTCATCTCCATGTGATTCTGCACAAAAGGGCTGCGAGATCGAGGCTTCGCAGCTTGTTGATTAAAAGTTAATTAAAGGTGCTGCTTGTAGCATTTCAGGCATCAGCATATCATAAAATCATTATTACAGATTGATCAAATAACATTGTTGCCGTTATTAGAACCGGTTTTCCTTGAACTCGGAGGTTATTTCCGTTCAGATTTCTTCATTTAAAATTCAAAGACTATCTACTAGTCTCTGTAAAAAGAAAAAAAAAAATCATTTTTTAATTTTTCAACACTTGTTAAACAAATTCTATCTGAGGTAAAGGGTTAAAGGATGTCAGTAATCTGTGGATAGATGTATGTTTGACATAAATATAACCTGCAAACCAATATGTATAATTTGTTTTCCAACCTGCAGTGTTATTCGACAGGAAGTGATTTTCCTGCGCACTCTAAATCAAAAACTGATTTTACTTCTTGGGTTTATTTAAAAGAAGATTATAAAAATAAACTGACCAAAAAAATATTTTTTTTTCCTCCTAATTTGACCTCTTTGGCCTCCCGTACTTGCCGGATAGTAAACAAAATGAAGTTAAGTTTATGGAATTAGCTTAAAAAGCCAGTAATATATTTAAAATGATAACTAACAGTTGAATATAGAACTTTTTGAAAATATGATGGGGTTGTGGTTATAAAAAAACAGAGTTTTCAGTCAGAATTTAAGTGAGAAATAAATGTCTTTGTAATTTAACAAAACTTTTTACTGGTTTTCCAAACAAATTATAAATATGCATTAAGATCGATAAGCATGGAGTCAGAATTTTGAAACTCTTTTGATATTTGGCCTCTTTGGCCTTCCGTATTTGCTGGATAGGAAACAGAGAAGGATTTTCTGGTTATAGAATAGGCAAAAAAAAAGCAAATTAATCTAAGAAAATAGTGCATTTTCATATATATTTAAAATAGTTAACTAGATTATTTTTAAAGATGATTATAAAAATCACATTTAAATATATACATATAATTAAAATGATTAACTAGATTATTTTTCTTAAATATGTGTTATTTGTGATTAAAAAAAATTAAATAGACTTTCATAATGCATTAAAGTGACTAATAAATGTCTTGTTAATAATAAAGTATTTTATAAAAACTTTATAAACTGTAAATATTTTTTTATGATCAATAAACATAGAGTGAGTTTCTAACTTTTGTGGTGAGCACAAATTGATTTGACATTTGACCCTTTTGGCCTTCCGTACTCTGGTAAGAAACAGAGAGGGATTCCCTGGTTTTAGAATAGTGAGTAAAGTAGGGGATTTGTGTATTTTTACACTTATTAAATTTAACATTTATTTCTAATAAGTTTAACTAAACCTGCTGTTATTGATTATTTTAAAAAAATGAAATTTAAAGTGTCTATTAAATCTGATAATTTTAAATTCTATCAAAAGTTTCATCGGCTATCCCAAGCGGATTTTATCCCACTATAATAAATGAAAATCAAGTTCGTTTCAGACTTTTATGATAATACATTGCTCATAATTTTGCCTCTTTTGGCCTTCCGTACTTACAGGATAGGATTCAGCAAAGAGTAATTTAAGAAAAAAGTATGTTTTTAACTTATATATTTCTTTATGAATAAATGTTAAATACAGTATTTTTTTTAAATGTAGGGATGTTGTTGGTAATTTTAAAAATCAACTTTCAATCTGTGTAGTAAATGTCCTAATAATGATGAATTCTATCAAAGATTTTATTGTAATTATAAACATCCTTCACGACAAGATTTAAGATTAGAAGGAATTATTTTAGATGTGGCCTCTTTGGGCTTCCGTACATGTTGAAAGAGTTTAATTTACATAGAAGATTTTTATGATTTTTAATGTGGTCTGAACTCATCTTCCTTGATTAGGGAAGTTTACCTGTATCAGGAAAAGTTCATGGAAACTCATCAAGCTCAGTTCCAGTTTGGTCAAATGTTTTGGTGGGAAAACCGTATGCAGCAAAAAGGTTGTTTTCTTCCAAAAAGTAGCAACCTGCTTGGAAACCTCCACCTCTGTGTTTTAGCATGTGTGTAACGCATCCATCTCTCTGTCTCCTGCTCTCCTTCCTTACCTCCGTCCTCACCCCTCTCCCTGTCCCTCCCCTGCTCTCTCTTTTCCCTCCCAGCAGCAGGTACAACAGCCAGCTCCAACGCCGGAGCCATGAACTCCCTGACCTCTCTGGGCACCCTGCAGGGCTTGGCAGGCGCCACCGTGGGCCTGAACAACATTAATGCACTAGCAGGTAGCATCAACAGTGAGTATTCATCCATCCATCCACCCATCCATCCATCCATTCCAGCAGGAGTCAGAGAAGCTGCAGCTACCAGACCAGGAGGTGACGGTTTGGTAGCTCCTGACCTCTCAGTTTGACGAACGCGTCCGTCACTCGTCCAACCACACCCGACCTCCATCCATCTCTTCATCTGCTTCCTGGTTGCCTCCTGGCTCACGCTTGCGCCGGAAGTGGCGTCCTGCTACTGTTGATGTTTCCGGATTCTGTTATGAACAATATTTTACTTTTTATTATCTAAAATTCCTCAAATCTTTACAAAACTATTCCACAGAAATCTTTATCGGTTCCTCAAAGTTTGATGGATACAAATCTAGAAATTTAAATATGTTATGCTACGGTTACAAATACAACCGCGGGATCTTAAAGATTTCATGGTGTCACACAACTTTTTAAAAGTTTTTTATTGGGGTGGTCTTGATTGTAGACGGCAGCCATCAGGCGTTCAGAACGGCTGAGACTTTTATACGTCATCCAATCAGAGCTGCTGTCGGTTTGCAATACAACTGCCACTGCCCAGCTGTTGCCGAATTTTGTATTTCGGTGCTCAACCCTGACCGATGTCAAGGGTTGAGCACCGAAATTCGGTTCCAAGTAGAACCCGTCAAGACTTACACGGTTCTACCGAAACTAGGGCTGGGCGATAAAACGATAATTATTGATATCGCGATAGAACATTTTTTCAATAGAAGAATGAGTCTATCGCGATAGACTTTTATTTTGAAGGGTCCGCAAATAACACTTGCTAGCGAACATTTTCTCCTATTTGATGAGTAAAAGTTAGAGAGTTAGTCGCCACAGGGCGAGTAAGTGTTTGTATCTAATTATTGTGTTTATTAGCTCTCATTTCGGTCATTTTTTGGACTCCACTCCGCGTCCTTCGTCTGCATGAAAGGTAAACAAACGCGCACGAGCCGACTGATACCTGCACCCCCCGCTGCCGCTGCGCACCTCGCGCCCCGCGCGCTTAATTACAATCAATTGTATGTCCACGCCGAATGCATTTGGCGTCAAAATAATTTAATGTACACTGTATTAGTTTTAACAAGCGTCAGATTTGATGCTTTCGGTCATCAGAGAGTCTGTTGCTCTGAAGCCCTGCTGAGTGTGGAAGAAGCTTCCGTCAAAACTTTTCTGGAACTCTTCGTGAAGAACGCGGAAACCGAGAGATTGATTTATTTTGAAGAGCTGAATAAAAACATCGGTACACATCTCTGTGTCGGAGTTCAGGAGACCTTCCAGCGGGGAGCGGCCGCTGTCGCTCTCCTGCACCCAGCTGGCAAGAGCCGACAGGTAAAACTAAGGCAAGCCGTTTGGGTCAAAATTAACCAGAAAAAACGCGGGTATGGCAGTGCGTCATATGGACATGTGCTATGGTTAATAATACTTATTTGACATATTTAAAAGTTGCCACAGTTAGTTTCAATACAGCAATTAAAACCAAAAAATAATTAAAGTTTAATTCAAAAATTGTAATTTAACTTGGTGGGATAGCATATTAACATTCCTTTCTCTCAGTTTTTGCAGATTTGTCTCCAGACATGTACATGTAATCAGAAAATACATGTTTTGTTTATGTTCAAAGTTCAAAATGTGTGAGTTAATGCTTTTAAGTACTTTTTTAAACATATATTTTTAACTTTTTTAAAAAAGAAATTTTAGGCTTTCATCTTCTTTTTTCTTGTTGTTTTTTTTACTTGTTACTGATCTGAAAAATGATCAGAACCGTGACCTTAAAGCCGTGACACGATCCGAGCCGTGTGTTTTGTGATCCGTTACACTGCTACTAAATACAACAAAAATAATTTGTAGTATATTAATACATTTTTATTATATGAACCTTGAAAACATTAGAAATTATTTGTAGACTTAATGCTTTGTTTTTTTAATGGAACTGAAGAAACAGTTTAGTAGTCTAATATAAATAAATATAGTCAAATATAGTGATTTGGTTTATATCGTGATCAATATCGTTATCGCGCAATATGTAAAAAGCTATATCGTGATATAAAAAATCCCATATCGCCCAGCCCTAACCGAAACCTAAAGAAACTGCTCCAATCTGATCCACATTTCAGTGCTTTCATTGAAGCTCTATTTGTTTTAGGACATGTCAATCACTTCTACTCTGTTCAGTACTTTGAAGTTCTGGCCAATCCTTCTGCCTTTCGTGTGATAGTGGGCGGGCTCATATAGGACCCCTGACGGGGCGAGCGCAAGCAGGTCACAAAAGTTTGACAGGTCGCTGCGTCGAATCAGCCAATCAGGAACTCAGCTTTGGCCATGTGATATTTTCATTATCGCTCAATACGCCGGCAGACGAACAGCCGCTGCGGGGAGTGGGAGCAGCCTGCTCCAGTCTCCTGTGCTGTGATATTTTACTTAATTTCGTCGAGTCCCCTATTTTCCCCCCTCTCGGGTTAATGCGGGACAGCCTTCAAACTCAGTTACAGAGTCACAGAAACACAGTTGAAGCGGCTGTCATCCAGACTAACACCTCCAGTGAGATAAAAGCTCCAGTAACCCCTTAGACACTACGGCAGATCAGGATCTGTGAGCAGCAAATTTACCGCGCGGCGAAAGAGTCGGTCCACCGGGTCACTGCTCAGAGGTTGGGGAGTTCTGATTTCAGCACGTCAAAAAACAACAAACCCGGAGGTCCTAACCATACGCCAATATGTGGAATGAAAATATGTTCATTTGGGAAGATGTTAGCATTGTTTTTTATTAATGAACCACAGAAATTAGCACAGATCAGGAACTGCTTTGGTACCGGAACCGAATAAAATCGGTGCCGAACCCTACAGACGTCACCGTAAAATTGTATCTTTTTCCCAAAAGCTCCGCGTCCACCACACGGCGAGTAAAAATGTGACCGCTGATTATGAATGCTGCCAAATTAACTGAAAAACTAGCATTTAGCTCACTGATGTTTAATTTTTTTTTTTTTAAAGTTTCAGCAGCTTTTAAGCCTAAAGACGATTAAAAATAATTCCCCTTTTTTTCCGTTTTGGACCTAAACTTCGTTCTTCTGTGACCTTCTGGATGATCCATTCAAGCTAAGTTCCCTAAAGAAAGTGCGGTTGTCGCTGTGTTTTGAAGTCCCCGGCGGTTGTGATCGGTTACAGACTTGGACGTGCGTGAAGCGGCAGACCGGGAGCTCGCCGGCCTGCACGCCGTGACCCGCGTCTGACCCGCTCAGGGAGCGGGGGCGGCGTTTCTAATCAGAGCTGTTATGACAGCAGAGATCCTGTACTCGCAGCCTCTTCAACCGCATTATTCTGCTCTGACCTTTACCGCGGCGGGCCGGAGCCGCTGTAGCCGCCGTGTAAATCATACGAACGGTTCCCCGTGCGCACGCAGGTACACGCCACGGCTTCCTCATTTCAGGGCGAAGCGGTCGCTTTCGTTTGGCGTCCCATTTCCTCCCCGCTAACCCCTCTGAATACCCCCTTCGTCGCCCCCCGACCAACAACCGCCCTCATTTAAACACATCCAGGCTCCTAATTGAATTGCAAAGGTCACCGGTGCAATTATTTCTGAATAAATGAGTGACCTATAATCCGGAGCGCTGCGGTGATAATTTATTTCACTGTGTCTGACAGTGAGGGGACGGGATGCCGAGCAACTGTCGGCCCCCCTCAGACAAGTCGCCCTCAGCCGTGATATTAAGCCGTTACGAGCAGCTAATGAGCGCCGCCGCCGCCGCGTTGGCTGCAGGTTTTAAAAACGTCCCTGTTTGCCCCCGGCCTAAAGAGAGACATCAGTCGAGGGAAAATCACTGAGGCGGTCGCCTGACTGTTTCCGAAAACCAGGATCTGTGTAGGAAGTTGGAATGACCCCGCCCCTGATGAAAGCTGACCAATAAAGGAGCCGATTGGACCAAAACCCAGCAAGAGCCATAAAGACCAAATTAAAAAATTAGTGAGAATCAGAATAAAATGATTTTTTTCTTTTAATTTTGACAGCAGTTTATACAACTCACTTTTAGAATGAAAAACCAACCTTTAAAGTAAAGATAGAC